>JAODTK010005376.1:0-211327 GCA_026419785.1 Sclerodactyla briareus | reverse complement strand
GTTGCGGGCGAATTTTTGAAACGAGTTCAAAAATTTTCGAAGTTCCGCAAGGCCCACGTAGTTTTGCGATGAATCAAAGCATGGCAGAATTGGAAGCTCGGGAATAGCTCGACTGAAAACAGTATTCTTTTTGCTATCAGTCCAATTCCTTCCATAATTCTCGGAGGACATAGAACAGACCTTTGGAAATGGGAGACACCCGTGTGTCTTCTGCTGGGGTGAATTCCCCCCCATGCGCGTCCAAACACTACATCCTGTCTGGGAACTCGAACCGCGTGAATTTCGCCAGGAGTTGCAAGGAGCTTACGGCTGCCGCTTGCGGTCGTCGCGAGCGGCGAACCGTGAGGTGCGGCGTTGCACTCCGTATAGTGGAATGAGGTACTTTAAAGCTGTGTGTAATCTAATCTAGTTCATCAAGATGTAGTATAATTCATTGTTTGCCCATATGTAAATATTGACTGTATATTTTCTAGTTTTTAACGGCAAGTTGAGGGCAAATTCACGATTACCTGAGGTGCACGCCGTGATTTACTCAACTTTAAGATTAATGTTGGTATGCGCGTATCGTGCACCTGGTTAATTCCCAGATTATAATGCATGGTTACGTGCTAGAATTGTGCTGATGGAGAATAAATTGGTCAAGCCAATAGAGATTTCTGTTGTTATATTCCGTACCTTTGTTAAAGGTCGACTACACTAGATATTGAATTTTTGCATTCTTAAGACGACGATACTGACACACGTTTTTTCACAATGCATTTGGCTTCTAAGACATCACGAAGCACCCGACTTGCAGTCTAGTAGTTAGGTTTCAGGTTCCGTAATAAATGGGAATAATCCATACCTAATACCATGTCATATCAATCTCACACCTAACCCTATCTTATGTCTACTCAAACTCCTAACTCTAAACCTAATCCGAACTCAAGTTACTAAGTTCGGACCATCTTAAATCCCTATTACCTTCCCTCGACTCTTACCAGTATTAACCCCCCCCATTAACCTACTATACATAAAGCACGATTCTTCAATCGTTCCGGGGTGATGTATTCCGAGTCGGTCCATCCCATGGGTCTGTTTCTTCCGGCGTTACTACCGTGGTGTTCCGCATAAGCATGATTATGGGGATCAGTCCATTGCACACTTATGAATCGTAATAAGAAATAATGAACACAAAACACTCTCTCCGTACACCACCATATTGACAATGAACCTATTAAAAAAAAAAAAAAAAAAAAAAAAAAAAAAAAAAAAAAAAAAAAAAAAAAAAAAAAAAAAAAAAAAAAAAAAAAAAAAAAAAAAAAAAAAAAAATGAGAACCAATATATGGCTAACGTAACATTAACTGGCTGGACGATTCTTTTGTCGTCCTAAGACAGACGACAGGCCACATCATGTTCTATTCTATCAAAACACGTGAGGCATATTTTTTTTGGGAACGCGATTCTCACTAACTGCCCGACTGCTACTAACGTACCGACAATTGCCCCGACCTGTCCCCTATGCCGACTTTTGCATTCATGAGCCTTCCAGAGGTTTGATTCTGCTCGGGCCATACAAATGACTTCAAAGGGAACCTACTACCGTTGTGTGTGGTATCTCCGCACAAACATAATTTCGAATATCCCTGATTTTGTGTTAGTTTAATTTGTTAATTTTATATTAATAGTAACCATATTCACAATAGGATGATGTTATTAGTTATCGTACGACCAGACGGAGCAGTAACTGTGGTAGTTCCTGTGGTTTTCTACCTTCTCGTGCACATTTTAGACAGCGTGTTCATTCTGTCCTCCTGCGATTGCCCTCGCTTGTGTCCATCTTGCTCCACAATGCTCCGATCGGCGAGTAAGTTCTAGCTATCACTGTCAGCATATAAGTGTCTTCCCTGCTGTTCACCCCCATAGGGTGGCAAAATGAAGTGACATGGACATGTTGTTGTTCTCCTATCTAGATAGCTCGGTACCAACAGTCACCTATTTAGGGTATCACAGTATCCGTCAGCCTCCATTGCTCCTCCTCGCCATAAATTTTTGGAGTAACATTCACGGTCCCAAGATCGATCTCCTCTCCAGTGTTCATTCTCCGCATGCAGCTTGCTTCTCTCGATTTGTTCCAATGGCGCAACTATCGTGCTGTCTCTGCGATTACCGGCCAGTCGTAGGATGAATCTGTGTTAGTGCTTTCTTTTCTATCAGGGTTAGTGATGTAGGGCCCACCACTCCTACTGATGGCTTCTTTCTGTTCCTAATAACTGCGTTCTTGTTAAGCGAATAATTCCGGACAATCCAGCAGAACACAACAATTGCTAAACCAAGAGGACTATAATAATTATGGCCCCATTGCTGCATGAATCGCTTCTCGAGTACCGATGTTTCCAGGTGAAAGATGCAAAGTGTTGGATTAAACTGTAGTGTGATGGGTGTATGGAGGGAAGCACCCTCCTCGAGATTTTCGGTCGTCTGGTTTGATAAGACTGGTTCGATCGAATGGTGGTTCTTTTTGTTGCTGTTCGTGTTTAACGATAATAGGACCGAAGCTACAGAGGGGTTTCCCCCCCCACTGGCCTTGTGGGTGACCCACACGTGTAATTTTCGTTATTCAAAAGCCTCAGTGGTCCAACATTAACAGGATATATAGTTCCTTTCACACCTCCCGGTGTTTATATCTGATGGACCAGTTAGTGGTGATGACACTGGCCATGTGTTGTTCATTCCACGGCTGCATAAGCACTAATGTTCTCCCAAATCACCGGGGAACCACGTACAGTCGATAAAGGTGACATGTCACCCTTCTATTTTCGTCAAGGTTTTTCTTTTGAAGACATACGGGCCCCTCCTGAGCACCGTTCACTATCAATGATCTAGTCTCCGACACACCCTGATCATGTAGAACCATACACTCGTACTCTCCATCATGACTCAACTTTAACCTGATTTATCTTAGTTCCCTCCAGTTTACTTCCTTTCCCTCCCCTTAAAACCAAGTTTATTATGGATTAGTTCAACATTTTTATACCATTGTGTTTGAATAACATTTTTCGATTAGGGGGATCTCTGACGCATTGCACGGCATCTGATATTTTTCGTGCTCGGTATACAATCATGTTCAATCATGTCACTGATTTCAATACGATAACCGTTAACAGTAATCAGCAAAGAACAAAGCACAAATAGTGTTATGTGTCTCTTAGTGTCACCCATGTTGATGATGTTTCTCCCTTGACAAGCCAGCAATGGTTTAGACCAAAACTCTGGCAGCTGCCGATTCTGAGCGATTGTCCGTGTTTAGCAAAAGAATTGCAACGAAACTTCAACCATATATCTCTAACATCCATTAGACTATCCTTAAACATAAATTCCCTATTTCCCCAGAGTATAAAAGGCGGGCAAAACAGCATATTGTCTGTCCTTGAAATACCTTTATACAACAAATTCGACACTAAAAACAATCTGTGTCCTAGAAAAGGATCCTGATTGGTTTTGAAATAATGAATCCAGTCCATGCATGCATGCGTGGGTTACATCGCAGCATTCAGCAGTTCAGTAACTCTGGGTGTGACGTTAGAGCGTGGAGCCGCTCGTCGCCCCCGAACTTTCTGAAAAGTATGTGTGTGGTGTCTCGGGTGGGGGTATTATCACTCCAGGGTTGCCAGCCTCAGTGTAGCCGACATTCTTTTTTCCAAATTTGTCCTACAAAAATGGTGGCTCCGTGACGACTACGCTGCCATTTTTGAATGCACCCGTTTTACACACAAGTAGAGCGTGACACCTACCAAACATTCTAGCGCGGTGCGCTATGCATTCTCATAGTAATTTTGTTTTATCTGATTTCAGGCCCCTTGGCGCTGAATAATAGGGGGTATTTTCAAGTATTACCAAATTTGGCAAAAATTATAGTTTTTTCCTCCCCTGAAAAGCTACTAAGCTTGAACCCATATGGTAGAATTGGCTGGTGTATTTGGTCCATCAAGTAGCGATGGTCTTCCAGTTCCACTGTCCTGTTAGTGACTCCGTTTTGTCGGCTTCAGTGGTGCACTTGAATTCTCCAGCAAGTCCTTTCAGACGGACGATGAATTCGGTGTAGCCACCCTTCACTTTAGGTCCACCTAATGATGCCCACAACACGTTGTTGGCTCTTTGTGCTACCTCATGGGGGGATAAGGAAAAGGAAAGCTATGATACTCCTCTGTGCACTTACACATAGCTTGTGCGGGGGAGGGGCTGATGATCTCGGCAGCTCGCCCAGGCCACCTGCTGTGGGTATGTGCTCTGACAACAGTTCGCTTTCCCCCCATTTTTGGTGCTGAGCGCACAAAAGCGGGAAGCAACGGCTATCGTTAACCATACGGTACCATACTGTACTAAGTTTTTCGGTATGTACTCCTTCCTCGTGGGTATTAAGCCGAACGCCTCACGACAGTGTTACTGGCCAACCAGCGAGAATAATACTGAAGGCCAGAGTAGTTGGGTAAAAGTCCCACCTCTTCAGGTGGATGGTTGGTGTTGGGAGAGGACAACCCCCCAAATGGTGAGAAATCATGTACGATAATAGGACTGTTTGTTACCATTCGAGGTAGACATATTATACCGGAACACGGGTTCATTTACATTGTTTATTCGAATTTGCTTTCCATTCTTGCCAACGTCGAAAACATATCAAAAACTTTTAGTGGTTAGTGTGCAAAAACGACATTGAATAACGTATTATGAAAATATAGATGCTTGATGTAATTACTTTGAAAACAGTCCCTTGTGCTAATGTTACACAGGAATCAGTTCCGGCTGTTAACAGTTAAGCGAATCGATCCGGACTACTTGGTTGGTATATGCTAAATAACACAGCTCAGAAACACTCACTGTGACAGGTCTTGAAGGGCAGTTCCAGAGTTACCAATGATCCAAGATGTTAAGCAGATTAACAGATGGAACAGTCATATTATTTATATTACATAATAAGAAAATTAACAAAAAAGGTAATGTACTCTATATGAGCACTATAAATTTGCGACCGTTCTGAATGAATGGAAAGAGAAAACGATTAATTCGCTTAATCCTTCATCAAACATGGGCGAGGCGATTTGGGGAGGGGAGAAAAAGAAAGAGGGGAGGCGTCACCCCCTCCCCGAATTTTGGTTGAGCGGGACGCCAGTGCATTTCGTCCCCAAGTACTGAGCTGAGTTTTATCTCTCTAATTCGCATATTGGAAATAAATGAAAATCAAATTAGATTTGACGATTCCTCAGTAGGCTACTTAGCGGAGGACTATTGGTACTGATGTACCGTGTTACTTTGACACCTGGGGCAGGGCCTATCATAGGAATGGCGGTTGAAAGCATGTTCACACTGAGCGATGACGATAAACGATTCGATAATATTATCGGATGTACATTCACGCCAAAACGTCCCAAAATAGCCCGTTTGACGTTACTACTCTTGCAGGTTGGTATGCATTGCGCAATTCATCGCATCGATGAATTTATCATACGAATAAAGTTTAACAAATAGAAGAGGTGTTCAGCGTGACGTCGATATCAATTTTGTATTGTATCGCAATAGTGTGAACACTCCTATTGAAAATAACATTTTTTTTACTCGACGTCCGATAAAATTATCAGATCGTATCGTATGCATAGTGTGAACAGGACATGCAATAAAAGTTGGCCAGTCTTTCACCGCCGGAGCCCTGGGGTGTCTCCAGTGTTCTCCTCCGAGACCGAGGTGTAAGTCCTGGCCGAGTTACACCAGTCATTACAAAATGGGGCAGACACTGACATTACTTACTGCCAAAGGTGTTTTCGAATAGTTTAAGATCTAAGGACAGATTAACAACTTCTTATTCTGAAAATGAAAAATAAAACACAAAAAAAACACGTGGAATCTTCAGCCGCATTTTTCGACGCATGGCTCTTCTGATTTCCTAGGCTTTCATTCGATCCATACAAATTGTCGTTGGAGGCTGGTCGTTCGAGAGATCCCTCTCCACGCAATGAGAAATTTGTAAATATTCTCATAAGACAAAATGATAGAACAGAAAAGTGGCTGTTATGAGATATTTTTGATGGCTGATGGAATGGCCCGGTGAGGCGACCTCCCTGCTAATCTGGGAATTCTAGGTGCCGAAATTTCCTTGGACGATCCGCGTCACTCTCGGTGGCGCTCCACTTAATGGTGATTGTGATATACCCCCCCCCCCCCCGATCACCCATCTCTGGCGACGCCCGTGGCGACCACAGTTCAAGAGTTCTGAGAGTGTAAGACCAATACAAACAATTTGTTGTGCTATTGGTTGACAAAGGCTTAATCGCCGGGAGTGGAGCGGACTTACAAATCTCGAAGTCCCTTTCAATCCTAAAATAGGGGCAGGATGATTTTAGGGCACATATTCAGCCAAAATCTAATGATGCTCTCGCCATGGTTGCATCACCCAATTATCAATAAGGGAAGCTGGATTAGTTCCAATATGGAATTCCAGTTCAGCCAATTCAACCATTTCAGTTCAGGGGATTTAACTGTCAATTAAGTTCCATTCAGGCCTTCATTTCATATCACCCTCCTTTCCAGCCACGACGCTGCCCATATTACTGTATTGTATTGCCTGAATACAAATCCTACAATTGAAAAAGAAATGTCGAATCGATAGGATTGGGTCAAAATTTCGTCAGTTGTTTGGCCAGTCGCATGATGAATCCCTGTCAGGCCTTTCTTTTCTTTCTGTCAGGGTTGTGAATTAGCGCGCACCACTCCTATTGAAATGCGTCTCTCAATAACTGCGTTCGTGTAGCATATAATGCCGGCAAATCCTGCAGTACCCAACAACGATCGTTTTAACACCAGAGGATTTAATAATTATAAGAACCATTGCTGCTTGAATTCGCTTTGGGAGTAACGATGCACTGGAGGAAAGATGCAAAGTCGTGGAGAGGATGGGGCTATCAAGAGGAAAACATCCCCCCTCGAGCTGTCTGCTCGGTCGTCTTTTGGAGAAATACTGGTTAGATCGATTGGTGGCTCTGTTCTTTCTTCGTTTCTGCTCTTCTTTCTGTCTTCTTACTGCTGTGTCCCGGGTGAAACGATAATAGGACCGAGGCCTACACGAGAGGCTCCAACTGGCTGTGGGTGACCAACACTTGTAGTAGTTCCGTATTCAAAAGCCCTCATGGTCCCACATTAAGGATATAGTTTCCTTTCCTTTCACACCGCCCGGTGTTATATCTGATGGACCAGTTAGTGGTGATGACACATGGTCTGTGTGGCATCCGTAGTTTCATATTCCCTAGTTACCCCAACCTTGATCAGCAAACCACGGGAAGTAGCAGTAAAGTGACATGTTGCGCCAAATAAAAATTAAATCTTTTGTCCAAGGTTGCTTCTGCTTCTTCTTTTCTGAAGACATGGAGTTCCATGCGAGGCAACGTTCACTAACTATCAATGGATCTAAAACCCGCCGAACACAAAAAACACCCTGATCATTATAACCATACACTCGTACTCTCCCTCTCCAGCATGACTCAAATTTTACCCGAATTATTCATTATTTCCATCAGTTATTCCTATGTTCTAAAAACAGAGTTATATCGATTAGTTCAACATTTTTACCACCGGACCGGTGCTTGGATAACATCTTGCGGATTGTGAATCTCTGACGCATTGCACGTCATCTTGATATCTCGTTTTGTATACGATCCTGTTTCAAACTAGTCACTGATTCCAAATACGATGCCGTTTTAACAGGACCAGAAACTAGAGCACAATGGTGCTGTAATTCACACCGCACAAATGTAACTAGACGAATGTGTTAAATGTCAAGATCATGAGACCAAAATGAGTTCAAACAATGGCCATTGTGCCCCTTGCAAGCGATTTTTGACATTGACTTCATATGCCACTGATGCAATAGCAGGTTCAATAACATTTTACTCAGTTGGTCAACATCATCAAAAGAATGACCAAGTGAGAAAGAGAAAAGCAAATTTACACGGTGGCCTATTGTTGCCCGTTAATGACCCATGACCATGACCTTCACATGGTCCAAAGATGTCCCAAGTCCAGAACATTGGGTCCTGTCATCAAATGTTACTGTTTTTAATTCTAATGACACTACATGATGTGCATCCAAATCTGCAAAACTGGCTCAAAAGAGTACATTATGACACAGTTCAAGAAATCTGATGTACTGGTAGGAGATACAGTTGGGAAAAACACATAATGACCTATATTGCTCCCGTTAAGGACCTTTGACCCTGACCTCACCAAAGTCACAACATTGGGTCAAAGTTTGGTCAACATCCGTCACAGAATCACAAAAAAACTCCCTGGTTTGTGAATCTGTGAGCTACGGATACTTACTCAATAGTGGCACTTTGCAACCCCGCCCCGCGCCATTACACTGGCAATCTTACGGAAGTCGGGTGCAACCCCACGTCCTTCTATTTTTCAGCCGAGTAGTCCAAGGGAATGAAAGGGCGAAGCCCCCGTGGTCGACGAAGGAGACCGCACGTGATGGCCGGACGGACGTGGGGACGGTTGGGCGGAACGCACCAATATGGGTGAGTATTTGGTAGCTCACAGATTCACAAACCAGGGAGAGGGTTGTGAAAAATTATTTTCACTTTACTCAAACGTAACCCACATTTCCTTTGCACCAGACTAGCACAGGGCCACAGGAGGCGGGACCGTGCGGTCACGATTGGTGTGGACTAGGCGTAGACAGAAGGGGTTGGGTGGAGGTTGTGTGGTTAACAAGCCCTGGCGAAGGAAGATATCGGCCGAGACTGTTATTGGGAGGAGGCAGCGGGCAGACGAACGTCGTGGGAGTCTTCCCCGCTGCCGCCCGCATGATGTCCTCTACCGGGACCCCGTGAAACCTGCTCGCGAAAGTAGCAAGACTGGTCACATCTGACCCGAGCGACCTGCCCCGCTCGGAGATATGGGCCTTATGAGTTCCTTATCTCAGCGGTGATAAGCGGAAGTAAGTCACAGTTTGCACATACGACAAAACAATGCCATTACGCTTGTCCCGTTATGGTTCGTTGCCAAGTTATAACAATATTGTCTCGTATCGAGAAGTAGAGACCTGATTGACTTTGATCTCACACTAAATACATATTACACCCTACATACGCGTTTCGAACCTAATATGTACTTGCGTTTCATACTTGTTGCTGACAAGCTTCTCGAAGTTACCCCCTCACGATCCTGAATGACTTCGCCTTACCCCCTCCCCCTCCCCCCTAAAAAAAAATAAAATAAAAAAAACAAAAAAACATAGGACCATCCCCAACATAAAAGCAACCTACTTCATTGCAACTGGCACATTCTTGCTTCGTTAGTATGCGGGCTGGCCGGAGTGTCATATACACTACACGCACGCAGACGCACGCACACACACCCGCACGCACACACACTATAACGCAGCGCATGCATGATTGCATTGACAGGCTCTCCTGCATCCGACACGAAATCGCACAGCAATGTGTTAGGAATTATCCGCTTTTTTGAACGACGTTTTGCAACATTTCGAAAACACATTGTAAAGACGGTGCCAAATAGCGTTCAAACTTGTTTGTTGTCTAAACACTTTTTCCTGGCGTGTAATTCGTCGGCCCTCCTCTCCCTGTTGTCGGGAGTTGGCACGGTAGCAGTATACGGAACCCCTGTATACAGTGACGAGACCACGGACGGACAGCGAGTGCCAGTGGGTTATATGCTATTAATACATCTTGGAGACATACGGCAACGGATCAACAAAGTCTCAGCTGTACAAACTTTCACCACTAGAGGAACTATAGCCGGAGCGTCACACAACGGTTGAAATTGACGCCATTCGCCGTCGTAGAATACACAGTTAGGCAGGGAACATAAACACACGTTGTGTGTAATTAGTAGGATCTCTGATTTAAAGAACAGAAAAATCTGCCGAAGAACTTTCTTTGAGTGACCGTCCGGCTCGACTACCATATCGACCAATCATTCTTCAGGCTTTTGACCACCGACGGATCACGGAACAAATAAGCTTCTTTTTTAATTTACAAAGTATATGTTTCTATATTAGTAATCTGATCCTGGACGTTTGCCTCAATCAACACGATCTCCAACGCGATGATACCACCATAGACTTGCCCAAGTCTCTCGTGAACGTTTCATCCTATAGGACTATCCCATTCTGCCTTAATCAGAGCCCGATTGTAGTACGACCTCTAATTTTAAACACACTTGATTAGTTCGCACGGATCGATTGATTGACGATTGATTGATTTTTCGCTCTTTGCAGCAGGTTCCGAGGGGCGGAATGATTGAGAAGCAACCTCGGTAGTAGCGCCTGCCGTCTTGGATATGTTTGAGACCTACGCACGAGATACTTGGGCAAGTCTAATACCATGACTCCCTTCCAAAACCGTGGAACCCGACATGCTCAACAACTTCGTATCGGTAATCCCAGAAGCAGCTGACAATATGTATTCCGGGGTTAATCCTGAATAGAGATAGGGGACGGAAGAAACAAGTAAAACAAGCCTGATAAACAATAGCCAAATGAATGATTAAGGTCGCAAATATATTCCGGAAAAAGGATCATCTAGAGGTAGTTATATACCGGTCAGCGGTGTTTACCTAATGAGGATTCTAGTCATTTTCACTCACTAACAGGGTAATCTATACAAAGACCTCTAAATGTCAAAAGTTTGGGCACACCGTCAATTACTGCACCACGTACGCTGTGAAAATAACCATATAGAATAAAACGTTATTCATTCACAAGAAAGCCAACCGATTTAGTAAACTCTAGCCTGTTCATCATTCTATAAGCTTGTAATTACAGGCCGTGAGTCTTGAATTATGTTATTTGCAAGGTGTTAGAATTCAGTATTCGGGGATCATATTGTCGATTTTTCAATGGTTTCAGAAAAATAGTTCGTGTCTGGACTAATCTCTTGCGAATTTATGGACGAGTTCACTAGTGCAGTGACAACGGCGTGTTGCTATAATTTCCCTAGATTCCAAAAGCTTTGGAGACAAGGTTCCTCATGAGCGTCTCTTGCGTAAATTGAAAAGGTTTTGGCATTAAGGGGATTGTCATTGAGTGGATTCGTCAGTGGCTTCTCAATAGGGAACAACGAGTTGTCATTAAATGGACCGTTCGTCACCTTGGCAAAAGTTCACTAGACGGTGTTCCCCAAGGATCGGTTCTTGGGCGTTGTCTGTTTATGACGTAAGTGACGATCGCAGGATTCGGTGCATTCCAGATTACGAACAATACCAAGTTTGTATGGGAGGTGGGTTACTTGAAGATGATGTTGCAATTGTCCGAAAGGATTTGGATTAACTCCAAATGATTTTCGATTGTGCAAATGTTTTGCAATGCCGGTAAGCTGCAAAAGTTTGCATGTGGTTTCAAACAATCGCAACGCCTTCTTTAAGGATAAACTGGGCAAAAACTATTCATCAGGTGCATTCGAAGGGAACTCGTGATTCATTTTTCATTCTTTAATCTTCCTTTGAACCCACAATTCTAAGCAGTGTGCTGAAGGTTAGGGAAGGTAATGGATTCTTGAATGAGAAGACGTCACTTCAGTTTCCTTGTAAAAATAATCGTTGTCAGGTTGTTTAAGCAGTGGTGAGACCTCACATGGAGTATTCTGTCCAAGTATGAATCCATATTTCTCGAAGACAAGCAGGTGATTGAAAACGTTCAGCGGAGGGCCACTTGATTAATTCACTGTCTTAGAGATTCCTTACGAGGAAGAAAGATTAAAGGGCGTCTCGGTTCTAAGGATTCTATGGAGCTGAGACGATTCGAGAGTGCTTTGATTCCGGTTTTTAAAAGTGTTCATGGATGCGAGAGCCTTCCCTACACTATTTGTTTTGAATTTTTCCAAAGTTACCATAATCGGAGGTCCATTTGCTCAAGCTTCGTGGTAAAGCGCCGATTAGATGACATCCGGAAATTATTTATTCTCACAGATTTATTTCAAGACTTATGGGCGAATTTCCAGGCATCGGGTTGTTCTCGTCTGTTTGGGATGTTGTGGATTCAGGGTATCTCATGAGGATTTTGTCATTTCCTGCCCTTTTCCACTAAACTAAACTAAACTAAAGTAAACTAAACACTGAGACATGTAGCCTCATGTATAATACTCCCAGAAGAAGGACTGCATAGTTCGTTAGTTTAGTGAAATAAGGTCAGGAAGGACAAAATCCTCATGCACGACCCCGGAGCCACAACATTTCCAGGAAAGAAAAAAGAAACGGACCCACTAAAAATTCGCCCGTGATTCCTGAAGAAGAAATCAAGACTGTCTGAACGCATTTCACACTCTTAGAGAGACAACATTTTAAGCGAAGACATTCACTCATTGATCATTCTGCGAAGAAGAAATATTAGAATGTCCAATCTGAAGCTCTGAAATTAATTATAATTTCATTCTTGAGCGGACTAGGCATTTTGACTGATCGTGGGTTAAAAGATTTTCTGACTTTGACTTATCTTGAATTGCAGACCTATCTCCACTACCACAAAAAACATTAGCGATTTGTACTCATCATGGAGAGCCTACGCACCAAAGTATGGGATTTTACCGATTCAGGTTGGTGTGTGAGGTACTGTATCGTGTGGAAAGCTAAAGTGCCCGAAAAATATTATAAATGTTCACCATTTTCCACAATTTCATCAATTTATTATGTGGGATCATAGTGAATAATCTGCTTTAGGTTAAATAAGGCATTTCATGGGTCTCATCACCCATCACATTTGTTTTAAACTGTCTATCATCGGCGCAGGGGAATTTTGACACGTTGTATAAATAATATTATGTAAGTAACATGTATAACTCTTGGGATTGCAATGCACATGGACAACATATTTTGAAATCCTGCTAGAGGATGCGGAAATATTTCAATAAAAAAAACCATACTGGCCGATGGTCTGAATGCCTTATGGGTTTTCTCAATTTGGGGTAGGTGGTGGAATATACTGAAAACTTATAACGGGCGTTTTTGGGGGTCACAAGTTATTGGAGTCACTATAAAATAAATTATGTAAGTAAAATGGTATAACTCTTGGCGATTGCCATGCCATGACAAAATAGTTTGAATATTCATGCTAGAGATGAGGAATTATTTCAATAAAAACGATTATTTGCGATGTCTGAATGCCTTATGGGTTTTCTCAATTTTGGGTAGGTGGTTGGACTCTACTGAAACTATAGGGGGTGGTCACAAGTGAGGAGTCACTACCAAATAAGTGCTAAAATTGTGAAATGAATATAAGAGAACAATAGGGACTGGTATACACCAGTTAAACAAGGGGGTCTTATTCCTTATAACTGTACACTTAAAGGGCTAATTTGAACCTAATGGAAGCTTGCGTTCCTCAGTATGTTATCAACAAGAAGCCTGGACCATACACCCCCCCCCCCCACACCACACAAACACGATGACGTGAATGCGTAGTGATTCTTTTGCCCTTCGGAAAGGAATCAGGAGTGTATGAAACTTTTCAAAGGAATGGTGGGTAGGCCAGAGTGACCACATTCCGCGTTTCCTTCTATTTACGCCTGGTTACCTTTAAATTCTTTCTCGCGAATCCTGAGAGCAGGCTGGAGGAATGCCCATAACAAGCCGTGTGATATTTTACTTCGTTTACCCCATGGTTCTCGTTGTAGTGGCTACTGTTTTAATGACGAGCCAGCCCCAAAACCGAAAGTGAATCCCGAGTATATTGGATTTCAGGGCGGAGGTGTTTTCTCAGCTCGCTGTGAACCGATCAGTGATCAACTTGGTGCCCAATTTCCAGGAGCTTACATCCGCCTCAGTTGTTTGCCACAATACCGGTGTGAACGTTTGCTCTGCGAGTCTGAGACGTAAAAGTGAACGTATGCGACTTCCAAACTCCCGGACTCTGAAGCAGACAGAATATAACACCCCGGAAAGTTTTCCTACCGGCATCTTGAGCAGAATGAACACCCCGTGGAGCGTTACGAGAATTGCCCGAGAGCAGTAGACACCGTGCGGTGGGGCGTCGTTTGACTCGTTTTTGTCCGTGAGCACAATGCGGACGGCCACGTGGCGTACTTAGCCTTACGTCCCGACTGTGGGAAGTGTAGAGCCATGGGCCACGTGGATGCGGCAGCAGACACGTGCCCGTGTTGTGTCAATGGGGGGGGGTTAAGTGCTGTGCCGTTAATGAGATGAATCGGGCTAGCCAATCGGAGGTCAGACAGCGTGCCGCATGGATCCACAATGTCTGGGGACCTTTTCAGCCAATCGGGACAAGCCTTAGACATGGGTGTGAGCCGGAAAACTTCATGGAGAATTGTGGTTGGACCCTCCTCCAGAAGGCAGACGGCTAGTGGGGGTGAACTAGGAACGGTCTGTACGCATCAGAGAGCACTAGTAGCGAGGAATAAAACCGGGTGCCTCGGCCGGCCCGGCGCAGTTTGTTTGGCTTGTTTTCCGCATTACAAACCCAGACTTCACGATCTTGGAGGGCGGAGTTTAACAGAAGACGGGACTTAGTCTGTGAGGAGTGGAATGCCAGGTTAGTCGTAGCGTCTCGTTGACCTCTATGGCTCGTAGTAGTAGAAGTGAGTAACGGGTAAGGCAGGTGCTCTGCTCTAGTGAAAGTGACCAGTGATACATAAGGAGAGCATGTTCAAGACCAGGGAGGGATGAAGTGTTAGCGCGCATCAACCTTCAATGGTAAAACCGTGTTACGCCGGGCGTAAGGCTTCAGTGAAGGCGCTTATTGATTCGATATGGAAAACTTAAGTGTGAGGGAGGGAGATACAGTGGTAACGCGCCCTGACATTCCAAGTATTCTTCGTATAATGTTTTTGTGTAAGCCGTAATCGTCCCTTAAATGAGGTTATGTGGTAAGCCTTTTCGGCTATTATGTTAGCGTAAGTCAACAGCGAAAACCCCCCCCGCGCTACTGTTCGAGTACGGAGCGCATGCAGTGAAAGAACCTGTCGAGTGCACGGAGACGCATGCAGTGCCGTGAAGGTAACTGTCGAGGACGGAGCGCATGCAGTGATGAAGTCCTGTAGAGGACGGAGCGCTGCAGTGTTGAATCGGTACCTGTCGAGTGACGGAGGCGCATGCAGTGAGGTTACCTGTCGAGAGACGGAGCGCATGCACGTGCAGAGGTACCTGTCGAGTGACGGAGCGCATGCGGTGAGGATACCTGTCGGAGTGACGGAGCGCCATGCAGTTGAAGGTTACTGTCGAGTGACGGAGCAGCATGCAGTAGTGAAGGTACCTGTCCAGGGACGTAGCGCATGCACTTAAGGTACCTGTCGATGACGGAGCGCATGCAGTGAAGGTACCTGTCGAGAGACGAGCGCATGCAGTGAAGGTACCTTCGAGCCCGACGGAGTGCTTGCAGGAAGGTATCTTTCGAGTGCCCGAGGGCCGCGGCGCGGAATCCTGTCGAGAAACGGAGACCTTGCATGAAAGGTACCATGTCGATTGACGAAGCCTGGCAATTTGTAAGGGTACCTGTCGAGTGTCGGAGCGCATGCCTGAAGGTACCGTCGATAGACGATCGCTTCTTTTCATGTCACCTCTCTTCGTGGTAGCGCGTACCGTGGATGAACCCTTTACTCTGCATTTCCGCCGACACTGCTTGGATAATTGAGAACTCTCGCCTCGATGTCATGTTAATTGAGTATGACTGAGCGTGATCCTTTGAATATTGGGACATTGTGTTATATGTGCAACGTCGTTTTCCATTCGTATTCCATTCATTATACTTTTTATTATTTAAACCCGCCTTTAAAAGGAAAAACACAACCCGATATACCTTCTTTGGTCCTCTATCCCCGCGTCTATCAGTCGAGGGACGTTGCGGTCCAACAAGGTTCTGTTCACGTGGGCTATCCTAAAAGAATCATACTCGGACGGGTGCGTTACAAAAGAACCAAATGGACCTAACAGCTGTGGTCTGAACGTGTTGTGCCGCGGATTCGTCGCGTTTTTTCTTAAAGATGATTAGACTGATAGACGTGCAAACTTCACTTTTTTGTACTTCCCAGTAGTACCTAGATAGAAAAAAAAATCTAAAAAAGATTGTTACACACGGTGAGTGGGGGAAGGGAATAGTGAAGGATGAATGTTATAATATTATCTTTCTTCATGGTTACTTGCCGAAGAAGAGGAATCGAACCCTATTCGAGGACTGGAGGGGTGCGAACTGGCTACTGCACCAATTGTCAGACTGCGAAATCCCCATTCACCAGACTTGTGGTAGCCTCCAGCAGAAGGAAATATATTAAAGTCAGACCCGATCGGTGATCGAACCCCGGTTTCTCCCGGGTGGAAGGCAACGCTCTATCAACTGTGCCGAACACTCTTGGGAAGCGTTGCCAAACACTCGGTAATGTGCAAAAAACTCGGTTGCTTGCCAGGCTCATTTTGACATGAGGTTTACAAATAACTATGTACAGAAGATTTCTGGCCCGCGCTTACAACAGAAATACATAATCTAATGATAATATTAATAATAATACTAATAATAATAATAAAATACTAGGCATTTATAAGCGCTTAATACAGAGTTTCAGTGGACTGGGAACAAGGGGTTTTCAATTGCCACTTGAAGGTGGTTATAGAGTAGGAAACGCACGAAAAAAAAACTGGATTCGTGTTGAACAGAACAGGGGCTGCAACAGAAAATGCACGTCTGCCATAACGAGTACGAGGAACAGATCCAGGGTTGAGATCAACATGGGAAAGAGATTGCAGATTCGCAGCGCCGCAGACGACGCAGTCATTTTCCTTGGGACACTGCCAGATCCAGAATATATCTGTATATAGGCTTATGTGGAGCGAGACCAATGTTTAGCTTACAGCAAGCAACGAGAATGTTTTAACTGTATGCAGGTGAAATGGGAAGCCAGTGCCCATATTTCCATTCCTAGTTTAAGTGTGCAGACAGTAGTATATCCCCTGAACCCAAGTCCTTCTTCATTATTCTTGCCTTAATCTGACAGTTATTATCGCTCCTGATGCGAGATCTTATTAATTCAGCGAGACCCATAATTATCTCACCAGGCTGGTATTAGTGGTTCACGACAAGGGGTTCAAGTAAACCACAATATCGATTTTGGGAAGGATGAGGCCGAAAGGGAGGAAGCCGACATGGAGGCTATAATATTTGGTCTGGGTATATATCAATATCATGAAATAGACAGCTCTTCCAAAAAAAAAAAAAAAAGTATATATTGAATTGAAATTCGTAGGTACAATCATTTTGATTGCGTGCAGTGAGAAAGAACTCCCGACCCCTTCTCAGGGCCCGGAGGAGCAGGTGTCGGACACATGCTCACTGCCGTCAACGATAAGTTTGGTAAATAACCCGAAATGTGCCCCGCCCCCAGACAGTGTCAGCCACCCACAGACCACTACAAGTGCAGGTCAACATTAGGAGAACGAACACTGACTATTACCACTATTACAATCTTCGAGTACTTCTGTGAAAGGACTATGGCCACGCGCGGTCTATTGATTCGGTCGTTCGTGTGTGGTGGGTGGGGGTGGCCATCTACGACAGACCGCTACTGCAGGTTGGCGCAACGCTGCACCAATTTGACAGGGTGGAATTAGGTCTACCATATTACCGGGAGAAGTTTCGCTAGGTGAAGAATAGCAAATAGATGGAAGTAGCCACTTTACTTCCTGAGGGATCCAACGCCTGGGGACGCCTACCCTATTATGTGTTTTTTGCATCGCAGCGGAGGGGGGGGGGGGAGGGGGTGGTCTCATTAGGATTGCACATTCTACGATCACGCATGCGGGTTAGTGGCTTCCTGACTTTGGGTCAGTTCGGCCCATCGGATTCGATCAGGAGGAAAACGGAAGAAACTTGGTGTCAAACATTGACCCTAGTTTTGTTCAAATTGACCTGATCCGGGTATGAATTCGACCCCAAATTGGTTTTATTCCTCCATTCGCAATCATTTGGCTTTCTATTTGAGAGTATTATAGCCTATACCGGTTGCCGTTAGTAGGCTGATTGTGGTGGACTACTGATTACGCTAATAATCAACTAATCGTCTAATCTTAGCAGATAGAAGAACACGTGAGGGATTTTAGGCAAATTTATTGAAAGGCTTAAATCAACAGAAGTTGCACCCGTGTTTGCTTCGATATATAAGCACTCTCCGCGTCACTTAGGAGTGCAATATTAAAGTTCATGACCAAAAATTATTTCCACGAATGTGACACAGACTGCACCGTATACATGCCAGACTGCTGCATTCTACAATAACATAGCACTCCTCTCAAAGAGGCACTATCCTCTAGTGACAAACTTCTCTTTAAAGCGATAAACAACTGACCTAGCCGCATCAAACTCGACGCTTTCCATCGCCTACGTCTTATTCCGGGCAAGCAGACTAGACAGGGACTGAGTGGGTTGGCGTTCACGGCGTTCAGCCGTACCAAACCCCCTGGATTATGTTTACTATGTTAACACGCAGGGCAGTTTATAGTTCGCCGGGAGGCGTGTCAGATGACTGTTATGCCAAAGAGACCGCAGTTTACGACCGAGAACAGGCAGCTGACCGTCCACCATCCCCGCTCGCCCGAAGACCCAGAGAAGAACCTGGCATTGTATAGTTTAGTGAAGAAGGGTCTGGAAGGACATGAATCCTCAATAACGGACCACGAAGCCACAACATCCCCAGGAAAGAACAAATAACCAAACAAACTTGAACATTCGTACCAGTGTATGAACAACTGCGACAAGTGGTAACCAAGGATGCGGCAGAGCGAGGTGATAAAAAAACTAATCCAATCAACGTCTCAGCCCAACAGTGGATCCAAGCCTCACTTAGAATATGCAAGACTGGAAAGAACAAAAGAGCCAAAAAAACAAAAACAACGTTGTTCTTTTGCTCAGATATCGACGACTGTCAGACACCACGAGCCAGTGAGTCATGACTCCATTCTGCCCGTCCGGGGCGTATACTGACCTCGGCTGCATGAAGCAGAGAACGGCAAAACACGGTGACGTTCGAATGGCGTCACGATGACTATGGCGATTAAGCGATGCGGACAGATGCGATAATAATGCTGATGTGGTTTGGGAAGAGCTAACATGTATGAACCAGCGTGATGGAGGCGCGCCGGAAATGAGAACCAAGAATGTTTTGCAGTACTCTGTTTACGAACGACCGTTTCGGAGATTGCAATCTCCCGCATTCAGGTAAGTGGTCAATTTACCTAATATACATCATCGGTATGTACTTGGAACAAGACACCACGTGCAGGGACGTCTCGTTTCTGCTTGCCAATATGACGAGCTCATGGACTTTTCTCTCGAAGTCTGTGTTTTACCGCTGGCTTGGATGGAAAATTTTTATAAGCTGCAACGATTACGTAACTCGGCACAATCACTGATGCGATCATGGATGGCACTGGTCTGCAGTACTACCGGAAGGTGCTCACTTACCCTGACTAGCTAAGTTTCTTTAGGTCTTTATAACAAGAACCTTCGAAAGAATGTACGATCTTAGCTTTTTCAGGGGCCATCAGATTTCCTGTCTTAGAAGGAAAAGTGCTTACTACCTTGAATTTGTATTGAAAAAAAACAAATAGCCGTTCTAATGAGAACTCTGGAGGTGGTGGACAAAGTTTCTTTTGAGATTCACCGAGGCATGACCAATGAGTGGACCTACCCAGTGGAATACTTTATACATCCAGGCTATTATACCCATACTGATCCTTCTCCCTGGAACTGTGCTTGGTATTTGTATTAAGAAATATATTGATTATATCAAAACCCACTGATAAGGTAACTATTTGCGAGGAGATATTCCATAGGCCAAGGGCATAAAAGATTCAGTGATGAGAAGACCATTCGCTTAACGAACATCAAGAGCACGGTTTTTAGGAAGGCATGCACTGATCCTGTCAACCCTTCCAACTCCATGGAACATTGCATGAAAACCGAGGATTATGTTTCTAAGTGTATCAGTGTATTGTAGGTTTTCATATACTCTGTAACTGCAAGTAAGCTTATTGGCACCTAAAGGGGTTAATAGATGTCTGAATTCATATATCAACCCAAACTTACAAGGTCATTGTTAAGGAATACTGTTATATTTAACGGTGTATTAGGCAAAAATTAGAAGTGTCATGAATGTTAGGTTGCGTAGGCGATTCAGTGTTAGGGGTTGAGGTGGTGATATGGAGATGTTTGGATTTTTTCAGCTGTTGGTGTTTACGCACACATATAAGAGAGTATATTGTAAAGTTTGTGTACCATATAGAAGGAATTGTCTTCGCCAGTGTGCTGTGAGGACCAATAAAACCTCTTGACCTAGCCTACATTATACGCAATCGGCCCGTCAGTAGGCCTATAACTATAACCTCTCGTGTAAAATCGTACCGTCTATAGTCACCGTTGACGTGACAATATTGGCAAATATATGCCTGTATACTATGGCTAAACCGTTGTGTTTGTGAACACAACATGCAGGTATGCCCCAGGAGTTACCAAGGCGTGACTATCGGTCAGTGGTACAGTCCATTAACCCACTGACAATGCTTCAAGGGACAAGTCGACTCAGCTACCCATGTCTGCATTCCTTAGTGACATTGCACTTTTCAATTCCTTATTGCCAAATCGCCCACCCGACGGTTGCACTTCATGCGTAGAAGAAGATGGAGTGGAAGAGTAGAGTACCGATCATAGGCTAATGCTGACAGATAGATGGGTTGGAGTCTTTGACATCGTCGACGCTGGCACTTGCCCCAGACTCTCGGTGGTGTTATATATGTCAACTCCATGGAGACCATGACATCATGAGGAGGGGGAGGGGGGTAAGGTACGGTAGGTCATGTGACAGGGTCGTGGCCTCGTGGAAAATACATTAGTAGAAGGTTAGTTAGAAATAGTTTATTGCAAGCACCATGGACGAATGGATATATCAGCGAGCACATGGAAGGCGATATACTTCGCGAATGCGCGTGCTTGGAGTGATTACAGTGATTACATATGGCTCTGTCGTAAGCCTATTGGCATTGGGACTACGAAAGTTAATGCAAGGCATAATTACCCAGTGGCGTAACCACCCCCCCCCCCCCCCAAAACACAAAAAAACAAAAAAAAACAACAAAAAAAAAAAACGAACGAAATTGAGAGAAAAAAAAAGCCTAAATCATCACTCGGTATTTGCTTGGGAGCCGCAAAAATCGCATTTTTTGGCCGGAGGCGGGAACTCCCGCAAGGACAAATCTCTTGGTACCGCACTTATTCAAGAGTGTTTTTTGGAATGAATCGGACATCGATGGCCGGAAGGGCTGTTCCCGCTATTTTTTGGGTGTATTACAGGGATCACACTGGCACGGGACGGGACGAACAGTGGATTTCGTGGGATCAATAATTTACTGTGTTCAACTTGACCCTTAACCCGATGAAAACCCTTCTTTCAGGACGCCTTGTGTACGCCCTAGATTCGGGGTTTAGTCACCCCGACCGAACGAGGGGCCGCATATTCACGCGTTACAATCACATGCACATCCATGCATTGACTTGTCTAATACCTTGAGGTGTTGTAAGGCCGGCCTTTCAAATTAAACAGAAAGCCATTGACCACATTTTGATAAGGGTCAGCCAAGCTCTGTCGACCTTCTTGTTCAGTACGGGTACTACTACATCATGGGGAACCCACATACCAGGTATTAGCACTCAGTGGGGTGAGTTTACAAGCTAATCATTGACGAACTATCACTTCCCACAATTTCCCAAATCACCATTTTTCTCAAACCTGACCACAAAATGAGCCCGGTCTTCTACACCAAGAAAAAAGAATGTTTTTACTCCATGTTCAGCTATATAGCGAATTTCAACTTGATTATAAAATGGAACAAGGTAGTTGGACTAGTGTTCCCAAGTGTATGGACACCTTGACTTTCGTTGACCTCACCTCAACCCAACACAACAGGGTTAATGTATTCATTATGGAAAACCCAAAATACCAAGATGTGAACATGATCTAAATCAGATCGCGTGGAATAATTCCCTTGTGTCCCTGACTCACCCCACCTCCCCCCTCCTCAACAAAATCTCTAGGAACGCCACTGTACGGCAAACGTACGTACGATTTGTTGGCCGATGAGCCTCTTAAGGCTTATCAAGGAACTCTGCCCGTATTGATCGTGGATGAGCACCGGTTTTTTTATAACTCGCATCATCGAAATAGCTGCTCAGATGTATCGAGACAGGGGTGGAACTAATCCCAACCTGCTCTCGGGACCGCCATTTACGTCCCCATCCGAAAAGAGATCATGAACACAACGACCCGACAACGTTATCGGAATCTGGAGGAGCGGAAGAGGACTTCCAGATCCAACCGTGACTCAGACTCCACCAGTAACCTCAAGAAGTCCACTGATTTACGGCGGGTAACATGAAGGTAGACCAAGACCTCGCCCATCGCAACTCAAAGTACAGCCACTTGGGGAAAACGTTCGATGACTGCCCGGAATGTTTGCTGCGAAGCGTCACTGCTACACACTCTGCCATTCCTCTGCCGAGCGATGACTATCTCCCAAGGCATCGATAACTCCAAATGAACCCCGAACCCTCTATCGTACTGGAACCCATCGCACCAATAACCCAAACCCCATATATGGGTACAGAATGGGAACTCAGCTCCGGCAGTTGCATGCCAATCATGATATTCAAGTTACAGTACGTATAGGCTTTAAGCGCTAGGCGCAATCGTGTTACCGTTGAGACAACTATAATCTTGACGAGAAAAAGTCATAGCAGAGGTTTTTTTTTTTTTCGCTCGAGGCAGTATTTCCGTTTGATATAGAGGTACTGGTATAGCTCGAATTATCTCTATGGGCAGATGGAATTTATTGCCTGCATGCAGTTGTGTCTTTATAGAGACAGTAGTAGCAGCCAACGGGGAATTCGTTCATAGCGCCTCTTAACTTGTCAGAAAAAACTCACTCTATTTCACTGTGAACTGGTACTATCATTGAACTCATGAATGATTTCTTTGAAGGAAAACTATTGGCATACTGACAAAATTTCCCTTAGAAACAGGTCTCTTGAAAGAATAATAATAATCATAATAATAATATAATTAATAATAATATAATAATAATAATAATAATCATAATATAAATAATCATAATTGTTCAACTCACCCCCCCCTACAAGTCGACGATTTTGACCACCAGTTTGTGAAAAAAGTGATTAGTGACAATTTCTCCTCGTGAAAAATTTGAACAGGTTTCAGTTGTACCGAAGTCTAAATATTCGCGAATAGCTATAAACCATTTATGACAATCGGGAGAAAAGGCCGCCCGATCTAACACACGCATGCGCACTAACGGGACACCTTAGGTCGAGTGCCACCTCTCTGCAGGAACCACAGCACCCATGGGTACCCCACAATATAAAATATTATATAGGGGATACATCAATGGGAGCTGCACACCAACCATATTTGGGATTCATAACAAATCGTTGCTGTGACGAACAGGATCAGTCGCTTTAGAACAGGCCGAGATCGTGATCTCTCTATGTTAGTTCCGCTAACTATGTAAAATGAAATAAATTGTAATCACGGCAGTGACAGTGCGTCTTACTAGTGTGGCCTGCAAGGTGCTGGAATCCTTATTCGGGTACTATGCGATTTTTTTTTCAAAATGGAGTATAGTCTAATCGGGCGTTGGGGTTTCAGCTATGCCGTTTTAAGAAAAACGTTCGTGGTGGGACTAACTCTTATAATCTATGGATTATGGAAGATTGTTACTGGTGCAGTTGAAGTTGACAAGACAGTGCTGTGTAGAGATGATATTCCTAGATTTTCAAAAAGCTTTGACAAAGGTTCCTCGTGAGCGTTTCTTGCCCAAATTGGAAAGTTCTGGCATTAAGGCAATTTCCTTGAGTGGATTCCGTCAGGGCTTAGCACTAGGAACAACGCGTGAGTCAATCAATGGGCGTTCTTCTCCTTTGCAAAGGGTCACTTGTAGTTGTCCCCAAGATTAGTTCTTAGGCATTTACTTTTTCTGGACCGTATATTGACCGATCTTGAGAGATTTCGGTGCATTCCGCAGAGTTAAAACGTTTGGGACGCTACCAAGTGGTTTATCGGGGAGGAGGTTGCTGTAGAACCGAAGATGTTGCAATTGTCCAAAAAGCATTGGATATAATCTCCGAATGGTCTTTCGATTGGCAATTTTTTGTTTCTTAATGCTGATAAGTGCAAAGTTGTGCATCTTGGTTTCCACAATCGGCAAAGGCCTTCGTTCACAGTTAAAAGGAAATTTCATCAAGGTGATCAGAAAAGGAGAAAAGATAAAAAATCGGAGTTGTTTGATTCTTCTTGGAAACACCCAAAGCAGCGTACTGAAATCGAGAAGAGGTAATGGATTCTTGGCTTTGATTAGGGACGACACTTCAGTTTCCTTGATGAATATATTGTTGCCAGGATGTTTAAGCAGCTGGTGATGAGACTGCGGAGAATCTGTCCAAGTATGGCATTTCTCGAAAAAAAGAATGAAGTAGGTAAGTGAACACGTTTAAGCGGATGTGCCATGGATTAATTCACTGTTCAGAGGATTACTACATGACGATAGGGGGTCTCGGCTAACTTCGACCGTAGCTGAGCGATCGAGGATCTTGATTAAGGGTTTTTTAAAATTGGTCATGGATTCGAGGGCCTGGCATTTCAATATTTCGTTAAGTACCACCAGGAGTTGTAAACCAGTAGTTGTACCGTGAATTGTCTAATTTCATGGTAATGGTAAACGCTGTATTATTGGACATTCGTTAGATTATTTCATTAGCAGGCAGAGAGTGCATTACTGAGGGAATAGCCTTCCTGAAGTGTTGTTACTGAGTTAGTTTTTTTTTTCAAGAATGTGGGCGAAATTCTTAGGCATTCTGGGGTTCTTATTGTGGGATGTTGTGGCTTCAGGGTGTTTAATGAGGATTTTGTCCTTAATGACCTTGTTGCACTGAACCAAACTAGAGAAAACAAAAGGATAGAATGGATAACACCTAGATTGGTACTTGCTAACCCATCGACAAACAGCCGAGTTCCGGCAAAATGGTATAAAAACAACAGGATATGGACAGTGTGTCTACCCTGCAACCAAGGTGAATTAAAGGTTACCCACATAAGTCTGACATTATTTTGACCCTAAGCTTTCATCGTGGGAACAGGCTGATCGAACAGCTATATATTATGTTCACCCGAAGGTTGAAGAATTTCACGCTTCTCTGTTCCCCGGTGCCCATGCAGATTGGAATTGGTGACGCGGATGGGGTATGTATGGTCACGAAGAAGTCCACGACGGATCCAGGCCCACAGGATCCTAGGGGCCCTCACAGGCGGTGCTGTTTCATGTCAAATGTATACTCAAAGCCACCTCATTATTATAATTGAATCCATTATGATTGTAGCCTAATACTTTTCCTCGTTTTCGTCTCTTCACTGTTCTCACTTTTACTCGGTCAATAGCTCGATAAAATTATTGTTATATATTGTTTTACTGGTGGTTATGTCTATACCATGTATTGCTGTATGGACGAAGTCGCATTGAATTGAATGGTAGTTTTAATGACAATACCAAATTGGTATTATCCCATGCGTAGGGGTCAACTTGTCTCTCGCAAGTCGCAACTGCTGTATAGTTGTACGAGGGGCGGGGTGGTGGGGGAGACTTCGTAATAGAAACAAGTAAAAAATTGGGGAAGGAAGAATGTAAAAGTTAAAAAAAAAAATCTTGAAATTCCCCATATTTTCTGGCAATTCCTGTCTGCCCTAGCCCCTATAACTATAAAGCCCTGATTTGAAAGTGTCCCATACGTGCACGATCGTTCACACGTCTCGTTCGCATTGCTCGCACACTCCGACCGGGGTACCGTCTTCTTGTCGACAATGTTTACAATCATGTCCTTCGCGACCGTTCATGAAAACGAGGCCAATAAGAGGAAAGTTCCTATTTGACACCCTACGTGCTGGTTTACACTGCCTAACCACAAACTGTAAAAGGACGGTCATTCTGTCATTTGTTTGTCTTTGAATCGGATAAGGGTCAAAATCTATTGTTTGATATTCCAAAACCAATTGGCTTTCTTGCCAAAGACCTATTTTTCTCTCCAGTTTTCTTTCTGTAAGATCAATTGGTTTGCTTTGCTGGCGGTCATTGGAACGCCTTCGTGTAATTGTCGTCACAAAGAGCGTGACTTCTGTTGACTTCAACTGACAAGAACAAATGAACAGCCCGCAAGTAATGCCATTTGACGGACCTGCCTACAGAGAACCAAAAGCCAAATGAAACACGTTGATGGCTGTCCTTATGAATTTGGCTTCTTGTTATCTTTTCTTTCCTTGACGTCCCCATACCAGGTCTGCGGAAAGACATATCAGATCTACATTCACCGAGATGCCCTTTTCATTCCTCGTCGATGGTACGAAGTTGTGTTAGTGACTATGTCTTGCCTGGTGTGACCATTCTTGATTGCATGAAGTTCGCTAGTATAAAATAACTCAAACTGTCAAACTCAATAAAAGTTCAAAATTAGGCAGGCGAATCGAGTGACGCTGACGCCCATTATTTACTTTCATCCGACCGGTAGATTACTTGAAACGGCACATGTTATAATCATTCAAGTTAAGACAATACGTAACTGTGGATACGAAAAAAAAAAATGCTTTTGTAGGCCTATCCGATGTTAGCCCCAGACATGACAAGTCAATCCCATAGAAACAAGTCGAATGTTCGACAGAAACCTTGCGATATCTAACTGTCTAGCGAAAGCAAATAAAATGTCAGTGGCACGACAATTTGAATATTGAAAAGAATGTGCCTTTATTAAAAATAAATATTTTCTTTATAAGAGCATGTTCTCATTTAGATGAATGCTGATAGTCTTGGTGTAAACAGGGGCAACAAAATCTGTTGCAGTAGACGATGCTCCTCGATAGCCATCACACAAAACAGGGCACCATGATTTTGTTAAAACATTCAGCGGAGGGCCACTGGTTAATCCCACTATCTTAGAGATTACTTATGAGGAAAGATTAAGGCGGCTCAGTCTTCGATGGAGCTGAGACGATTCGAGGGTGATTTGATTCGGTGGTAAAGTTGTACATGGATTCGAGGGCCTTTCCTTCCCCTATTGCTTTGGTTTTCCAAAAGTCCCACCAATAGGGTCATTGCCCCCCTAGCGCGTGGTAAACGCTGTAGATTGGACATTCGAAGGAAATATTTCTCTCGCAGAGAGTTATTTAATGCCGCTCTTCTTCTTCCAGCCACCCGTTCGATTGCATCCTCCACGTCACGCACCGAAACATATGCTCGCTCCTTTTTGATCCTTGCCAACGGCAAAGGCATCTATGCGGTCACGCAAGTATGGTGGGTGTGTCCGTGTGTGGTGTGTGTGTGTGTGTGGTGTGGTGTGACACCATTTTGTTCCGGACGATATCTGGAGAGAACGCAAGCATGTACAAGTTCATATCCGCATGTGGGTTGTCATGTGGTTGTTTGTAGTTGATCCGCTATTTCTCTGGTTGCCCGTCAAGGTCACAAAAGTCAATGAGAGGCCAAAATCTGAATATCAAAAAGGGCAAGACTCCCATTAGCAAGGTCCTACATCGCTGCTTTTGGGACTAGTTGCGATGATGAGAAGGATCCATATTCAAACATAACGGTAATGTTCATTCCAAGGTCATCAAGGTCATTAGGGGTTTTTAAAAAAACTAGTTTTTTGGCCAACATGAAAACCGAACATCTGCCGAGGTGGAAGGTGCGCCATTGGGATCAATCGTTGACCCCATCCGTGTGACCGTGACCTCAATTTGACATTTACCATGTTTTGGGCCGAATGTCAAATTTCGTGGCCATTTTCGGATCTCAAGTACCTGCCGATCGAAAGGGACCATAACTTGACCCCATGTGACCTTGTGTGCGACGATAATCAGGGTCAAAGTTTTTCATTTGAAAAGTTCGTGCAGTGTTAAGGATGTTATAGTGATTTGTCATGGTGTTTGTTAGAAATCAGTGTCAAACTACCTCTGAGAGGTCAAAAAGGTTAGGTCAAATCTCGAATAGATGGGCCTATTTTTAGAGTTACAGGGCAAAGAAAATTAAACTGTCAATTTTTGGATATGTGACAGGCCTGTGTGCTGAATAGATGATATAACTCCCGCTTAATCGGGCACTCGGTTCTCAAGTTACAAGGGGGTCAAGGTTGGTTTTTGAATACTTTTTGGAAAATATGCATCGGCAGTATAATTAGGGGTTACTAATGGTGTAGGGACTGCGGGCATCTCAGACCAAGTAAAGTTTTTATAGAAGGGTACGTCATCCAAGGTCATAAAGGTCAATTAGAGGTCAAAAACTAGTTTTTTGGCATAACATGAAACCATATGTTGTCAAGGTGGGAGGGTGCCAAAGTGATCTAATCAGTGAATCCATTGCAGTGTGACCTTTGCCTCCTTTTGACCTTTCCTTGTTTTGGGCCCGACCCGATCAATTTTTGTGGCCATTTCGAATCTCAAAGGTACCTGCGATGAAATGGTCCAAGTAATTGACCTGTGACTGTGGGTGCAAAGAATGTGGCAGAATGCTCTGCGTGATGAATACACAAAACAAAACTCCGTTTCAAATCGGCACGTGGTTCTCAAGTTACAAGGGATCAAAGGGTGGTTCTGATACCTTTTGGCGAGAGCATCGGCCAGTACACTTGAGATGCACAATGATTGTAGGAACGTAGTGCTTTCATCGAGAGTAAACATATTTCATAAAAAACTGTCATGTATCAAAGGTATTCCAAAGTCACTTATGGACAAAAAACTAATGTTTTTTTGGAACCACTTACAGTGTAATTGCTTGGCATGTTGAAATTTTAGGAACAGTATGTACGTCAAGTATTGTTCTGGTCACAACAAGGATAATTATTGCCTTAGTATGCGTTAAGTGAGTTTTTAGCAATGTTATTTGGATTTTTACCTACTGCCTCTTCACAGTAATGTAGTGTTCCCCTGCATTCAATTGACTACCCCGTCAATAGGTCTTTAATATTGGCCAGCAGTCTGATAAAAATATCATTTATCACTGTTGACAGCTGTCTATTAGTCGTCATTTGGCACTTGACCTGGGCTTCCCCTCCTACTCGGCATTAATAGCTGCGATATTAACTAGAAGAAAATGGCCCCTGCATTGTGGGCTGACAGGTCTACGAGCCAGTGACCTCCCCACATGACATTGTTAGGTTGGCCTGGTAGCTCTGTCTCCCCTGGTTTGTCTATTTGGCTGGAAAGTACATGTTTTCTACATGTCTTTAAGGTGTCAGGGATCAATATTCGCATGGAATTTGGAGCCTGTTGTCAGTAGGCTGTGTCGGTTAGTGTATTTGGGCAACTGAATGGGAGATATTCCAATATGACCTTAAATCACTTGAATAATCTAATGTTGATGTATGTATTGAGAGAAGATCTCATGAAGTTTTCTTATATTATATCTTATTAGTTATATCCCGTGACACTGGAAGTGTCCGGGTATGATGGTCTTTGGGGTGTGTAGCTGCGCCGTTTTGACAGTGCCATGAGTGGACACAGCTAGTTTAGTGGGGTATAACATCGTTGACAGTAGGACTGAAAACTGAATATTAATGCTAAATGGCAGGATACAACATGATATTTGATAATTTTGGGCTCCTGTGAAGGAGGTAGGGGGCATGTTCCAAAAAACATTCATGTGATGCAAGGTCAGAAAAGGCCCAATGAGGGGTTCATTTACCTTAGTTTTAAGTGCAAATTCTATTTTGCTGGCATTCTGTTTTCCATTTGAATCACAAAGGTATGGGTCCTTACTGGTGACAGTTTGTTGGATCACTGCCCAAGTGTCCCTGGTCCCAGTGTCCTGACAGATTGTGTACTGTTCTGTGATACTGTTTCATGAGTGAGAGTAAATGGCCGATGGAAGCAGTATAGGGCTTATACTCAGATGGCATGGTGATGCCAGGCAGTAGCGTGCGCAAATGTTGTGGTTGCCAGAATCAATTTCCTCAACATCCCATACATTACTGCCCCACCTGTTTTGTCCCAAAAAAAACACCAGGTATCAACTTTTCCTGGAAGTGGGGGCCATGCCCCTCCCTGACAGAGAGCATAGGCATAAGGGTGTATTTTTTTTGGAGAGGGGGGGGGGGGGGAATTACCAAAAACACGAAGGTCTCATCGCCCAAAAGGGTAGATGAACCTATTTCCAAAAAATTGGTAAGGGCTAATAATCGTAATTACATGAAACAGGTCCAGACTGTCCAGTTAATCTTTGGGGCAACTTGCAAATTGGGAATAGGACCCAATACAAAAACAACATTTATATGTTCAGTAATAGAGATCTCACACACAACGTCAAAGTGAGTGTTGTGTAAATATGGGGTATGTGTGACACTGTGTGAGAGGAATGTTGACCCTGTAGTCGTCTGGTGTTTTTTGTGAGCACCAAGAGAAAAAGCAAAACTTAGGTTCAGGCTAAAAATAAACGTCCCAAATTAACCCTCCACCTCCTCCACTGTTCGAATTCATGTGTCCTGGCTGAATGAAGTAAGGAGTTGGGGAGGGGAGGTAGGCCTATGCCTTTGCTTATTGCATAATGTACTGCTGACTCATTTGAGTGTCTTTGACCTCACCCGCAGTGACCTTGTGGCATTTAAGACATGGATGGGACCACCAAGATTGCAAACTCATTGGACTTGGGGGAATACATATATACAACTCAATCAACACCAAAATGTAAGTGTGATAGCATAGCAGTAAGGCATAGGCTATGGTTGTGTATATCATGTATAGGCCTAGCATGAGGCCTAGCGTAGACCATTGAGAGATGGATTGTACACCCAAGCTCAGCCAATGTTTTCATGGAGGTGAGGGCTAGGCCGAGTGTTCGGGCCTGAAGGCTAGGCCTGAGTGTTACTTTTTTCCACATGATTCTTTATCTGGATAAAGTCATTGTACATCTACCCAGGTCTTCCATGTGATGCCATACTCTCGGATCTGTTCCCCCTTGCATTATAATCAGCTGACTCCCTGCGTGGGGCATAAACAAAAATCAGAGTCAGTACTGCCAGCTTCATCTTCACAAATTTGCAATTTATATCAGAGAAAGGTTCATGCTGGGAAACATCACACAGGTGAAGTTCTTCTGTCAACTCCAGCCTAGATGTATTAGGAAGAGGAATGTATACCCCTGCATCTTTTGTAGGCGTTTGTCAAGTAAATGTATTGTTATGGTGTCACTAGGCCATCATTTTTTCTTTGGGAGCAAATGTTGAAATTTATACCAATAGTTCATATAAATTATTATCTCCTTGATTCAATTGGAGCCCCTTAAGCGCGTTTCCTGCAACGCGGGCGGGGGCAAGCGGACAATGCGAAAGTTAAAGCGCTATCGTTTGACATTAGAACAATGGTTCTAAGAAACTAAAAACAACCGCGTTTAGGGTTTAAACACTAGTGGCATATGCGTCCGGGGGTTGATAATATAATAATAATTATAATAATAATTGTAAAAAAATGAATAATACAATAATAAAAGAAATAATAATAGGCTACATCGGATCTTATATAGCGCATATACACACTAGGTGCGTGATTTCGAGAAAACGCCCCCCGACCGCCTGAGGACATGGAAACGGGTCACTTCAGCATGTCCGCGTGCCCGCCGTCCGGTGCATGGAAACGCGGCTAAATCTTAAGATCACTGTGTAGAACGATGGGCGCCCAGTCAATGTTCTAGTCAGCCCGCACCCAACATTTACATTGTTATAACCACTCACAGTGACAGTACTTGCCACTGTTAAAATTCTGCCGACAAGGCTGTTCAAGGACAAGGTGTCAAAAAAGTTTGATATCGTTATATGGCAGGAATCACTACACAACTTTCGATCTTGTTTCCTCGCACTTCGCGCGCCTGGAATAGCCTTCCTCGGGATGATTTCCTCATGATTTGACCTCCAGCGGTTCAAAAGTAGTATCACAAGCTGGATCTCTCCTCTTCCATTTAGTTTCTCTGCTGCTTGGGGGTTTGCCTTTTTGTTTAGGCAATTATGGTTTCGCCCTTCCTCATGTCACTTGTTTAAGAAAAAAAAAAAAAAAAAAATGAGTGGAATAGCCTTCCTGGAGATGTTGTTCTGTCAAGAGTTGTTGTGAATGCGTTCAGGTTCAAGAACCGTGTTGATGATTTTTCAAGAAGTTGGTGAATTTTTTAGGCATCTGGGTCGGCGGTTCTCCTCTTTTGGGTGGTTGTGGCTTCAGGGTCATCATGAGAATTTTGTCATCCGACCCCTTTTTTCCCTAAACTAAAATGTTGAAAATGCTATATGTGAGTTTTTGTAGGAAATAGATACCTGTTATGCGACCAGGTCTGTTTTTTTTTTCGTCTATTTTTATTTTTTATCAACAACAACAAGGACGCAAGACTATTTTAGTTTAGTCGGCTTGATTTTTACATTGATAAAATAGAGGTCGCCCTAAGTCTGACAAGGAGACAACAGAATAGCTAGGGTCACAGGAATAGTGGAAAATCACTGCCCACTTGAGAAACTTGGCATCATGTCTGGAAATTGGACTGAATTCTCGGGTCTGAAGATACTGCTGACCACATTCCATCGCAATTCATAAACAAACTTCCTCCTGAACATTCACAAAGCATGTTGACTGATTCGATGACCTGCGATGACCGACGCTATTCGTTGCAACCAAACGCACCAGACTAACATCACTGTAGCCTATTAAAACTAAACTCGATTCGCCAAAATAAACAAAAAACGTTGCTCGTTTATTCCACCCATCAATCACATGAGATCACGAATATGAAACGATTACACATTGTTGCATTACAATCAAATTCAATGCACCGAGTGGGCCCCGAGATCACGATGGCCATTCCTGAGGGGTACGATCCATAATGAAGAACATGATAAGCAGTCGGGAGATTCTCCTGTTCGGGAGAATACCAATCTTCCTGTTTGGGAGAATTTGTGACATCCGGGACTATGGAATTCTACCCACAATGCAAGTCGTTGGCCATATCAGGAGATGTGTTCAAATGTTATAACAGTCTTCTGAAAAACCCATTTACGTAGAAGAAGTTTAAAAAATATTACCAATAGGATGTATAAATAGGCTACAAAAAAAAGCTTGGTATGAAACTATAGTCAAAAGGTCGTTTCGGGAGGAAAAACTAGGGAACTGTTATTATCTCAATTACCCGTAGAGCGGGTACAGGCGTAGCAAATTAACCGTTGCCATGTGCGCGGGATCGTACATAGCTCCGCTTACAGCGGCGGGACAACACAATGACCGTTGTCGGCCATTGCACTGAGGCGGCAGTTCAACGGCGGTACATTAAATCCGACCGGGTTTCTACAGTGCGTGTGTTTGATGCACCTAGTCATCATTGTTGTCTGGTGAAGGGCCGTAGCGAAGGTCTGGGTATTTTCAGTCCTAGCAAACCCTTGCCTCGACCTCATTGAAGGCGTGAGGCTCCAAGAAGGGTAGCTACCATAAAACCGTAGGGAAGTCTTACTTGTTACTACGTTATCTACGCATGGTCCTAATAGGCGAAAGTTCTGGGCTTGACTCGCTTCGTGGGTTCTGTTTTTTTTAAAAACACGGGAAGACCGCCATCGGAAACGACTGGCCGTCATTCATCAGCATGGCGTGTTACTAGCATTTGCATACAGATTCTCCTGTTCGGGAGAAGAAATAGGTTCTTCCCGTTTGGAGAATCTCCCGGATGATAAGTGGATGCGGGGGATATCTAAATGGGGAATCGAATTATTAGTTTCAGTTAATAATATAAAAATATATGATAATATACAATATAGTAATATATATATATATAGATCTATAATAATATAATATATATATATATAGATTATTATATATATATAGATATATATATATATATAATTATATAATTATATATTATATAATATATATATATATATGTAGTATCGGCTAATTAAACGTACAGTGAGGAAGTAGAGGAACCAGAAAGGTGCATGAACTTTTCTAGTCTGGCACCTTCGTAAAATTAAAGCAATAAAACTTACAGAACGTAATGGTGTGATTTTTTAGGAGGGGCGGGGGAAGGGAAAGGGAAAGAACTGAGTTGTAACAGTAGCATGAGTTGTTTGGTTCCAGTCGTGGTATGTGGATTGTTCCAGCAAGGATTTTCAAAGGTTATCGTGAACTACGGTTGTTGAGTTGGCGCCATTTTTTAATTGCCAAGGCGGCAGCGAAACGTGATAAAGAAGCGAATTAACGTCAAAAAATAAACGTGACGGTGTGCTGAAATGTGACCATTATGATTAGAAATGCTGCGCTCATGTATACAGACGTTGTGGGAGATAATCCATAAATCCACTGCAGTGATGCGGCATTACCCCCGTATTGGCCCATGTGGTAAATTGTGGCAGTCTGCTCAGTCTAATTCCATTTCTTGAGATTAATGCTGCTCCAATGGAAAACCAACTCCATGCCAGCCTAAAGCATTATCAGGACACCTTTCCATTATGCTCACGTGATATTTTACTTCATGGAGTTATACGTACCGCACTCCGCTTCCGCACTTAGGGGATAAGTATATAAAAGTATAAACTAACCACAATCGTACGCAATAAAGCAAAAAAAAAAAAAATTAACGAAAAAAGGAGGCACTATTGCTACCAGTCCATATCGTAGGTCACAATCAGTCAAAATCAGAGCAAAGGTCATGCAATTACAGTAATGATTCCTTGGAGAAATACATCCTTTTTTAACGCCAGCAACGTTAATGTACATAATATCGTCAAGAGCCTAGCGATGAGTTAAACAAATGGAAAACCAGCTGCGAACCAAATTTGACGACAGTGTTTCCACCTCTGAGGTATTCGGTCTTCGCAGAATCGCATAATTTCCGGGAAGTACCTCATCCAGAACAATCACGCCCGGTCGCTAATGCGATTTTGGGCGGACCTAAACATGGCGGGATTGGAATGTATAATCGCAATATCATCACTGATTATGGCGATCCGTAAGGATGTGACTGTATATTTTCTCTTACGTTCGAAAATATTGCGGGGACTTGATTATGGCCACGCCTGAAAAATGGGGGACACGTTTGCCTTCACGAAATCGTTGAACAAATGTCGTATGCATTGGAAAATACATTAGTACTGATCCAATGAATCAAAACGCATGGGTAAATTGAAACAAAAATGTTAAGACTGAAGATATCAAATGCCTCGTCAAAGTCTACTAGCATAAAAAAACAACTGATGGACTTTTTTCTCTGCAAGTTTCCATGAATTCTCTATAGGACGCCACGGTTCCCGAGTAATATCTTCCTCATGATCCAGATCCGTTTTTGTATTAAACAATTGCGGTACGCCTACTGCCTGAATCCATTTTCAGAGGAGCTGATCAAAAGGTTGGAATTTAAATGGTTTCCACTCTAGTAGCCCAATGGCTTTTCATCATATTCTGTAGTCCTCATTTCAAAGAGAATATAATGGCGATAATTCAGCGTAATTCAGTTCTGTGAGAATAAAAACAGGTTGACTTTCATTCCTCATTAGTTGGACCGAGTACTCCATCGCCAATTTCTTGCTGTCTCCTGTTTTAATTTCGGTGTGTTGCCCTGTCAATGAGGATGGTTACGTTACCCCGCCTATATATAACTTTCCATATAAGATAGAGTATGGGTAATTTCATAAAGGGTCAATGGGTCTCTATCCCACAATCTGAAATTATTATTGTTGTATTCTTTCGCGTTATGAATTTTCTTATCAAGGTAAGAACATCCGGTACTCATTTCCAGTGGCGCGGGAAGCATCAAATTTAGAGGGGGGGGGGGGAACCAGACCAAACATTGATTGAATTGTTTAGACAGCAAATTCCCGCTGAGGAGAGCCCGGGGAAAGGGGATTGGTCACACCGTCGCACCCCCGTTCCGCCCACACCCCGTCTAAGGAATCGAGTTTCGTTCTGCTTCATTACGGTGAATTTCCAGTGCATGATCGAAGACTGAGTAATTATGATGCTAACCCAAGTAGCCCCTTTCCCGCCCCAGGTGCTTCATCCCACGTCTGACGTGGTTCACGTGGTTGGTGGATGTATCGGACTTGCAGTCTGGTTAGGGGGTAGGTCGACTCCGTAGGTGGGACGAACCAACACTGGAAAGATTAATTCGTAATCGTATATTGATTTCAGTTTATCTGCATGTAGAGACATGTCCGTCAGAATTACAGGTTTGTGACATTTTATATAAGAAGTGAAGTAATTCCTGTTCTAATATAGGGTAACTTTGATGAAAAAAGCCCGACCCTTCACTTTTCTCCCTTTGCCGTGGCTATTGTTAATAATTTTAATGTTTTTCTACGGATATGATATTTTAGATATTTCCATATGAGTAATTGTTTCGGTTGTTGATGTTTTTATACACATCAAAAAGAATATTTGTGGTGATCGGTTGGTTTATTAATAAAAAATGAGGGAAAAGAATAATGCCACTTCGAAACAATGTAGGGAAATTACAGATTGGCTTGCGTAGAGGAATGACTGTTGGAAAATTCTGTTGGCTGTAGATCGGCAATACGCCCCAAAAATTCACTCTCAATGCGGGACCGCTATGGTACCAAATTGCTACCAGGTACAATCAAGACTAATATGCGTGAACCTCTCATTGTATGCATAGGCTACGAGTAACACCTGTGAAGAATAAAGAGTGGAATACGGATGGGCAAGGGGCAGTTTAGAGAAATTCCTTCACACGCGCACTGAATGGAAAAGACAATTAGTCCTAAATAGTTAAGGTTGTATTGAAAAAAGCGCAACAGCTTGCCAACTTAACTCATCTTGAATGAAGGGCTATAGGTGACTGTTAAGCCAATTTGTGTCCACAAGAATCGTGCGTGACGAAAAATACACACCCTTCATGTCCAGACAGATCAAGGAATCAAAAAAACGATGGCCAGTCAGATCCTATCAGAAATAGCCTATGCATTTTGCGGTGTGAAGCCTGATCAGGATTGCGTAAGGCTCACTGTCTGCTGGATCAGGTGGCTATAAATACCGACACATCCGTCATCACAATTACCATTAAGATCGTAATGTGATCTATAGGCCCTTTCATAGGTTGTTTAAAATTGTTGAACAATTTGCAACAAAGGAGTTACACAGTGGTAATGCTAATAATAATATTGACAAAACATGCGTGGAACCTCACGAGGGACAATGGCCTATTGCAACCATCTCAGTTCTATGCCATTAAAATCCAAATGCGATCGCTTGAATCACACTGGCGACGCCACATCACCTGAACCCCACGCAGGGAATTGATTAAATTCAGTGTACCGGGCACTGCTCAAATTTCCGCCCCCCCCCCCCCCCCCCCCCCGCCAAAATGAAACCATTGTATAGGCCACCTAAGGTGATATTGAGCTAAATGCCAGCAGTAATGAATAGAGGCGCGGTCTTTTCAAACAAAATTCTAATTAATTCGTGATTTTTTAAGGTCAATCTGAAAATATCGCCGTCTCATAAACAACCCAATGATGCATCTACCATATGACGTATGAATATGACGCGTTGCACGTCAACACGTACAGTGTCGTTGAAAGGGATTTGTTCCAGGGTGGGTGGCGTGGGCGCGCCCTCACTACTTCCTGATGCGAATGATGCAATCATCGAATAGCTAATGCATTATTTGGAGTTAGCAGTCTAATTCTTACCAAGCCCGGCCGGACATGCTTGTACTGAAGCTCCATACAGAACATAAGTCGGTGTACGATTGTAGAATCGTGTGCTAAGCCGAAACCAGCGCCCTCACTTATATTAGTGTTTTAGTGACATGTGATTGGGCGACATTGACAGCCTCCTCTAATTCGAGCATGAACATATTAAGACTGTCACGCAGTGATGTTACCGAACTTCGCGCCTAGATGGTGTTTCTGTCAGACGCAATCGAGTCGTATTCCCGAATTGGACGTTGTTCTGTACTTCCGTAATAATTCATCTGACTTTCCCACGTTTCTGAAACAGGGTAACACTCACTGAAGGTTGCAGAATCTTGCACTATTGCATACACCTTACTATGGAGCAACAAAGGTATTTTCGGGGGGCTATGTCGAAGAAGAAATTCGCCAGATAGAGAGTAAACAAACTGAAACGTGGTAACGATGGCTTATACACAATAGGCGCCTCCTCAACTTCGAGTTTGTGTTCTCTGACGGGAAATTGAACAAGGCACACAATACGCGCTCCAATGTCCTCTCCAGTATAATACCTCCATGATTCTTACTCACTCCTCATGCATTCAAAACTGATTTGTTACTTTTTCCTAATGAATAGAAGGAGTATGTTTCTTCCTATCAACATCAATGAATCCCACAAACGACCGCTTTTCATGCAATGCTGCCAGAGACTGGAATCACTTACCCCAAAACTGTATCAAGGAGGCTCAATCATTAAGCAGTTTTACGCATTAATTCACGAAATAATATGAATTTCATGAAGTTATATGTTGAACGATTTTGAAAGATTTTTATGATGGTATATTAGGTAATTGTATGATGATTTCATTCTACATGGTTTCACTTGACAAAGGAGTCTCATTAATATTATTAATCCATTGATGATTATCTCATTTGATTCACATTTGCTTCGTACGATTTATGAATTATTATATCAATGGATTTCTATGGCTACGTTTAAATATCACTTTATCAAATATTACCTTTTCATGGAGATTCTATATGTAATTTTTCAAAGATTTCTTAATTGGAGATTATTTCGGCCTCTGTTAGATTAGCTCTTTGCTAACCGACTCTTTTACCCATCATTCATGAATGTAAATCGGAATAATAAATAAAATATCTCATTATTTTGGTGTGCGAACAAATTCGAAAAAGTAAATTTTTACCCTGGTTCTCAAAAGCCCACGAGAGTCCATTTTGAGAAAAATAACTTCAGAACATCTCTGATTGTGGCGTAAAATGCTATTATGGAAAAATCTCAAACTCAATCCATAAAGAAAGTTTTTCAGGACACTATGTCTCGAATTTGACAATAATTTACGTCTTCATACCAGTCAATTTCACGGCAAATTTGATATGAGTGCATGAAGCAGCAGTTTTGGCTGAGGACGGAACAATTCTGTCGCATGGAAATTTCAGAAAACCCGTAATGGTATCAAGAAGCAAGGGATTTCCATTTCATCATTCCGGTATAGTTTCTGCAATGCCTGAACGTTAGAAAAGGAATGTACAACTGTGAAACCCTCAATGGAAACGAATGAAATTTAATAGAGTTCTCCTCTGTTCCTAAATCACCGAATTACCTTTAAATATATTACTGAAGAGAAAGGCCAGATGGTCAAATTTGAATCTGGAAATGCAGAATTCAGTTGGAATAAAAAAAAAAAATACATTAACTAATGTAGCAGTTCGGGACAAAAAAAATCCGATATTCTCAAATTCGTTCATTATAGGTTTTGGGAGTCAATGAATTTCTTTTCAAAATAAAGTGATTTGATTCTCCCTCATGCACTTTTGGTGGTTAACGAAAAAAAATGAGTCATTAGATCATTTATTTTGGCGGTGTCCGCTTTTATGGGCTGTCTGGAAAGATGTGTGCAGTTTTTGTTCGAATAAGCCTTACTCAATACTTTAAGTGTATCCGTTGTCTTTTATATTGTTTTTTCGAAAATTTGAACATCCTATATTAATTATATTCCATATTTCATTTGTAAAATATTAATTTTCGGGTAAAATGTATGCAAAAAAACACGAATGTGGTATATTTTTTCTATTCTCAAAATGAGATCATGTTTAGAAATGGAGTATCTCTTAACATAAAGAAAAAGTTTATGCCATCGTTAATCATTTCCTGAGCATGTTTCATATATAGATTGTGTTGTTATTCAGAAAGACACTATGGATTTATTACGCACAGTAGTAGAAAATGAATGACAGATATAGGTGCGCTGATGTATGCTGACGAGACGTATTGTGAAGTTTTTTTGTTTTTTTTCGTAGGTGCAAAATTGGTGGAATGAAGGACACATCAATCATAGGGGCCATTAGGTTCTGCAGTTCAGTGATATATCCAAAGGCCTTAGGAAGGTGGTGACCGCTTCCAGATACCGCTTGGAGATACACAGAGAAGAAGAGTAGAATCCAATATTTGAACATGGACCTTAACCACCCCTACCTTATTGTCACCCCCACCTTTTACCACTAGCAGCTACGTTTGTTGGAATGAAGCTAGAAGTACACGCCATATCAACATCAGTGCCGCGGGTGGTAGTTACTTTAGTGCTCTTTCCTTCACATCGGCCATGGTACTCTCAGGTTTATTTTACGACCTCAAACCAGTGCACGAATGGTTGGAAGAGAAGAAGAGATACGTTGATTGAACAGTGTCACCACCAAGTGAAGTACGAAAGTCTCTTTCCAGAGGAATGAAGCAACCCATAGACTGAGAGTAGTCAGTCAGTTAGTTAATCCATTTCCATTCCCCTGACCCGGTAAGTGTCCATGTAGGTCACGCGCTTTCAAAGTCTCTAACCCTGTCTACGCCATATTTCAAAAGGTCTTATCTATTTCACCCCTTGCTCGTTCACGCTTCATTTTTTTTATATAGTCTTATAATGTGGATGCTTAACGGTTTTCCCCACAAAACGAGTTGACCGTCTAATCAATGCATGTCGAGGTCAAGGACACGACGCTAACTACAATGTTGTCTACGTAGAAAAAACTAGAAAATAGCAATATGAAAAAAAACTCAAACCGTCACGCAGTAGTTGTTTTTCAAAAAGGGGGTGTGTTATAGACTCCCCACGAGAAAAGAAAACACTCCAACTAATATATGCCGCCAATCACTCCACTTTAAGTGTTCGGGGACTTTATGGGTTCTTCGGTGTAAGTGGCCGGGATCGGCCGACGCCGCCCGAGAACTTTAGGCCGTTAGCGCAATAACTCTTTAACGCTTCATTCCGTTGATCGGAAAATTGATACACATGTTAGTCCTTGGAAAATTTCGGTGAGTTCGATAATAGTGGGCATCAATGCTCTCCTGCTGCCGTTTCTTTGGCATGTTCTACACGAAATACAGAGTAGTCGATTTACACGAAATGGGGTGTGTGGGGACACACGTTGGTCCCGAAAAAAAAAAAAAAAAAAAAAAAAAAAAAAACAGTATGTTGTTCCAGGTCACCAAGGTCGGAAACGGAATTTGTGATTGTCTAAGTCTTTAAACGACATGAGGGTCATTTTCAAGGTCAAGGAGGTAAATAACGGGAGAAGCGAACGATCACATCGTTCAGCTCAACGATAAATGGAATATTATGGGCGCGTTGTTGTTCGATTGTTTAGTGACTAGTGACAGTAATCAGAGGTGTGTCGAGTTGACATTTATTTGGTATACAAAATCAGTGCTAGCAGTGGGCGTGGCCTAACTATCGTCGTGGGCGGTAGATCGGTAGATGATGTAATGGGGTCACATGACTCGTCAGAAAATCAGGTCTCCTAATCGAGGCAATGACGTAATAGCTAACACAAACAGGCGACCGAAAACACAGCCTATGTGATCAGCATAACGTAGGGAAGGCTATCAACATGGGAGGGTGGGGGGGGGGGTTGCCAGACAGCGAATTATCGATGTGGCAGGGTGTTTCAGCCATCTTGATAGAGGGTCTGGTATTATGCGGCCTAAACAAAATAAATCGTATCGTGCACGACAGGCTATCGTTGTAGTGTGACCGGCCCATAACGTTGCCTAGCCCATGGACTAGAATGCTATCAGTATTACTGCGCATGTACAAAAGTCAGCCTGGATGGGGTTCAGTATAAGGGACTGGGGGTGAGTGGCGTGGGAGGTCAGCGGACGGGTAAACCAAGAGGAAATGTATGTAATAATCACTGATAGTCCCGTCTAATCAGAGGGGGGACGTTGCTGCATGTCCCGCAGTTCCACGCGTTCATTGTAGAAGATTGTAGATGTAGAAAACGTGTCGACTATAACATTTACTCTAGTTAGTCACGTTTCCGTCATCTTACCAGTCATAACTTGTCAAGATACCGCTATGTTCAACAATTGCCAATAATGTATGCAAAGTGTGATCGATGAGAGTGTCCTCCATAGTACACGGAAAATTTGTACAAACCGGAAAACTGTGACCTCGGCTGTTATGAATGATCATGATGAACCCAGATGTACAAACACTCACATCCTAGTTGTGACTAGCCTGCTGAAACGTTGACTCTTCTCACCTCGTATCAGCCTCATTCACTAAAATGTGCAGGATGACGTATAAGCCAATCGGTACATGATGTGCCCGTATGTTGGTAAATATACGACCATTAGTATATACTAAAAGAGCGATAGCCCCCTCTAATTGTAGGAACGGCTTCCTCATATCGCATGCTCATCGTTTGTAACGTAATGTTTCAAAACATGCAAACGCGAATATTGGACTAACAAACTAAAAAGGAAAAAACTTAGCATGAAAAGCTAGGCATTTTGAAGAGGGACCTCGGATCTCGACCCCAAATTTGGGATGCGACTTTGGGATCCCTTAACTGTTATTAAAATATGAATGGATTTCGGTAACTTTCTCATTATTACATTATGGCCGCCTTAACGCACTATCTGTTTATTTAGATATTCTTGACGAGCAGAGGATTTTTTCGATACATATTCAATGCAAGCGAGGCTGTAAAACCTGCGTTACTGCACGTTATTGTCAGCGCGGATCTGTCACCAGGGTACCGACCCGTCGTTGGGCTCTGTACATTCCTTCGTGCTGGGCGCCCAGCGAAGTTAGGGTGGATGTGATGGATTAGGGCACAAAACATTTTGGTTCGTCTCAGTCTGCAGGCTCAGCCCTTGTGAATTCGTGATGATTATACCGGTTACCATGTACATTCGATGTCCTGGCAATATTTTGCATGCGAACAAAGCGACCATTGTTGACCGTTCGCCTGAATAGGAGGTATTTGGAGTGGGCTAGCAAATATGCCATTAATGACAAGAGTCTTTGAGCTATTGAAAAAAAAAAAAAACTATAACTGAGGACCTCGGGCTGCGAGAGATGAAAGCAGCCTAACGTTAACGTTCACCGCTGGATCGCCAAATTGAACGAGTCCACAGGACGAACTTTGATTAAGATTCTACTGAGACATATGTACACAAGGGGAGGGATTAAGTGTGTTTCGCGTATTGTTGTGGCATTAGCGAGCAGTGTGAGGGAAAGTACCTAGGTACAGATACAGTAGCATACATGTTATTAAGAGGCACTGTAAGTGCGCACTGAAGCCGTGAATTCCAGTTATATGCGTCTATGCAAGACTGCAATACAGGAACACACAGGAGAAGAGGAACAACAGCGGAGTGAGGTTACTCCACCAATCCTAAACAAACATTGAAGCAATCCACTCAAGCAATCTCAGGTACGACAGTATAGCGTAGTGTATATGGCGAGGTAGACCACCCTTTGCTGTCACTCAACGCTCGGGGTGCAGATAGCTACACTCGAAAACTTACGAGAAGAATTTACTCAACAATGACGAAAGCAAACATCCGCTCATCTCCACGAGGAGCTGAAAATGATTGCTCCCCCCCCCCCCCGAAAGACTAAAAAACTGAGCCGGGCTTTTCCGGGTCAGGCCTGCCGCCCAAACACGAAATCGTAATAATTAAATTACACTGAACGGGTTTTTTTTCTCCTACTCTGAATTTCAGACAATCTCGGAACAAAGAACTAAAACTGGGGAATTGACATGTTATTCAAGAAATATCATGATATGAACAGGAAAGAAATGATAAATCATATGCTATATTGCAGTTTGTCAGTACATTTGATCCATGGCTATCTATTTAATTTAATTTCAGAATCAATAGTAGGGCCCCCCTCCACATCAAGGGCCAGGGCGCGGACTCCAGAGGGGGGGCAACAGGCGCGCGCCCCCCCTAACAAATCTCGAGAGGAGTTTTTTTGTTTTGACGGCCCGAGGCGTTTGAGTTAAAGTTGACACAAGCCCATCTGCCATCTGGCCCAGTCAGAAGAAGCAACACGATGCGGATGGTTGCATGGTAGGTATTTCATAGCTCCTCAAAGCTATTCGCGTATCTAGGCACGGCCAACTCTACTATTAGTACGGGCCGAGTGCGCTGTCAAGTGCTATAATATATGCGACAACATTTTGGTGATTTCCCCACGTTAGCGCGGCAACGCGTTTGAATGTTGTGCGGCTGCGAAAACAAACATCTTTGATGATAAAGAAACATTCCGGTGGCGATTTGTAGCCATGGGCGTAAACAGGTGGTGGGGGGGGGGTGGGACATTCCCCCTCTCATAAGTGGGGGAGATATATCGTTTGACCCCACCCCCACGTTCCCGGACCGGAATAAAAAATAATCGGCACATGCCCGATTTTGTTGATCCTCTAAATTGGAGGAAATTGTCTAAGTACACTAATTCCAGATGCGGACATATGTTTCAACTGAATCCTCGAATTTGTGATCGAATAGCCAAAAGGCATGATGTGTTTTTGGGCGCAATGTCGTGTTTATCCAGACGTTGTAGGCTACATAGGCGATGTAATGCTTCGGAATAATTTTGTTCACTCGAATAATTTCAGGGGCCGTGCTGGGAAAGAATGCCACCATTGCCCCCCCACCCCATTTTTCTGCGATGAAAAAATCGGGAAAATCTCGTAAGGAAAGAAAAGTGAAAAAATGCGTTAATTTTTTGCGATTATGCGATAAAATGCCCGGAAAAACATGCAATTTTTTTTCGCGCTTCGCGCGCGCCGGCAGTTTCCGATGACGACTTGTAAAATTCAGGGTATTACAACTGTTATGCTCCCGAATTGGAAATGAGTCCCGTCGCCAATGGCTTTTCCCTCGATCCACAGGAACTGTTTCGGTGGCCCCTGGATCCCACGCAAACAAAAGCCCGAGTGAAAGGTGATAAAAAAAAAACAAAAAACAAAACATGTGTGATATTCGGTATCTCTTAGTATGCACAATGACAACTTTTGAGTTGTGTCTTTACTCAAATCACACATGTAGATGGGTGATATTGAGCCTGGCAAGTGCAGTTTACGTCGATCTGGAGAGTATGAGATCTGAAATGTTCGCGGTACGCTTCGCGGACAAAACGATGGTTTGGCGCTTCGTTTAGGATGCGTCATGCATTCGATGTGCCCCCCCACTTTTCACAACGGGGTTCGACGCCCCCTGTTTGTTAAGTACATGTTAGGTCGCACGCGTGGGTAAATGTCCCACGAGCAGGGGCGGCGACCAACAGGGGGGCAAGGGGGCCGCCCCCCCTCTGGGTTTTTTTTGGGGCCGAAAAAAAAATCGTTTAAGATGTGTAAAACCGCATTGGGGTGGGGGGTGAGGGTGTCTTATATGTTACGACCAAACTATCAGTGGTCGGATTCGAACAAATTTCGTAGCTCGGGGGGGGGGGGAAGCACGTTACCCCAATCAAATCTAGTGGAAAAGAGTTAAAATAAAACATGTGGGGTTGATAGTATTTAACTCTTGTGTAAATGAAAAACCCAATTTTTCGCGCTCTTCGCGCGCGTGGCGATGTTGTCTTCGTCAGCTTTTCATTGATCCGATGATATATCTACGCATGGATCTATGTACCAAAAGTAAAGTTCGAGGATTGAACAAGTATTCGCAGATGGGGGCCACGTTCCCCAAATCAATCCTAGTTATTAGGTAACTGAAAAAACCCAAAATCTTCGCGCGCCACGCGGCGCCTGGCTGTGTTTCCTTCGTTAAAATTTTCATTTTACCCGTTTATATGCCACGCATCAATTTAAGGTACCAAACACGGAAGTTCGCGGATTCTTTTTTGAACAAATCTTCGAGATGGGAGGGGGGGGGTTGTCACCCAAATCCCCAAATGAAAATTATTGTGGTGATAGTTTTTAACACTTGTGTAAATCAAAAACCCAAAAATTTTGCGCGCTTGCGCGCGTGTTGTGTTCCTACGTCATTTCCATTTGATCAGATTATATGCCACGCATGAATCTACTTGTACCGAAAATCAAGTATTCACCCCCCAAAAATTTAAAAAACGGAAAAAAGGGAGGGGGGGGGCACTTCCCCCAATCAAATTCGTGTGAACAAATCAAATGTTGTGGTGATAGCTTTTAACACTTATGTAAGAAAAAAACCAAAATCTTCGAGACGCCAAGCGCGCGTGCCTGGTTTTCTTCGTCAGTTTCATTTTACCCGTTTATATGCCACGCATCAATTTAATGTACCAAAAAGTGAAGTTCGCGGAAAAGGGAAAAAATTCGAACAAATCTTCGTAGATGGGGGGGGGGGGGCACATGTTCACCCAAATCCCCAAGAAAAATGTTGTGGTGATAGTTTTTAACACTTAAGTCAACTCAAAACCCAAAAATTTCACGCGCTTCGCGCGCGTGCTTTTGTTTTTCTGCATCGATTTTTTTGGATTCCTTATATGCCACGCATGAATTTAATTGTACCGAAAATCAAGTTTATCGGATTCGAACAAATCCTTCAAAAGATGAGGAGGGGGGGTTGCAGGGGGGGGGTGGGGGCCGTTCCCTAACCAAATCTTGTGAAAAAAATAAAAAATGTTGTTGGTGTGATAGTTTTTAACACTTATTGTAAGTGGAAAAATCAAATAAAATTCCAAAACCCCACAAAGTCCCAGTACAATATTACGCCTATGCCGCATAGGCGCACTGTAACTGAAGGCCACGTTCACGAGCGAGTTTCTTTTGTGCATGCTATCAGTTATGGACTGCTATGCGGTCTCGATGCTGGTCGTCGAGAATATCCCTCTCCATCATGAAGTGAGGAAAATTTTAAATAAGAATACTCATTATACAAAAGGACAGGACAGAATAAAAGCCACTCAACGATATTTTCAGTGTCATGAGATGAAACGGCCAAGAGAGGCGATCTCTCTGTCACTGCGGAGTTCAGACGGCCCAAAAATTCCTGTACGCCCGCGCCAACCTGTGGTGGCGCTCCGCCTAGATAGTCAATCATCAATTTTGCCCCCCCCCCTATTTGTAAAACCCTAGCCCCGCCCCCATGCCCACGAGGATCCTTCGGTCGTAGTAGCTCTAACTGGTGAGACGATAATTTATTACGGTTTATTTGGCAATGGATCATACGGATGTACCGGTGTTTGCATGCACGCACATACGGATAGGTCCGGCTGTACTCGATTCACATCACGAAAAATTACCTCACCCCTCCTGGAGAAATCTGATCTATACCTGGTAAAGTATTGTTGCTATAAGGTTGCCACACTCAATTTTACTTACCATGGGGATTGAGAGACAAAAACATGTGGAGGGATGCGTGTTGTCGTATTATAATACACAAAATTGAGCAAAATATAATTTTTCATGATGTTCTCTAAGAGTTCCCCATTCACAATCACGGATCATGACCACTGCAGTAGAGAAAGGTTTCAGCTTTATCAGGATTTCGGGGGCAAGTTCTGGGCTAATCGATTGTTGGCGAGAAATACATTCTCCACAATTTTCTTAAAAATGACCCATATTTACGCACACCAAAAACAATCTAGTTCTTGTACCCACCCCCGCCCCCTCCCCCCCCCCCCCCCCCCCAGAACGCTGACATGTCAATAGCCTCTTGATCTGGGCATTGTGCTGTGCTCGTTCGTGTGCAAGTGGTAATCTCGCGTGATCTCAGTTAACCTTCAAATTCATCCAAAACAATTGTTTTTCACTCACATATGGAAAGAGTCAATTCCATACGCCGCAGTGGAACATCTCTGGAAGACTTTGTCCATCAAACGGCCACCAACAATGTGTATATTGGGATCAATGTTTGCAAAATTTTCGTTAGTATTAACGTTGAAGTGTTGTTTTTGTTAATAAGGAGTTATCTAAGGACCACCAGGTGTTCCTCCAAAATCCATGAAACAATCATATCATAATTTTTTGGTTATGCTTTTTTTCACAAAATACACGAGAAATGCGTTTCCGGCCCACCTGGGAGGTCTCCGACCAGAAATTTTCGGGTTTGCGCTCGCGCAAACGGCGGGTGGCGCTCCGCCCTAGATGGTCAAACATGATGAACTCATATGCCTTGGCCACAAACCACTCTCAGACCTCGGACACTCCATGGCCCCTTTAGAAAAATCTCGGCTACGCCAATGATCAGATACGTGAGTTCAAATCAAATTAACAGTCAGATCTAGGGGAATTCAGCGCACCCCCCCCGATTTGGGGGCTTCGCGCCTCCTGCGTCCCCATATATTCTAGCAATAGTTAGTGATCATTTTGGCGCCCCCTCTAACGAAAACCTGGATCCGCCCTGAGGGCAAGGTAAACATATGAAATGAAATTCGAAATTTGGGTAACTTGGCAGTTTTCAAAAGCCATTGTTTAAATACCAACTACACATTATTTATTCCGTCAGTAATCAAAATTTTACGTGACCTAAACCAAAAATATAAAGTAAGGCATGTATGCAAAATAAGGCCTATTCATTAGAGTCTTCAATTACAAAACGGACCCTATCTTCCCAGTTGTCAACTCTTATGATGTCGTGGCATAGTTTGTACAAGTGCCGGTTCTGCGAAATTGCTATGTGTTTTTTGACAAACAAATTTTAGTATATCGACAATTTATTGAAATATATTTCTTGAAAAGAAAAAAATACTCAGAAAAAAAGCTTCTACCTGATCATTCCGTTAATTCATTGTTGTACATCCTTAATTGCTTAGGTCGCACGCCGACTATCAATAAATGAGCGAACAACTGTAATAAACATGTTCGAATATTAGAAGGTTTATGTGACGTCACAGTTTAGAAAGATCCGGGTTCCTGTGAAAAAAAAAAATAAAAAAAAAAAATGTTTAAGTCGTTGGTAAATTACGTAGACTTGACTTTCAGAATGCTGGGATCAAATGGGAAGGCCGAATTTTTATTACAGTTTAGTTGCCCTAACTAGAGGCATATTTAGGTGCATTCGAAATATATAAATTAGGGGGGAATATGTCTAATTTGGCCTCATACTCTAACCAAATAATAAGTTAAGTTTTACCTTGAATAGATATAACAACACCTTAATTGGCAGCACTATGGAGAGGGCGATAATCCAAAACAAGGGTGTTCAGGTACCTGCTGAGTTACCCCTACATGCCCAAATATCCCCAGTTTACGGTACAGACCTACAGAAGAAGAGGGCGACATACGAAAAATTATGAGCGAAATATCAGCATGTTACACTACTGATGTCAGACTGTACCTGGTACAGTACAATGGATGCAACGTCCATATCATATCATAAAGAGGGTTTTTCTTTCCGAAGAACAAGAAACACCTCTTTAGGCTTAGGGAACAACAGTTAGAAAAGTGGTGTGACGTGATAGTCATATACATAATACGTCGTTCCGAACTCGATCGAGCTCTTAGATTTTCCACTGGTTCAAGGAAGCCAATTAGGGCGGCACCAGGTAACCTGGCAGATTAGATGTGACGCAGTGGCGATATAACTCGCATCCTATTCTCGGACCGGTGTTCAGAAGATAACGGGGTAGGGGTGAAACTAGCTGACGGAAGCTTTTCTTCCAGGAAACGTTTGGACAGACTGTGATGGGTCAGCAAGACTCTCCAGCACAAATTAGGAATAGAATAGACCGAAATTTGCGAAAAAAAACGAAAAAACGAAATATGGCAAAACAAAAAAATGAGCGAAATTTGAGTATTTTGAGGGGTATTTTCAGCTGATCCGTGCAACCGTGTACTTTTGTTTCTCGGGTTGAAACCACCAGTGGCTTATAGTTCGACTGGTAGGGCCTTGCAGTAGGTTTAGGACTCGGAATACGCAGTTCGAATCAAGTGGAGCCCATGAGCTTTTAAATACGTAGGTAACGCAGCAATCTTCAGTTCGATCGTTTATTCATCGGTATGCACGACGGCTAAATTGTTAGTATCGCAGTAGGTACGATCTCCCATTCTCCAACTGCTCTGGGGCGGGGGGGTTTAACAATACCTTCTCCGGCATAGATTGGAGTAAAACGGTGCACCTCTGGATCTATCTCTCCCCTTTCCCGGTAGCGTCCCTTCGCCCGAGTGAGGACTCCATTTGTCTTTCGTAGCGAATGGAAGGTCCCGCACAGATCGGCCATCAGTCTGATGAATGTGTTAGTCACCCACCCCCGTTCGGTTGACACCATGTAGGCTCACATTCGTTTGATAACTGCTTTGTTGTGCCACTAATCACTGTGATAGTATATCAGATGATGAATGGGAGTTCAGCAGAGAAAACAATGATCGCTGTGAACAGAACAAGCTGGTAATTGGAGATGATGTCTTTTGACCCTCCCCCCCCCCCATCCCTCCTTCGACATAAACCCTTGTAATAGACGCCGCTGCAGTTCATCAAATACAAATGACCGCTATAACCTTTTGACCCACGAAGGTGAACTGAGACGGCAATTACCCTTTTTTTATTTAGCGGATTTACCGTTTTGTGAATAACTGCGGTCATCAACGTTAGGCCAAAAGGGGCGAGGGAGTCCAGCCGGCAATCCATGTATTTTCATGCACCTAAGAACCGTAAAAAATGATCGGGTAAGCAGCGACTACTAGCTTCGTGATCAAGGGCGTCCAAACTAAACACTTGACCACCTGAAACGTGAAGTTCACGGTCACATGAATAGGTGGCGCTAGAGCATGTTCACACTTGTTTTTTCCTTCCTCGTACATTTGGGCTGCGACGGGACGCCTATTAGGACGATTTTTTTTTTTGTCCTTCCCCCCGTAATTTCTGGTGGCACAGTATGACTGCTCGGTAAACCCTACACGCAAACAATATTTCACGTTTTCACTTGGTTTTACGAGAGGCCACCAAAGGTCTTGCATCTGTAGTAATACCCAATGACTAAACTGGAAATATCAGACTCGGCATAATCACATAAAGACGGCAGCAGTCTCCTGTGACACCGGATCCGGAGCAGGCTGAATGGACCGTGCAGACGAGAGATTGGGTCGGGCTCAGTCTGGGCGCGGACGAGAACGTGATTTGAGCTGACGAGACGCCTTTTTTAAATCCCTCATAGACTCAGGATTATCTTTTGACTATGGGAAGCACAAAGAGGAGGGCTGAAATTCATTCGCGCAAATGTCTCCAATAGTCAGGAGGACCCGCGTGGGTAAGTTACAACTAAAGTCACCTATTAGCCTGACTTTCCCTATTCCATAGAGCAGGATCCAAAGCTCTGTTGATCTGCGTCATAGCTGAATCAATATGTTATCTGTTTATCAGAGAGGGTGGCAGTTTTTTCACGCAAATGGATGTAGACTACATGGCTCGCCGTATGTAACTCATCAATCTTCAGTTGAGATTCAATTTATTTCAAATCGTTGATATTCCTCAGTACTTGAAGTTCAAATTGGTTACGATCACAGTAGGTATGATCCCAGCTTCCACCATCCCTGCTCTGCTGATGGTACCCTACCTCCTCCGGCTGGAGTGGAGTGAACAGTAGCCACCTTGGACCTATCTCGTCTCCGATAGAGTCCTTTGTTCGAGCAATTTCTATTCGTACCTGTTTCGGTGGCGTAACTGGAGGTCCCCCCACCCTCCCATGTTCGGCCATCGTAGATGATGGTGTAGTCCACCCACTCACAGTTCGTTCAGGCACAATGTAGGCTCAACATCTCGTTTTGATGACTTCTTTGTGCTACCTAATTCCGTTATCTATAGCATATTATAACTGGTGAGTCCAGCAGAGACATCACCGATCTGCTGGAAGCAGAGCTGAAAACAGAACACTTAATGGTGAGGTTACTGTTGCGTCGACGTCAACTGGTAACACACGCCATGCATGTAAAGGTCGGCAGAGACAACTAAACCGATAGCATGGGACGAGAGTGGGTGAATACCCCACCCACCGCTCATTTGATTTGTTGTTCGTCGTCTTTTGGAGAGACTCTAAGCCCCCTGTGGAAATGATAGTGATTTTCGTTTGATCTCGGTTGAACGATAAGGACTGCTGCCACTCGGACTACACATTAGAAATGGATGACTTTAGGTGTGCTGAATTAGCGAGACATGGTGCGTGCTAGGGTTCGCTTTCTTCTTTACTTCTTATTTACTTGACCGATTCCGATCTATCGTGGCCCTGTAAACCTAATCGACTCATTTGAGGGCAATGTCTATGACTAACAAGGGAAAACGAACACCCTCTGTCACCATAAGGGGAATATAGGATTTTTTTCTCGACCTACCTTAAACGGGCAGCTAGTGATATATACATCAGTATATTATAGAATTTCCAATGAACCATCCTGGCTTCCACTTTGTCCTAAAAAAAACTTGAAGCTATCATACCATGGACTGCAGCCTGCAACTCAGTCATCGCTGGGGCTGTGGGAACGGGTATCTGAGGTATTCGTACTGGAAATAAATTAAAATATTCCTTCAAGCATGATTTTTGTTGGGCATGATCTATACGGTATATTTACGTTGCCTCATCAATTTTACAAATGGTCACGACAATCTCTCTGGTACATGGTAACACATGGCTTGCAGGGCAATCAAGAAGTCCCCGGCAACTCGCCTGGCGGCTGCTCATCTGCAAAGGCAGCTGATTGGCGAGATCTGACGAATGAATCTGAGGTGAGGGGGCCACAGGGCTCGGTGCTTTAGGGGGTTGAAAAAAAGCTGATCCCCAAAGCTGCCAGAGCATTAAAATCAAAGAGGATGGTTGGTTGCTGCACCGCCTGTAGATTGTGAAATGCTTACCAATGAAGGGCTCCGGGCGCCGGAGTAAGTGATAAGTGGAAAGAATCGTGAGTATGAACTACATCCAGAGATGCCTCGAGCTTGCTCGTGCCTCATTGCTCTATTGGACAGGACAGGGTTAAATTTCCCCGACTGTAATAATTCCAAATGTCACACTACTTTCAGTGCCTGAAACATACGCTGAATACAAACGATAACCTTTTTCTCAGAGCAACTATTTTGCTATTTATAGGGGCTTTCATCATAAAGGTGGACTGAGTTCCTCTTCATGCGTGTTGCACCATGTTGACTTGTTGAGAACGTGTCACCCTTACCGTACTGAAAGGATGAAAGTTATGGATCTGCTGAAAACTCAGGGGCCGCTTGTCCATACGAAGCTTCCAAATCGATTGACTACTCGGTTTTGTATTCTATTCGTATTCATTGTTTCGTTCTCGATTTTTGTGAGGCACAGTCCATCAATTACCCACAGCCATTATCTCTTACAAGGAACTAGAGCATCCCAATCTACGTTAATGTATTTAACAGAACTGAAACGAAGGAGCGATTTTTGGGGGTTCTACGTTTCGACTTCAGACTATTAAGACTATTCCTTCGTTGTCATCTCTTCAACAGTGCTGCCGGGTTGGTTCGTTTGTTGGCTGAGAAGGCTGAGGTCGCTGAATAATTAGGTTTCCTCTCTTCTTCGATACATTGGCGGCAACGCCATCAGTGACTCTGTATCGTATGTCTCGTGCGATGTTAGTAGATGCCTAAGCTGGCAAAAATGGGCGCCTGAGGTCACTAGTTAGTGGGACCGCGGTCACGAATCTGAGCCGGGAAAACGAAGCTCTGTGTTGTTGGCACTCTTGTGTTTCCAGGCGAGAATTGGATTCCTTACAAAGGAAGTGTGGTATGGGTCAGGCGCAGGCCTGGTCGCTTACCCGGAGGAGGCGTTTATCGGAGCGAGTGAGTGAATTAGGTGAGTGTGTCCTGTGTTCGATTTCCATTTTTGCTGTTTCTGTACACTGCCTTCCTGTTTAATCGAGGTCACTAACGAGAATCCGGACCCTCATCCACTTTTTTATTGGAATCCGTATTATGTATGCATGCATGTCGAACATCAATTTCTTCAACTCTCTAACACTCATTTTGGCATTTTGCGTCTCTGAGTGTAGAGTATGAAGAAAACCACAGTGCCTGATCTGATTCGATTCGAATTCATATTACCTCATATTGGTACCCTTCTTTTTAACGTAACGATAATTAACAAAACTGGCTTCCGTTCCATTTCATCTTTTCTGTTCAGGCTTAATGACTTCGTGGTTTATACACTTTTATAAGTACCAGTGATGATATAGCCACCATCGAGTGAGACGATCTGGTGTCTTATCGTTGATGGCGGATTGAATTATTGATTAATTTGGGACTTATCTTCGCGTAGGTGTTTATATATAGTGCACTGGCAGACTATGGGACGCTAAATGAGTAGCCAGGTATATGATGCCAATTCCAAATTCTTTCCTTCACCGATAAGCTCTTAGGAAACCCCTGGCTTTCAGCAATGGAATAGTGGGACTATCATCAGATGGTCGAGGAACTTGTTTGTATTAAGGTTTATCTGAAACCGTCCTCGCACTGTGCGGAAGTTGCTCTCCGCAAGGCTTGCGGGGCCTTGCGATGGGACACATCCGCTTCCCGAGCTCGCAACGGGTGGGGCGGATGACCCGCAACACCGTCGCCACTGGAGCTCGGCCGCTGGTCGCAATCGCTGGCGGCGAATTTTGTCGTGGCAGATAATCACAAGCATGGGCAGAATGTAAGCTCGAATAGCTTCCACTGAAAGTGGTCAACTTCCTCCAATAATTCTCGGATGACATACGAACAGACCCTTTGAAATGGGAGACATCCCCATGTGTCTTCTGCTGTGAATTCACCCAGTGCGCGTCCAAAACAATACAGTCACTGTCTGGGAACTCGACCGCAGTGAATTTCGCAAGGAGCCGCAAGGAGCTTACGGCCGCTGCTTGCGGTCGTCGCCAGCGGCGACCTTAAAGCGTGGCGGCGTGACTCCGTAGGCTAATAGTGTGAGGTAGGCTTTAAGCTGTGTGTAATCTAATCTAGTTCATCTAAAGATGTAGTATAATTCATTGTATGGACTATATAGTAAATATTGACTGATATTCCATAGTTTTTACGGGCAAGTTGAGGGCAAGTTCACGATTACCTGAGGGCACGCCGATTCACTCTTAAGAGTAACATGTTGGTAGCGTACATCGGAAGTTTCAGATTATATGCATGGTTACGGCTAGATGGGCTATTAATATTGTCAAGCCAATAGAGATTTCTGTTGTTATTATTCCGTACCTTCGCTAAAGTCGACTACCCTAATATTGCAGTTTGCATTTTTAAGACTACGGAAAAATGCCACACGTTCTTTTCACAATGCATTTGGCTTCTAAGACATCACGAAGCACCCGACTTGCAGTCTAGTAGGTTATGTCCAGGGCTCCGTATGATGGAATAATCCATACCCCTCTCATATCATCTCTCACACCTCTCTTATGTCCTAAAAACTTTTAAACCTAATCCGACCTAAAGTTACTAAGTACGGACAACTTAATCGTACTAACCTTCATCTCGACTCTATCCCAGTATTAACCAACCCCTTAACTACTATACATAGGCACGGATTATTCTATCGTTCCAGGGGTGATGTATTCCAAGTCGGTCCATCCCAATGGGTCTGTTTATAGGCCGTACTACCGTGGTGTTCCGCCTACATGATATTTAGGAGATCATCCAGTATGGATATAATAAGTAATAAATATTTAAAAAACACCCTCTCACCCCTCCGTTCAAACCACCATATTGACAATAAACCTATTACATGATGAAACAATATATGGCCGACGTCACATTAACTTTCTGACCGACGACAGACCCATTCTATCACAAACACTTGAGGCATAATTTTTTGGAACGCGAATTCTCATCCAAGCTAGAACTTCCAGACATGCTACAACGTAACGACAATTTGCCGACCTTCCCTTGATGCGACGTGCATTCAGGAGCCTGTCATGTCCAGAGTTTGATTTCTGCCGGTCATACCATGACTCTCAAAATGGAAACTACTGACTACCGTTGTGTGTGGTACCCGCACAAACATAATTTCTAATTCCTGACTTTAGTATCGTACATAGTACTATATTCACAATAGGATGATGTTATTAGTTATCGTACGACCAGATAAAACAGTAACTTAGTAGTTCCTGTGGTTTTCTACCTTCTCGTGCACATGTTTAGGCGAGCGTGATTCATTTCTGCGATTGCCCTTGGCGTGAGTCCATCTTGCTCCACAATGCTCCGATCGGCGAGTAAGTTCTAGCTATCACTGTCAGCATATGAGTGATCTTCCTACACTACCCAGACCCAGAGGGGTGGAAAATGGAGTGACATGGTAAATGTCTGTTGTTTTCTCGATCTAGATATCTCGTGTTTACCAAATTCACCTAGTCTAGGCATCACAGTATCCGTCAGCCTCCATTGCCTCCTCCTCGCCATAAAATTGTTTGGAGTAAACATTCACGGTCCCAAGATCGATCTCCTCGCCAGTTTTCATCTCCGCATGAGCTGCCCCGATTTTGTCCGATGGCGCACTAGCGGCTGTCTCTGCGATACGGCCAGTCGTGGATGAAATCTGTATGAGACTTCTTACTGACAGGGTTAATGGGTGTAGGCCCACCACCCCTATGAGGTTCTTCCTGTTTCCTTAGACTGCGTTCTGTAGCAATAATGCAAGACAATCCAGCAGTAGACAAACAACGATTGCTAAACAAGAGACTATAATAATAGAACCATTGCGGCATGAATTCGCTTCGAGTACAACGGATGCACTAGGGGAAAGAGGCAGAGCGTGGATCCACTGTAGTTGATGGGGGTAGTGGAGGGAAGCATCCCCCCATCGGGATATCCGGTCGTCTTTCGAGAAGGATAGGTAAATCGTGGGTGTTTTCATGATGTTCTTGGTTGAACGAAATAGGACCAAGGCTACACGAGGGGTTCCCAATGGGCCGTGGGTGACCCACAAGTGTAAGCTAGTCATAGCCGAAAGTGCCAGTGGTCCAACATGAGGATTATAGTTCCTTTAACAACTCCCCGTGTTATATCTGATGGGCCAGTTAGCGGTGATGACACATGGCCAATTGTTGCATTCCACGTAGTCCCATTAACACTGATGTTTTGAATTTAACATCAAACCACCAAAAGTAGCAGTGAAGGGTGAAATGTGCACCTTCTATTTTCGTCAAGGTTGCTTCATTTTGAAGACAATCACGTCCTCCTGGAGTAACGTTCACTATCAATGATCTATTCTCCGACACACCCTGATATTAGAACCATACACTCTACTTTCCAGCAGACTCAACTTACCGATATATCATCAGCTCCATCCAGAAACTTTTCTGTGTTAGTAAAACAAAGTTATTATTGATTTGTTCCACATTCCTACCATTGTGCTTGATAACAATCTGCGGATTGCGGATCTCTGCCGCATTGCACGTCATCCTGATATTTTCGGTTTCGTATACAATCCTGTTCAAATCATAGTCACTGATTTTCAAATACGATGCCGTTAACAGTAATCAGCAAAGAACAAAGCACAAATAGTGTCAGTGTACTCTCAGACTCAGTGGCAACCATGTTGATGATGATCCTCGAAAGAGCAATGTTTAGGAAAAAAACTCTGGCAGCTGCCGATTTCTGAAGCTATTGTCCACCTCACATTTTCATCACTCATCGAAAAAGTCTTCGAAAAGTTCCGCAATAGAATTGCACGAAACTTTAACAATATATCTTTATAACATCCATTAGATTATCCTTAAACATTAATACTTATTTTCCCAGAGTATAAGTGGGCAAATACAGCAGATATCTGTCTATTAGAGATACCTTTATGCAGCAAATTCGACAAACTAATAAAAAAGCTGTTTCTCCGGCAAAGGATCCTGAGATCCAGTCAAGCATGCAGGTTACAATCGCAGCATTCAGCATTCAATAACTCCTGGTGACTCGCGATGATGACGATTGTAGAATGAACAATCTTGCCCACGAACTTTTCTGAATGAGCATTTAGATTAGGCCTAAAAAAAAAAAGTGTTTGTTTGTCCTCCGGACCCCTGAAAAGTGGCGGACAGGCGGGCGGATTTTTTTTTTTTTTTTTTTTTGGGGGGGGGGGGAACGCAGATTCGCACATAAGTAACATGTGAAAATGGGACACTAAATGCGTTCCGTTCCCAAGCATACTAGTACTGCTGCATCAGTAGCTTCAGTTTCCGCTGCAACCTTACAAGTACAAGTTAAGTAGCAAAACCGTGACGGGAAGTTCGCATGCAAAAACCACGCCAAGGTTGACACTAATTCATCTGGGCCTATATCGCTCTATGGGCCATTTCGTGGCTCCGCGACTCTCACATTTTTCAGAAGAAGGTCTGAATCGTTTTGTTCCACAGGCTAAGTGGTGATCGAAAATCTCCTTCAGGGTAGAAAAGTCGTCAAACAGTGCAAATAGGGTCATTAAATAATTATAACGCCGTTACAGAACTCCGAGCGTGTACGACGCCTTGTTTAGACCCTGCTAGTGCTAGTGATCGGCACTGTGTAGTATCACACTACTTGAGTGGAGACCGGGAGCGCACGCTCGGCGAGTTGCAAGAATATACATCGAAGAAGTGCTATCAGCCCCACACTGTGTTGTCGCTCTCATCAGCTTTGCTACATTTGTATGAGAACACTTTTAAATTGTAGGGCTAAAGGTTTATTTTCTTTGACAGAATTTGACAGTTCACACTGATCGTGAAGGGATTATGCTCAAAATTTCCTATGTCGTTGCAATGATTGTTGTTCTTCATTCAGAAATTTTATTGCGAAACTTTCACTATTCTTACATCTCAGGTGCGAAGTGGCAACACTGATAGTGCTCCAAAAGTTAGGAAGGTTGTGCCGGTCTGGCACGTGTGATAAATGCATTGTCGCCGCGAACCATGCAGCCCAGGCCCAGGCAGTAATTTGATCTGTGTGACCATGGGGGTAAAAGGTTTTACCTCAATGGTGCGACGAACGTTTCCAAGCCATTTACATTGCACCGCCGTGCATCGCGAGGCCTCCAATGTTCCCTGTTCTAGGCTACGAAAACTTTTAAATTGTAAGTGCGGGAGTAGTATTTCGGGGAAATTAGAGAAAGGGTAGGACAGGTCATGATCGATCGATCGATCGATCGATCGATCGATGAGTCACGCCGTCACGGACTGGCATACTCCCACAGGTATGTGTATGATTGAGTTTATAATGTGTGTTAAGACGGCGATCGAACAGGGAAAGTTTTTTGTGACGGATCACGGAAATGTAATATTTTGCAAGCGGAACAAGAAATTAAAAAAATATTGAAAGTAAAATATGTTCGGAGCGGAAGGAAAATTCGGAGCGGGCGGTGGAGGACAAACAAACAATTTTTTTTTTAGGCCTTATATTATCACTTCAGGTTGCCAGCCTGCAGTGCAGCCGGCATTTCTTTTTTCGAATTTGTGTACCTAACACAATTACATAATTGTGGTGGCTCCGTGACCGACTTAACGCGGCCATTGTTGAAATGCACCCAGTGTTACACGAGTGAAGCGTGACAGCCTACCAAACATTCATAGCGCGGTGCGCTATTCATTCTCATAGTAATTATTTTAATCGATCCAGGCCCACTGGGCGCTGAATAGTAGGGGGAATATTTTCAAGTATTCCAAAATTCAGCCAAAAAAATGTTCCCACTGAAATGCTATAAGCTTGAACCCATATGGCCGAATTGGCTGGGTTTTTTTTTCATATCATAGTAGCTATGATCTTCCAGCTCCACTGTCCTGTTAGTGACTCCGTTTTTGTCTGCTCAGTGGTGGTGCACTGGATGTCTCCGCAATGTCCTGTCAGACGTACGATGAATCAGTGTTAGCCACCCTTCCGCTTAGTCCACCTAATGGTGGCCTACACCACGTTGTTAGCTTCTTGTGCATCCTCATGGGGTATAAGGAAACGGAAGGCTAGGAGATACGCTGTTCACTACCCTTAGCTGCGCGGGGGGAGGGGTGATGATCCCGGCACCTCAGCCCAGGCCCACCTTCTGGTATGTGCGCATGCTACAACAGTTTTATTTCCCCGCCCAATCTCTGGTGCTGAGCGCCCAGCGGGAACGCAACAGCTACGGTACCATACGGTACCATACGGTACCATACGGTACCGAGTTTTTGGTATGACTCCGGCTCTACCAACAGTGCCAACTGGCCAACCAGCGAGAATAATACTGAAGGCACAGGGTAGTGGATAAAATTCCCACCTCTTCAGGTTGGATGGTTGGGAGTTTGGAGAGGACAATCCCCAAATGGTTGGAGAATCGGTGTACGATAATAGGACTGATACCATTCGAGTAGACATATTAGAGCCGGGAACATCAGGGTTTACTTTTCATTGTTTAATTCGAATTTGCTTTCCATTCTTGCCAACGTCTAAAACAATATCAACCTTTTAGTGTTAGAAAAAACGACATTGAAAACAATTATGAAAATCTGCTGCTTGATGTAAGTACTTTGAAACAGTCCCTTGTGCTAAAATGTTTACCCAGGAATATGCCGGCTGTACAGGTTAAGCGAATCGCATCGAGACTCATGGCTGGTATGCTAAATAACACGAGCTCAATGAACACTCACTTCGACAGGTTTGAAGGGCAGGTACAATTATCCAAAGAAGTTAAGCAGATTAAAGATGAACAGATATATATTTTATATACATAAGAATAATTAAAAAAAAAACGAGTATGTACTTTTATATGAGCACTATAAATATGCGATACCGTTTCTAGAATAGAAGACTGATAAGAGAAACGATTAATTCGCCTAATCCTCCAACAACCATGGGCGGCGATCTTGAAAGGGCAACAGGGGGAGGCGTACCCCCGCCCCCCCTCCCCCGCCAATTTTGGTTGAGAGGCGCAGTGCATTTCGTCCCCAATACTTAGCCTGAAGTTTTTCTCTCTAATTCGCATATTTGAAATGAATGAAAATCAATTTAGTGACACCAATATTAGGACTACTCAGCGAGACTATTGGTACTGGTGTACGTGTTACTTTGACAACATGGCGCGCATATCTAGGCATCCACGGTTGAAGGGCTGTTCACCCTAGTGCGATATGATACGATACATAAATTTATCGGATGGGTGTTCCACACTAGTGCGATAACATATCGGACGTGTCGGGCCTATAACATACGGGGCAATGGTGTGAGTTGCGTTAGGAAAATAAAAGTTTTGTCCAGTTTGTCGCCTCGGGCGGTGAATGAAATTAGCTTGGTCGGCAGAAGACTGAATCAAGAATCTTAATTTCAAAGCAATTCGAAGCTTAGTTGTCTGTGCTATTACTTGTAGGAGTCGCGAAATAAAGAAACAGGACGAATGGTTGAGCTGACAAAAGTACGGAGCTTGGTACTCTCGGTTACTCAGAACAAGAATGTAAAAAAATAGACCAGGCTCTCATATCGCCTGTGTACCTTGCCTACTTTCCTCATGCCTACGAGAGAAACTTGGGCTGTAGATGACATTAGCCCCCCCCCCCATAGATTATCCTTTGCCCTCCTCGTTTCTTTCCCGCCTCTTACTTTCCTTCACATGAGGGTGATAGGGTGAAGTTTCCGTCAAGACGCCAGGCTGTGGATCGACCCGTTCTGGGAAAGTTCCGTACACCACCCACCTGAGAAATACCTACTACCCCTGACACTCTCAAACTGCCCACAACCACCCCATCCCCCGGCCATCAATACCAGCAGCATATCTCGCATGTACCAATCACTGAGTCGGGTGGACGACGACGCAATACCCTACCATGCCCTCATGGTCACGCTATTATTGTATATGAGAAGGCTTCCTGGATTCGGACCTTAAAAAAAATGGTTTCGTAGATCCTATGTATGGCGGCAAATAGGGCCGAAACAGCGCGATCAGAGGCTAATGTCTGCCACGGATACGTCAATGCCCAATACATTAATCAAAACCCCCGCCGATTCATCACTAAAACCTACTTTCACGCCTAACGCCCCATTTTTTTTTTCCAGAAGTGGCGTACTGCAGTTCGACTAGTAGCGGGCGAGAATAGTTAGAGCGGGCGATCAGTGTCGCTGGCATGCAAACAGGTCCCGGGTTTCGAATCCAGCGATCAGCAACGGGCTTTTCCAGAAGTGGCTGTCTTTGCAGTTGCGATTGGTGTTTCATGTCTTAGGTTCTGGTCCTGCTGTTGGGCAGTGAGGCTTGGTAATTTTCGGGGGGTGGTTCGGGGCACTTGCAATACAGGTCTCGTAGGTTCGGATGTGAGCAGTCGCGTCGAACATCTTCCGCTCCTCCAGGTTCTGAGAAAGTGGTCAGGTCCTGGAGTTCACTGATCGTCCGTCGGATGGGGACGTAAAATTGCGGTCCGGGGAGCAGGGATTGGTGTCACTCCTGCCTCGATATCATCTGAGCACTAGTCGAGAAGAGAAGGCGAGTTGTCGCCGGTGCTCATCCACGATCAAAAATTCGGTTAGGGTTCCATGATGAGTCACATTGGCTTCCTGAACCCGTAGCAATCAAATCAAATCAAATCAATAGCCCGTTTGACGTTACATACTCTTTGCAAAATGCGCAAGTTTATCACTGAGCCGATGATTTATCATACGAATAAAGTAAAATATTTCAGCTTGACGTCCGATCAATTTATCGTATCGTCTCGCAATAGTGTGAACACTCTATTAAAAATAACATTTTTAAAAAAAATAAAAAAAATAAAAAAATTATCATTATAAAACTAAAACCTTTATGTTTACTCGTTGTATTAATGTTTGTTTTTGTTATTGTCTCATCACCCGTAAAGCGCTTTGAGCAACCCTGGGTTGGATTTAGCGCTTTACGAGTTACATTATTATTATTATTATTATTATCATATCGTATCGTATCGCATTAGTGTGAACAGCCCTCAATAAATGTCCGACCAGTTTTCACCACCGGATGGCCCTGGGTTGTCTCCCAGTGTTCTCCTCCGAGGACCTAGGTGTAAGTCTGCGCCGTGTTAAACAGGTCATTACAAAGGGGGCATACCGACATACTGCGAAAGGTGTTTCTGTAATAGGTCAGTAATAAGGACAAATTAAACACTCTTGAGATGAAAAAAAACGTGGAAATTTTTCGCGCATTTTCGCGCATGACCCCTCTGATTTCCTAGGCTTTCATTCGATCCATACAAACTGTCGATGGAGGCTGGTCGTCGAGAGCATCCCTCTCCACCGGCAAGTTGAGGAAATTTATAAATATTTTCCTAATACAAGAAAAACAGAACAGAAAATTGCTGTTATGAGATATTTTCTATGCTGATGGTAATGGCACGTGAGAGGGACTTCCTGCTATCTGGGAACTTCTAGATGCCGAAATTTCCTTGGACGATCCGCGCCAACTCTTGGTGGCGCTCCACACAGATGGTGGATTGTTATATCCCCCCAATCACCCACTCTATAGACGCCTCTGCCCGTGGCGACCACAGTTCAAGAGTTCTGAGAGTGTAAGACCAATACAAACATTTGTTGTGCAATTGGTTGCCAAAGCGTAATCTTCGGGAGTGAGCGACACACATATACTCGCAGGACCCTTCTCAATTTTTTAAATAATAACAATAGATCTATCTTCGATTTTACGAATGTCGGTTTTTTGCTGATAGGAACGGGAAGTGCTATTGCCTGCAATCTGGGGGGTTTGTCAATCATGGGTGGCGCTCCGCTTGATGCATTCATTAGCCCCACCACCCACACCAATCGCCAACACAAAATCGCCGCCTTGCATCTACTATAATTGGAGATATCGCTATTCAGTTTATCTCCCGTGCTCTGCTTCAAGCATTAAGCTTAACAAATGCCTCTCTAGATAAACGAAAAGGACAAAGTTGCACGCATAACGGGGAAACATTGATAGGGCATGAGGATTTTAGGGCAACATATTCAGACATAATCTGAATGAAAGCAAAATAGTCCCTGGCTGTGGCACCCATATCAATAAGGGAATGCGGGATTGGTACCAAAAACTATGGAATTCCAGCCAGTATTACCATTTAGGGGATGTTAACTGGGCAATAAAGTTCCATTCAGCCTTCTTTCATATCCTCCTTTGCAGCCACGACGCTACCCATACTGTATTGTATGATGATACAAATACTACAGTTGAAAGAAAACATTGTCGAATCGATTAGCGTTGGAGTTCAAAAATTCGTAGTTTGTGGATGATGATACCATTCCCGAGGAATAGAAACGATTGAGTGCTGTAATTTTGAATGGAGTTATTCTTGACGTATCGAGTATACCAACGATGGCCATTCATTCAATAACATGCTCCTTATTTACCCGAATAGCAGAATGGAACGGGTAGAGTAGTGAGTAATAAAGGTACTTTGAGGTATATAAGTGTGAATGCTACACGTTCAATTTTAAATAGATTTAATGGAAATCGCATATCTGACTCAACCCTGTGAGTACTGAGTTATACCGAGGAGCACAGAGGTGTTTCTGCAGAGCGTCTTAAGACGCCTACCAGCCTAAAAGGGTGTTAATAAAAGCCTAGGGCATGCTGTTGATGAAGCAAGCACCTATGAGAGCAAAATTCGGTGGGAGCCGTGTGCTATGAGCCCTAGGGAGCCCTCATACAGTTAGTGTAATAGGGAACGTGATTCGGGCGAATGCATTCGCATTATTCATACTAATGTGTGCTGTTTGAAAACCCTTCTGATTCGAGCTTCACATCAATCAGCTATAGTTCAAGACGGAGTGTACTTCACAACACAATCTAGGTGATTGTGTCTCTGCCAAACGCAATCGATTTGTATTTTCGAATTGATTAAGTTGTTTCTATGCTCCCGTAATGAATCAGGTGATACCGAGAGTGGCATATATTAGCTAGTCATCAGTGTATTCTGAAACAGAGTAACACTCACTTGAGATGTTCCAAAATCTTGCCCTATGACATTCGATGATTACTATGAAGCGACAAAAAGCATGCGGTGAGGCATTCATCTAGTTAGAAGAAAAATTACACCGAGAGCAAACGAAATAAATTGTGTTCCCCGATGTTACACACAATAGTACACCTCCTCACTTCGGGTTTGTGCCTATGACGGGACTTGGACGGGCACACAATACCTGACCTGATGTCCTCTTTACAGTTAATATAATAGATCCATGGGGTTAATCACGCGGCCTTCGTCACGCGCACTGTCGGCTATCGGAAACAGCGCCCTCATTAGTGAGGTCCGGTGGAGCGTGCAATGTTAACGTGCGATCAGGACCATCTGGTTAACCCTTTGATTCCTGATTTACCATGAGAAGGCAGCGGTTTCACAGGGGTCACATTTATTCCATAGGACTCTTCTTCTTTTTCAAATTCCGTACAGAACTTTATTATATAAATAAACGCGCGGGGGGTTAACGACAAATCTCTACACCCTATAGGTTACTGATGGACGGAAAGGTTGGACAGCCTACTTTCGTTCCAGTGGACTTCTCCACTGTCGACTGTTTTCAAATACATCACTGCATTCCCTATAATTCGTAACTTTGTAATTCAATCCTATAACTTGACGGTTCCAACAGAGCTTGGTCGGCTTCAGTAAGCTTTCGTAGTTTTGTTCGAGTTCATGTTTAATATAGGCTATTCCTCAAGTGATTTGCTATTTAGGTTTTGTACTACTACATATCGTTTTTGACACTACTTTACTACTTCGTTCTTCAAAAATGCTTGATATATTATTAACCCTCCGTTAGTGGATTTAGTTTCTTCTGCTTCTCTCTCCAGAACCCTTCTTAGCAAATAACAGGTTCCATGCCACGCGTGAGTGATACACTGTTCTTTTGAAATGATGTTGCTGTAAACGATAAGTTGTTTACCAGTTGTTCAGCTTATATGTCGGGTTGCGTCCAAACCTTACAAACTGTTCAAACATAGATACAGTTGGAAGAACTATTCAAGAGAAACTGCGCCTTCTGATGGCTGGTGATTCTTAGAATGGAATGATAATACATTACCAAACGCATCATTTGTATATTCAGCTCAGGATATTTCGTAAAATACGGTTATGAAAGTTACTTAACAATATGTGCAGTCCTGAGGATACGAGTGAAACAGCAGTATGGTATCTTGATATATATTCGACACGAGTTTCGCTGGACTGAAAAATTTCCTCCCAACTATACTTTTATTCTAGTGAGGAAGATTATAAACGAGAATGCCTAACTGGCTCAACTGGATCCGATACACGGCAGACTCCTTTTATGCCGTCAAATTTTTATGATAACCTTATTTTTCAACTGGCCTTTTTTTCGTAACTTGTATATTTATATCTTATATTGACATCATTACTTGTATATATTATTCTATTTTTCTATTTCTATTCTATGGAGCTTGGGGAACGTTTCAAATTCCGATGTGTAGTTTTATTATTGCTCATTGTTTGGAAAAAAAGAAAACAGGTTCAATGATCATAAGTCCGCACGTCTACTGAGAGGTCCCAACGAATGAAGACTCTAACCCTTATGGTATATTAAGATCGAAACGACTGTTTTCCAATTTTATGTGCAACATCCGGCCACCATCATAGTGTCACCACATGGTATACACAGCTAGTTCGGCATTTTGTTTCGTTACCTATACTCGCATCAAATGTAAGCCCAGTCTCAATCTCAATTCTTGGCGGTTTCTCAGTGGGGCACGCGTCCCTCTTATCCTTCATCCGGAGAAGTGAACAAGAATTATATATGATACAACTTCCTTTGTGGGCTCCGTACTCAATGTTGTAAAATTATTGAATACGAACAATTACTACGTAGCACAAAGTTTTTTGTTGCGGCCTACTGATTGGGTCCTCCGTGCCTCTATTGTATCGTTTGAGAAAGAAAGAAAGAAAAGGAGAACAAAGACGAAAGGAAGGAGAAATGGAACAACCAACAAACACAGAGCGCATTAGACAGAGAGGGATGGAGGAACGAGTGAGGAAGGAATTTAATCACGTTTCTCTGCTTGAATCAGTTCAGAAGACGTTTGTTCGGTTAATTTACCTCGTAGGATAGTGCTTGATCCCTGTTATAATTCTCACCAGAATAGTAAACTTTCGCGCGTCCGGGCCATATTTCCGTCCAGGTCGGATCTTTCAGATCTAACAAAGTTGTACCTGACAATCTTCAACGTCACTTGATAATGAGAGTGCTACCGACGTTGACCTACAGAGCCGCCTGCGACTTCGTAACCATGGCCCTGCTGGATGGACTCGCCTATATCGCATTAGGTTTAGGTCTTGTGACCCTGCTCTCTCGCGATTTAAGTCGTACTTGAATAAAAAAAATCCAATGTTATTCCCATCCGCGGTACCAGTTCGTACCTGTTAGGCATGATTGTGGTTGTTTCCCCCACCACCAAGTTGCATGCAGGGCCTTCCCATGTACATTGCCGCCTGTTGGAGACATAATAATATCTGCTAATATTAATTATCATCTCATGCGGAGACAGCCAGGTGTATGTTTCTGGTCACCCTTCTGCTAAACATTGTTGGAATCGCTATCTCATGATCCACGCAAACCGGCCTAAACTCATCACGACGAGTTTCATTCTCTCCTGGGCACAGAATGATAGTGGGTTACTTGTTTCGTTCCACTACTCTACCACCTTCATCAGCGGACGTGTGTAACAATTCAGGTCCTCAATCACAAACTGTCTATTTCTATTGGAAGATTAAATTTAACATAGCGAACTGGCAGCCCAAGGTTCCCCGTACTCATCAGGTTTTAACTCTCTTTTCTCGGGTCCTGCCAGTTTCCGATTTGATTCCGCTACATCTTGGTATAAACCATTGTTCGAATCTCCTTCGTCGCCCTCATTCACTCACGTCACCCATAGCTAAAAAAAAAAAAAAGCTACCTCACAGGCTAATCCTGCCTGCCCGGTATCCAGCATCAACTTCAAAACATGTAACAAAATTCCCCCCCCACAAGTTGATATTACATACTCAATGAATCTGTCTACTACATGGAGCTATTATATTAATTGGAGAGGCAACGCGCTCAACATATTGTAGCAATTTGAAAATGTCCCCCACTCCCGAACTGACACGCGATCACACTCGAGTGCGTTAAAGTGCTGACCATCTACGGACATGAGCTACCTCCGGGGACAAATTGACGCAGAATGTCCTCCCCTTGGACACGAAACTGACAACTCGGTTACATTTTCGTGGCGTTAAATTGTGTTGATCACCGACGTCTGTTTTACTCTCTTCGGGACATTCTCAGGGTAGCGCTGTCTGAATACAATGAAAATTGTGCTTACTCTGCCATTTACACACCGCGTCAGCCCGCATAGGACGTTAGCGTTGGATTGCCGGGGCCTAGGTTCCACTACCATGTATGTGCCGTGACCAGCTACTGTTGTATCTCCTTCAAGAACTCAGATTAGCTACGGTGACCGCTCGTGTCCCTCTATCGCTTCTCCTCATGTGTACACTGACCCCCCCCCCCCCCCCCCCCCCCACCCCCCCCCCCCACTGAAACGTGCGCCACCCGTTTCGTAACTCAAGAATCGCTTTAAGATCTATTATTCCACTATTTTCACTATGTAGTACAATTTCCCAGTTACGTCAAAACAATAGAGTCTGGGAATTCCAAAGAGAGTTCTATACCGAATTCAGGTTGACCTGACCAAGCATTCTGGACTTACGTGTTCACCGCACGTTTTCCGATCTACCTCTGTTGACTTAAATTACCTTGGACCAAAACAACCCTTCCCCTATTCACTAGGGATCAGTACTCATCATGGGAACCAAGTACAAGCATTGCAGAAATTGCGAAACTATCAGTCTCACATTTTTCTACACACCCCCTCCCTCAAAACCTGAAATCTACACCAGAAACAACAGTTTTCTTGTACTTCCAGAGAGGAGCCTGGCATATCAATTTTTCAAGCTTAGGTAGGACAATTAATGAATCCTGCGCTCATTGTGTTCACGCGGTTTCGGGCTTTGACGCAATAGTGTAAGCATCATTTATCAATATGGAAACCCACATACCGAGTATTAGCATCATACAGGTGGTGGTCGATTTTTTTCGTTTTCTTAAGCCTCAACAGTACACAAATACACATGCACACACGCCCCACACACGAATATCTACACATTCTCTGAGGAAAATCTGAGCCCATATGAAACGAGGAAGTTGTGAATTGGTGTCCTCTTTATAACACTGAAGCAACTTACATTCTATTATAACTATAATAATATGGATGCGATGTTTCAGTTTTCACATTTATTAGGTATAGTTATACACATATTATAAATGCTGGAGACGAACGTCGTAGATGCAATAAACTGAGAGTCATGCAATATATATCGGAATGTCTCACAGTATTAAACATATTGTCAAAAGTCACATCGAACGAGGCAGGATTCCATAGAATCGGATGTCGTATGCAGGAAGACACCATAAATGGCGGATTCATACGAGTACAAAACCAAAGTTGCTAGATGAGTTGCAGTTGTTTTGCACAGGTAGAGCCAACTTTCGTAACAGCAGAAAACCATCTAAAGGAAATGGAATGAACTGGCGTAGGCAAATATTATAATGCACGCACGGATGCTGTAATATAGTGCCGCATCACGGCAGATTGATTTCTTGTTGTTGGAATTTAATGTCCGCATCCATGGGTTACTAGATATTTATGTATTATATACAGTTGAAATCTGTCTAGTATAAGATGTCAATCCTCTTCTCGCAAAATGATGATGTCCACATTCATACCGCACACCACATCTTGTAAATGGGATCCTAGCCTATCACAAAAACACACACTCAGCGCAAACTGTAAGAATTAGGAGGGTAATTCCGTGATTCCTGTGTTGAAATGACTGAGATATATCTAGCTTTTTAAGGAAATTAGCTAGAATACGAACAACGACACGAGTTTATCTAAAATTGTGTCACATTATAAAATATTTGAAATAGAGAGGCCATCTGCTAAGGTTCCTCCGACCACATTTTTGAAACGACATGTTTAACGTTGACAACAGCGTCCCTTTGTAGAATACAAATATAATGAACTGGGGTAACAATTCCAGTTATCAACTGTACACTGATTAATTAACACCAGAGACCACAACGGTTCATTGTGCAAATATGCAATCTGTTCTCTATGGCCTATGTTCCTTAACAAAATAAAAATGGATTGTTGGGTTCGGTTAATACAATACACTTGTAGTAAAACGTTCATAAGAGAGCGATGGTTTCTCTGAATCATTTTTTCGGGCGCTGTTCGGATATACTATGGCATCCTTCTATGTCCGTGAGGAAATTATCAAAAAAATGTGTAAACCAGGCTTTTCTGTCATAACTAGAATATGTGGGATAATGTCCTGCCGTACGTCATTTCTCCGTTGACATCTATCACTTGGTACTTGTATTATAGCAGCGTCCCATAATACGGAACGTAATGCGATAAACTGAGTATCAAGATCTGGAGTATTATCAAGCTAATACTGTAATAGATATCGAACAATTTTGTTGCACGTCATACTAACTAAAACAAGAAATACTCATAACGCAGACTGTACAAAATTGAAGATTTCTTTGTGATTTCTAGTTAACATGAAACTTGGATTTGGTCCTATTGACTAGAATAATGAACACAGAGAGTAAATGGAAATCGTTATTTTTTAGTTACACGAAAACGTGAAATATTTCAAATAAAGATCTCCGGAAGTTCTTCCGACCACAGTTCCTGTAACACCTCATGAATGATGCTAAATAAAAACACGTTTTTAATTTACAGACACGAATGAAATAAACACTGTGACGATTTATGATGAAAACCGTAAAATATGATATAATGCAGAGAACACGAGCTTCGTACGAATATGTGAATCTGTGAGCTCAGCCTCAGCCTAATATATCATTACAAATAATGACAACATGAGGGTGTTGTATTTAGAAAAATATGTAATTTCATTTGAGTTCAAACATGCAGTAAAGTATGAGAAGTACAGACGTGGCGTAAGAACCTACAGATGTCGTAACAAGATCTCACAGCCAATGTAAAAAGCACATCCTCTCATCGGAACTCATTTTTGGGGTGAAGTAGCTGTCCTTTCTGTCTAGTTTGGTGCATGAGGTTTCTCATTCATTTTGTTGCACAGTTCTCATGCCAACATGGTTCCCAAACTTTGACCTCTGTACCCTAGGTGATCTTGGACCTGACCCAAACCAGTCAGAAACATTTACTCCAAATGACAACCTATCGTGTAAGTTACATGACCCTTCTCTACACCATTCCTTTTGCACAGTTACTATGCTCACAAGTGTTTTCAGACGTTGACCTCTGTGAACCTTTGGTGACTATGAACCGATGACCGAAACAATAGGAATAATCTACACCCATAGCAACCAAATACGGCAATAGGCTCGATCCATCCAAGTGGGGTCGATTTGGCGTGTTCACAGGCGAAAGTTGACCAAAATATCACATATGTTTTCCAGTTTCCCCATTCCTCTACAATTGCCTCCTTAATCCACGCCAAAAACAATAGAGGTCTTGTGCATTCCATAAGGAGCTGCATCCCAAATTTTAAATTGATTCTACCGAGAATTCCGGACGTATTCACAACGTTTTACTGACTTCCGACCTCTGTTGACCTTCACTGACCTTTGACCTGACCTCTTAACAACAAAATGTTTCTCATCACTTCATCATCCAGGTTATCGATTTTCCTGTTCACATCCAACATGATTTCGCTTCTTTTATGCCATTGCATCAACATACATGTTTTTAACTAAAATAGTGGTGAATACTTTGTTTCTGTTGTCACATTTATTACAGTACGGTACACGCGTTATAATCCCTCACGGCAGCTCTATACGGACGTAGATACAATAGAATGAGAGAATCAGTTAATATTAGGACTCTCCACGAATGATAAGAATATTATCTAAGGTCATACTGAATAACACAAAACACCGACCAGCGCAAACTTTAACACACACTTGTATGGGTAATCTGTATTCGGTGATTCCTGTGTTGAAATGATGAGATCGTATCCATGCACTAGCTAGACTAAAAAAAAAACAACACGAGATATATTGAAATTAGTAACTTTTTGTAACAGAACGCACAATGGGTCTGATTCCCTCGCCGTCCCTTTTGCACTCGATGTCGTAGCTTATTCCTGACCTAGGAACCATGAGCTCTGTATGGCCGACCTATATGCCATGTATGGCACTGCTACAGGTTTTATCCGCACTGCCTCTTTGACTTCGATGGATATAGATCAGACCCAAATTGACATATTGGTCCTGTACTTATGAAAAGTGAATACACCATACTTTTGTATCAAGTCGTTCTTGATCATGTTCTTTTTTTTCTCTTGCTTCGACATGCTTTAGCCTTACATGACCTTGGACAAGACTGCAAAATAAAATGAATCATGCGCTCTATATGATCAGCTCGCAGAACACGTAGGAACCTTTTTCAAGGGTTTACAATGGACGTGACATGCGCGCACCGGCTCAACAAAGCATCAATAAATTTGCGTCTGTGTAAGCAGTATTGATGCCCCCAATATCCTCATAAGGTATCATCTGAAATAGTCACAGGAATCACATTGACATAATACAAACGCCTCTATATATTACTCAACCAAAACAAACCAATAAACCATGAACCAGATTAACCAAGCCCCTTTTCACCCCTGGCGGTCTTTTTTCCAACCTCCTAGGACTAAGCTCCCCCCCCCCCCACCTCCTACGATGAGAATCAGGAGCAATTCATTCATACTCGCAATGTAATGGAATGAAATGGATGTGTGTTATATCTTCTTTTATATCTCGATTTGTTCTTGAGCATGTGACCTGAGTGTGCAGAAAGAGATTTATGCTGTGTTTAGGTTTTGAGGCTTCGACTCAGATGTCCTCACTAGACCCTAAACAATGGGGATGTACCGTACTCGATATGGTAAACCTACATACCAAGTATGAGGAGTCTGCAGCTGTGCGTTTACTACTGAGCGTGTTCACAAGACTTCCCTCGGACACAAGGCATAGGGATTATGTACTCCATATGGCCAACCAACATATGGCTACAGGTTTTCAGTCTTTGACCTCTGTTGACTTCAGATAACCTAGATCCCGGATTACCCAGATAGGGTCACGTACTCGATACCTTCATAAGTTGACCCCTCCACCTGCATTTTCATTCAACATCAATCGTGTGTTACCACGTAAATTATACTATACTCACTAAGCTTCTAGAAAATCCAGCAAACCTTCAAAAATTGTGATTCCCCCTCACAATCTCAGAACTATGACAGACCTCATCTACGCAAGTTTCATCCATGCAATCAATTAAACTTTGAAAATAATTGCATTATGCAAAATTATTTGACATGAAGTGCTTTCATTACCCTCCTGCACCTTAACTTCATCGGAACTGATAGTAGATTCTATTCACCAAGTTCCTGAAAATCCGGCAACTTAAAAAATTGAACAGAATATGCTAATTAGGTACCTAATTCGCGAATAAGTCACATTAGATAATCCTCAGTGACATTGACTGCACCTTAAATTCATTCAATCGGACTGATAGTTGGCCCTATACTCAACAAGTTTCTGGAACATACAGCAAAATTTTGCATATGTTAGCCTATGTGGCTGGAACGTGTCGCGAAATTCCACGAGCCTTGACCTTAGTGATCCTAAGTCACATCTGTTTTCGGAGCTCACCTACCAAGTTTTCGTTAATCCGACGAAGTAAGAAAAAATCGTGAATTTTCGCAATGTGACCTCCGTGACGCTTGAAATCAATTACCATGTTTTTTTCGAGACCAGGTGAAGTCCACCCAAGTTTCGTGTAAATCGGACAAACTCGCGCATAACCTGTAAATTAGAGGGCCACAAAGTTCACTTTCGAACCCATCCAAGATTCATCACCTAGGGCATACCTGGTGCCAAGTTTCAGATCAATCAGATAACGCGGTAAATCAAAGACATAAAGACTTATTGCGTAACACGAACATCTTCTGCGGCGGACCCGCGGCAGTTACGGTGAGAGCGAAACCATATATCCCCGTAGTGGGGGTATAGCTATTTGGATATTTGAAAGTGCTTATCCAAAAATAAATAAGCACCCTTATAAAGCCGTTTGACCGACGGCGAAATGGTGAAAAACAGAAGTCAGTGAATTTTGGTTTAGCCTACACCGAATGCGGTTCCTTGGGAAAAGAATAGCATAAACACTATCCACATGGGCGGGATCTGGGGGGGGGGGGGCAGGGGGCTGGGTACACGTCCCCACTTTTTTGCTCCTCGATGAATACGGAAGTACATGTCCGTTTACCAGTGCGTATCCGTTAAGCGTCTTGTGTGGGCTGAAAAATATTGAGAAAGCAGCCTCACGAAGACCACACTGGCCTTTTATTCCGAACCCGATTGTCCAAAAATTTCCGCGCGCTGCGCGCGCAGACGACCTGTAATGTGCTTCTATAGTGTCGTGAGCGTTGTATTTTGAAGGCACATTCTAGCGATATGAAGTTTCTCACTCAGGATCATAAGTGAGTCTGATTATTTTTTTTTTAAACAAAGGTAGATTTACAATGAAATGTCCATTGATTATAACACGGAGGCAGCGTTGGCATACGACGAATGAGGAGTCAGACTTCTCCAACACATAATGGAATAAAAGCAAGTTGCAGTCGAGGAACACCGCTTGGGCAAAGAATAGGCACAATTCAGGCATACAAACTAGTCATGGGGATAAATGGCCCACAATTGTCCAGCAGTTGCCGATTTCTCGTTGTCGAAGCCCGATGATTGAGGCAAAAGTTGTCCATCTTGTCCAGTTTGGACATGTGATTTCATCGATGTCCAATAATCTGCAAAAACTTCGTCCGTTTCGGTATCCGAGGGTTGTTCGCTGCCAGTCCGGTAGACCACTTGCACGATAGCTATGAGATTCCGTGCAAAATATTTTAGTGCAATTTTTGTATTTCTGGGACTATATTTTAACAAATTGTTCTCAGACATCGCATTTCTAGCAAGCTGAAGGCCATCGATAGACGATGCACTCCAACTTGAACAATATATATCTCTTGCATTTCAATTTTAACAAAACAGTCCGTGGTCCGTGTCCAAACGAGACCTTCAAACAATTGTGGCGCTCGTGAGATATTCCCTACATGGTAATGCGCTGACAGAAGACTATGTTATGATAACAAAACCCATGCAAGAATGTATAATTCTAGCAAGGATGAGAAGTTTTTTTAAATCATAGGAAACCTATACCAGGAAACCGTGCAAATTTGCACCTTTTGTGTGTTACCACCTCCAGAATTGCACAAAAATTCGAATTGTGATATTCAGTCAAAATTTCCGTCGAAAGAAACTTTTCGAGGCAAAACGAAATTTATACCTTGGTTCTCCAGAAGGACTAAACCGGTCGGGAAAACCGGCCTTTTTCCGTAGACCCCAACTGAGGTGGTCCCCTGGAGGTAGGATGTCAGGCCAATAACCAAAAGAAAAGAACTTATACTGCCCTTGGTGGTCAGCACATTTTCGCACAAAAAAATATCACATTTTTAGAGGCCGAGTTTTGCCCTAAATCCGAACTTTTCAAGGGAGAGTCAACCCCCCTAACTGCCTGAGAACCCCTCTCACAGGGCCCTTATAAATGTTAGCCCTCGCCAGTCAGAAATGTCTTCGTCACTGCATGCCGAACAGAGTGAAAACATAAATCTAGACCTCAGTGACGGAATCTAAGTTTTCCTTTCTTCTTACCACAATGAAAATCATCTGGCACTTCCTAATTTCGCAGGGCGAAAATACCTTCCCTCCAATGATCAATTTGAGTTACGCCCCATTCTGAACAGAGTACCAGTCCATAGTTTGTTGACAATTCATTAATTGTAAATCCAAACTGCTTTGAGTTCTGGCTCAAAACTTACAAATTGCGTAGCTTTGCATAGCGTGAGTTATTCTGAGATGAAAAATTCGGGCAAAATTGACAATAATTCGGGGAAAATCTGGACAGAAAAGTTTCAAAAGTGGAGGAAGGTTCCTAAAATGTCTTGCTGACCAGCCTGATTGTTCAATCGCCCGAAAAACATGCACATTTTTGGCGCGCTTCGCACGCGGGTCTGCTCTTCTGTCATTTAGCGAAACATGTTCTGCTAAAACCAGAAGGGTCCCGTACGCCTATGCCTGCGATCATCACTTTTTCTCCTTTCGAAATTTATTATTCTGCAGTCGCCTGACGAAGGCTGAGGACCAAATCATTCACGATGTGCTCAAACAAGCTTGCACTGGCACCACGTTGGTTGCGTAAATAAAAGTCACGAGGGCAATTCTCCTGGCTGAAAGTTGAGGGTCCCAGGGGGTCAAGCGTGGAAACACATATGTACGGAGGACTTCCGAAAAGTGGGGGTCACGACCGCACAAAGACTGCGCCCTTGGAGGGGAAAAGTACTAGCAGATACACGTATATTGCTAATTGGCAAACATTTATTTTAATCATTTTGTCAACCCCAATTTAGGTGACAACGTAAATCTATGCCCAAATAGTAAGTGATAAAGGTATATAACGGATGCGTACATAACTTAGGGAAAATCAGTCATTTTATCCGGAGGACGGGTCGGACCAGGGTTGCAGAATAATTGAGGTGGAAACACGAAACGAAAAATACCAGAATTCGGAGAAATAATGGAAGAAAATTGGGCAAAGTAAAAATGAAAAGTTTTTTTATATGAATTGGTGGTCGAATTTTCGCCGATCATACTGATATAAGTTGGCATATAAACGGCAATGAAATCCAATAACCTTTTTTATGTCTGGGTAAAGTTGGTCTGCGACTTCTGAACCACATTTACTGAACCGTGAACGGGTAAAGTGCACCGGTCATCTATTGGAGGGGGTGTGAGGTGGTTCACAGTGATAATCATGAATTTGATGACGTCCTAAACTATTCAATTATTTCTAACGCGAACAATAATCACGCGTTGGAATTGAAAATTGTTTCAAGTCCACTTATTCTAGGTGCGGACTCCCAGATAAGATATGTACCCTTGCCTAGGGCCGCAGTCGAAGGGATTACCCATGTTCCATACCGGTTTCTCGAATTTTGAATCAGAATGCAAAATGGCTCAATTTTCGAGGGCGTTTTTCAACCATGCGTGTGACTATGCGATGTAATGATTCGAATCATCATTTTGTTTCACTCGAATAAAATTTCGAAGCCTGGTGCCACTGCCCCCCCCATTTTTCTGGATGAAATTCGGTTGGCGCGTGCGAAAAATTCTTGGAAAATTTGGAAAAAAGAAAAAGGCAAGTGGAAAAGGCTGAATTTTTTGCTTACTTTAGTCGTAAAATGCCCTTAAACATGCAGAAATTCCGCACGCTTCGCGCGCGCGGTAGTCTTCGACAAGTCAGTACTGTATAAAATTTCGGAGCCAATATTTATGCCCCCATTGAATGCTCCCGTACCCTATGGTCTTTTTCCTTTCGATCCACCTGGGACCGTTAGGCAGACCCCTTGTTCCCACACAACGCGGCCAGAGTCGAAAAGGTATAAAAAGACCTTGTGTGAATATGCGGTAAATCTCTTAGTATAAACGATGACAACTTTTTTGTCTGTCTCTCTTACGCAAATCACACATGTCGTGGTGTTATCGAGTCTGGCAAGTGCCGTTTCCGGCGATCTGGAGGGTATGAAAAGTTGAAATTTTTTCTTTGCGCGCTTTGCGGGCAACCGGTGGTGCCGCTCCGCTCAGATGGTCATTTGCATTCGAATGCTCCCCCCACTTTTCTAAACGGATAGACGCTCATGTATACCACTAGCCAGTGATTCAAATGCGAAAAACATAACTTGAGCTTTAGGAAAGAACACAACGCTGTGTCACAGTCCAAAGCTCATGCCATCCTCACGTATACCACTGTAGTGGAATGGCGATGTATAATGATGTTTGATAGGCATCCGGAGTCTACAGATTATTCTACTTGTAATTGTTCAATTTCGTCCGGAACTAGGGCCTAGGCCCAGCATACGAAGGCTAGCGCTTGTCAACCGTGCTGTTTTTTCTTGTGGTGAAATTCAAGATTTGTAGCAAGGACACCAAAATAATATAAACTAAAAGTGTGACTAGTAGAAACTCTTGTCGAAGGATGTCTGAGATATTTTTATTATTATTCTTATTATATTATTAAATTTTATTATTATTATTATTATTATTATATTATTTTATTATTATTATTATTATATCGGGCCGGTGATTATTATTATTATCGAGCCCAGCTTTTCTAAGCTACAACTACTCAAAGTGTCACAATTAGATTGGTCGACATCTCACGAATGCACAGCACCCGTTTGCCACATTGGCTTTCGACGTGCATAGATTCTCACAACAAAACCCTTCAAAAAAGCGACGTTATGCAAAAGACGTGTTGAGATGGGCTGGGAGATTTTGACCTCGTGCCATTACCAAATATACAGCCTTATTGGCACTGTCTACTTTACTACTTCGCGAACACAGCAGTTTTTTAGCAGGATAAATTCCGAAAACGCGAGTTGGAAACCGTTGTCCAAGCCGTTTAAACCAGCTGATTATGCGTAGACCTGAGTCAGGAGTTTTGGGAGGTTTGATAATTTTGTATCTTCTTCTAAAATTCACCGGCGAAACAATCTTTAAATTATATGAAAAGGTGAGGATATGACTTCAAAAAATTGGCATTAAACAGTTTATGAGAACAAATTATCCTAGACTCCGTTCAATGCGATCACCCCAAAACGTCACAACAGGCATGACCTAAAAGGATTGGCCGTGAGACCTGGCGGCGCCAGGGTTTTACGATGAGGGGAAGCTTTGGCATGGGTGTTCGACATGGGGGAGGTCTAATGGGAGTGTGCGTCCCCCTCCCCTTTGCGATTTTTTGAGTCATCAATACTGCTTAGATACAAAATGTGCACATTTGATACACTTTGTAATGTACTACGTCAACGAGTTTTGACCTAAACTCATATTTCTTCTGGAAGAATTAAATGCTGACATTTTTTCAGGCGTCAGATTTCATTCTATAACATCTGACAACAAATACCACCCCCGTGACATTGTACCTACGTCCAGGGGCGGCGATCTATGTAAATATTTGGGGGGCATATGAGGTCAGACCACCTAAGCGGAGCGCAAAACCTTTTGGCGCGCAGCGTACAATTGGAGTTTTTGTTTTAACGACCCTCAGATTGCAGGAAAACGGCACTTCCGGGGCCATATGTAGTAAGCCATTCATCCCTAAATTGCAATAATTCCCGAATTTCTATTCAAGAAACATTTTCGAGGGAACTGATCAATGTTATTTCACGTACATTTTGGGCCACTTCGGTTTGTTGACCGCGGTAGGGTACAGAAATTTCTAGTTTTAAACCGACCCCATATTGCAGTAAACGGCACTTCCCGGACCGTAATGGCGTAAGCACGTCCCTAAATTGGCTATCATTTCAAAATTCATATTTCAGGAAAAGTCCTTGAAGGAACTGATCGATGTCCACCCTTACAAATTCGGGCTAGCCGCCACCATCAGTTGCACGCGTTAGGGTACAAGGAAAATTCGTTTCACAGACCCCCAGATTGCGGAAACGGCATTCCCCGCCGATAGCAGTGAGCAACGTACCTAAAATTGGCAATTAATTTCAGAAATGATATTTCAGGAACGTTCCGAAGGAAAAGGGCAACTGACCGATGTTATTCCTTACATTGGGACCGCTCAGTGGCGCGTAGGGTACAAGGAAATTTTGCGCCTTTACGAATCCCCCAGATTGCCGGAAACGGTACTTCCCATGTCTATATGGCATAAGCAAATCCAAAATTTACAAATTAATAAAATAGTCTGAAAGGATCATCAAGAAACGCTCTTGAGTATATCATGCCTTAGTCATTACAATTAGCCCACCGCCCTCAGTTTTGAAGCGTAGCGTCGAGAAAATCGACGTACAGACCCCCCCCCCCCCCCCAGGTTGCAGGGAGGGCACGTAGCACTCACTGAAATTGACAATAAATTTCCGAAAGCTGATCGATGTTAATCCGTACATTTCTCTCATCGTGGTCTCCATACTACCATCAGGCATGTTTTAGAGATCTTCCATCGAGGGCCTCTTTCCAATCGGGGTTTGAGGCTGCGCCCCGCAGATTGAAAATTTGCTTGAACATCACTGTAATGGAAAATGGGTGCATTTCGGGCATGGAATAAAAGGATTGAGCCAGGCAGCAGACAAGAGGTCATTTTTCAGATTTGTTTCCGTTCAAAATTGTTCGTCCAAGAATTTTATCTCCGCTTCGCGCTTGTATAGGGCCATGCGTCATTCACGTAAACCCTCCATTACTGATGTGCACAATTCCATGCCCGTTGTTTTTCGTTTACATTAGCTTTCATCTATATAAAAAACAGCAGGCAGGCTGGCAAAGCCAGTCTGAAATAAGGATCAGAGAAGACTAAACAGTTGCATGTTAAGAAAAGGACAGTTGGATTCCGGTATGTTGTAGTTGGGAGGGGGGGGCACATGAATGTCCCAAACCAAATCTCCTTGTGGCATACCCATATGTTCACCACAGTTGAAGATGACACCGTAATGGAGAAAAAATCATATGGACAGAATTGCAGGTATTAAGTTAGTATACATGGGACCATGCATTATACGTGTAGCGGAAAAGACAGGAGAATAGGCGCGCAGCCGAATTTTTTGTCATTTCGTCCTTCTTAACATAACATTTAAGCAGTCAATAAGAAATATGAGTACTTAGATTATAGGTTTTTTTCACCGTCGCTCAAAAATATTGGGGGGGGACATTTATTAGTTGTCCCCCCCCACCAAAAAATATTGGGGGGAGGGGAGGTTCCCCCCGTTCCCCCACCCCCACCGTGATCTGCCGCCCATGCTACGTCTGTACAGGTAGGCAGGCTACGTTAAAAAAAATTGCATGTATTGTATGCTAAAGATTGTGGTGAATAAATAAAATAAACAAAGTGCAGTTATTAGTTAATTTTCTGTTAAATTCAAATAGAATCACTCTAGGGAAAAAAGCAATTAGAAGCGTCCATCAGAATATCAACAATATATCAAGCTGCAAAAAAAAAAACTGCTATTTTACTCCTTCAGCCGTACACTAAAATGATGCGAAGTTTGCAAGTTAACATGAGTCCTCTCACCTATATCAACAAACGGTGGCTTCATAATGACCACAGTATTCTCAAAGCAGTAAAATACGCAACATTGCGAACGCTATAATTACAGGACCAGTGTGCGTCTCGATTTGAGTCCCGATGAGAAAGAATAGAAAATAAGTAAGTTGGATATTATTTTGACACTTGAAACCCCAAGCCGACGAAAACGTGGGCATTAAACCATCATTCTGTCGATTTTCTTTTTTCGGCCCAAACCCATAGGGGGGCAGCTCACTCCCTGCCCACCCACCACCCCCCCCCCCCCTGGCGACCGCCCCTGGTGAGACTACTAGTTTGCCGGGGAAGGCATACAATACAACGATTTTCATCGCTCGTTTAAAAACAGTCCATTAGTTGCCTATCCAAGCAGGCAGGACGGTAGGAAATATCTTACAAACTGTCGATCAAAAAAAGGGTAGCTTCCTACTGGATTGTGAAAGAGTAGGGCCCCCTGCATAGGAGGCACGTGAGAAACATTCCACGACTCACATAAGCACTCGGGGGATGGAGGAAGGCATGGATGGGGAGGGTGGATTGGGGATATTTGGAGGAGTGGCATGGGCGGTCGAGTAAACCATATTTTTTTGAGAGGATGAGGGAGTTTCGTAATGCTGGGTGAGCAGGGTGATTTTTGGACGCATGAAACCAGGCTCAATTTGTGCGAACATGGAAAATTTAGTGTACAATTGTATGAAAGTTTTCGCAGCTCATGGCGCCAACAGCTGCTCAGGGGCCAGCTAAGATCACCCTTGGGGTTGAGGGATGGGAAGGTACATGTACGCTGGATTCATATAACATTCCTATAGTATATACCTTTTTTTGAGAGACAGAGATACCACATGCAAGCAATATTGTTATATTGAGGATTTTAAAATCTGAGCAATCGCTCAGAAACAATTCTCTTTACTACTGCCAAATGTCATCTATCAAATTAACAGATCAATTTTGTCAAACAGGATGGCATATATGAGTCATCTAATATTTGCAGTGGGCAATAACGGAACCCCACAGTAGCCCGGCACGAAGACACCCTCAGTAGAGTTGTTTCGCCCTTCTTTAGGGGACATAACTGGAGATAGCGTGATAGAAGTGTCTTAAATCGGCAATGGCCTATTGATCTATAGGCTGCCAACAAGACCTAGTGTGGTCGTCTCAAAGAATTGACCCCAAAAGTCACAAGGTCATTAGGTCAAATGAGGTAAAAAGGTTAAATGAGGTCAAAGTTAGGTCACAGATGTTGTTTGCCTAGACCAACTAAATTTTCATTATACAAACCCCTAAAATGTTTCGTTGTGAAGATATATGAAGTTTAACATTTCTCAGTGATTCGAGGCTGCTCAGTGCATCACCCATTCACAGCCGACATAGCTAGAAATGAGCGTGTTATAGAAGTGTTTTAGTTGTCATGCAAATGCCTATTGTTGGTGGCAACACTACAAGTCCTGGACATCAAAAAGAATGGCCCCAAAGTTTTCCACGTTCATAGGTCAATGAGTCAAAAGGGCAATAATGTTAAGTAGCACATCAGAGGTAGTTTTGCACAGACGAACAATATTCTCCATTACCCACCCCCAACCCCTGAAATGTTTTCGTTGCGAAGATATATGAAAATCACTTTTTCAGTGACCTTGAATGACCTCGACCTGAACACCACCCAAATACAATTCTTCCTTTTCAGATATACAACCCACACACACTGATTACAATTTGATAACTGCTTCCCGTTCCACATTTTATTGTGCAGAAACGCTTTTTAAGATGTCCCTCCTGACCCTCGCACGGCCTCAATTGAATAACCAAAAACAAGAGAGTTTTCCCCTACACGTGGAACAACCATCACCAACATGTACTTGATACAGCTTGCGTCCTTTAGATATCGCGTGGAAACAAATCCATGTCACAGCCTTCACACACAACATCACCGCGCACACCACACACACACACACACACCCACATACTTGTTCCCTATGGTGGAAAACGAGATATTGGTTTTTTTTATACTACCCGAACGAGGAAAACAGTACTTTTTTTCCATACCCAATACGTATCCCTCTCCGAATGGCCAGGCAAATACGACCCGACAATTGTCGTGAATCGAAATTTTGGTTCCCCCGTAAACCTGCTTCAGCGATATTAACATCGAAGTGACACCAACTTGTACATCAATACAGACTACAGAAAATGATTTCCAATAAATTTTGTACTACAAAACTCAACTCAAACGTCAACTTCTTTTTTTGGAACCTATACTGTACTCTATCTTATATTATAACTAATATATATATATATATATAATATATATATCTATATATATATATATATATATATAGATATATATATATAATAATATATATATTATATAATATATATATATTATTCTATAGATTATAATGATAAGATATATATATATCTATATAGTGTATAAGCTTCACAAAAAAATATATATAAAAATTGGAATCAAGGGTGATAAGTATCGAATAAGACGGCCATCTGCGAGTTCCTTCCACCAAAACCTATGATCGCGACATGTATGAGGCTGAAACCGCGTTCCTTACGTGCATTAAAATTAAATGAAGTCATTTCACTCTCAATAATCATTAGTTACTATTACATCTACAGTATATGCTGTGTTAGCAGTGTTGCTATAATTTACTGTAATCGACAAAACTATTCACAGTGTTGGTCGTGAATTTGCATATGCGACGCGATAATTCACCATAACATTGAAATTAACTATAGTGTCACGTACGGATAGGTACTAACTTATACAACTAACATATCTTTTCGTCGTCGAACAAGGCAACTGCCCCTGGACAAATGGCCTGCAGGGGATGGGTATTTTTGTTGAGGTTCCATAAAGGAAACTTAGGAATCGCCTAGCCAGCGTCAACAAGACACTGACGTGTTCATTGATGTCAGCCAACTGACGATCGTCCCCAACAGGGCTGTGTCGCTCAGTGCCCCTATGTTCACCACAGAAGGTAACCTGCTATATGGACCAATTCAATTTATTATTTCGGTTACTGGGGTTCATGTACTCCTCATAAGAAAATTGCAAGTTGATCGTACCAATCATTACACTGGAATTTAGCAGGTGTAACAAGATTTTCATACTTCGGCAACCGCTCCTTAAACCTTAGAAATGGTCTATGTACGCAATATTCATAGTGGAAAACACATCCGAGTACGAGTTTCATCCATCCAAGTGGGGTCCAGTCCTCGTCCTTAACAAGCTGAAATTTGTCTAAATATCAATTATTCACAATTCCCCATTTTCCTAGATGCTGACACAATGAGATTTTAAAATGAACTACAATACCCAGTATAGGCTTCATCCATTCTGGTGGGATCGAGTGTATATCCGTGTTTACCAGCCAGACTTACCCGCGCGCGCGCGCACACACCCTACACACACACACACACACCACACACAAACACACATACCACACACGCGCGGCGCGAAGGCGCGCGCACACGCCACCACTCACACACACACATAACACTGCTGTGACTGCATTAATCCTCTGCTTCCTTCAAGATTAACCATTTCAGCCCATTCGAAACCAAGCCAACCTGCGAATGCGATTAGTTTTTAGAGCAGTTTGAGAATATGCAAATAACCTGGCAAACATCACCTAGTCATTTGCAGGCATGTTATTTGGTTTAGATTAAACTTATTTTGACTGATTCACTATTACATGGAATCAACTACATACACTTTTTCCGTATTGATCTCGGGTATCGCACAGAATTATAAACGTCTCTGAAAATTCAATACATTTTTATTACTGAGTTTCACTACACTCCCCGTGGTTTGTTGGACTCATAACGAATATGAGTACGGTATGGTTGGATCGAACGATCGATCGATGTTTTGATTCCAGGGGCGCTGTTACTCAGTTCCCCTCTCCCTCCCTCTGCGCCTGTGTCAATTCTCAATTCGTATACACATAACTTATAACATTTTAGGCGTAACTAAAAAATGTATCTACACTCTTCGAATTGCCCTGGTACATTGGCAACAAATCGAGGACAACTCTTTCAGAAGGGCCTAGCAATCATTGCCGTGAATATAACGGGGTCATGAAGAGCTCCCTTCAGGTGGTAAGTCGGTCCCAAAATATCCTGTTGACTAATCTAGTGAGTAACCGTTTGTATCCAAACCGTTGAGGTTAGGATCTAGCAACAGTCGCCCATCCATCGTCACTGTACCACCAAGACCATGACTTACCGACGAACAGCTCTTCTTGTCTGCATTATGGCGTCGTCATCCTGATCCTGTAGAGATTCAGCCCATGAACTAGCGATAGCAACACCGTTTCACGGCCGTGGATCTGCACGATGCAACAATATATGCTTTAATGCTGCCAATGCTATCGAACTATATTTTTAAGTCTGTGAAAAGCAGTTTCATTTTTTCGTGGATAACGAGTTCTGACTTTTGCTTAACAACTCTCGCTATTGTGGCAGATTATATCTTGGGATATATTTATGCACTCTGATCAAACCTCGGTTGTACTGTCAGGCCTACTGTAGCGTATGACTGCGAATTGAAAATTTAGCTATGAACCTGTCTACGGTGACTTCTAGATATATAGATGTATAATGACCTCATCATTTATTCCAAATTTCTTTGCTCGGCAGCGCCCTCAGTCAAGACATACCATAATTTATTAGGCTTTCCTCTCTTCCTCTCCTCATGCATTTCTGTCTCGATCATGTTTGTCAGAGACAATCCGGTTATTTTTATGACTCCAATATATTTTTCAAATTAACCGCTATTAATTAACACTGTTTGCAGTTGTTTTCAGTCTGCATATGATAGTCAGCTTCATACTATATAGCAGTGTTGGTGTGCGTCACGTACGATCGTTGTGATACATTGGCGCGAAGTGTTCATACAACCCCCGGGGACACAACAAAGCTGCAATGTGAATTCGGTATGTAACTAGTATAGTGAGCACCCGCTTTCCTCCGTTTTGAGTACCGAAAGTCCCTCATTTCACCAAGAAACCTGGCTCATAACCTCTCCGGGTAATAATATAGCTCGATGACTCGAGCACGTATAGATTCATGCATGTCAATATCCTCATATGAAACTTGTGTTCGGCATGAATGATACACACCGTATCATCTTAGCCAAGGATTTCATGAGTTCGAAAGCGGGGTGTGGTATGAATGTAAAAAAATCGACAGTTTACGCCGCGTTCCATGCACGCGGGCGGGGCGGGCGGGCGTTTTCCTTCCTCGAGTTCACGCACCTTTTCTCACTTTTCGCGTGTATATGCGCTATAAAAAATCGATGTAGCCTACTATTATTATTATTGTTATTATTATTGTTGTTATTATTATTAGTATTATTATTATTATTATCAAACACCGGACGCATACTATTATTTAAACCGAAACACCGTGCTTTATTTCTGAAAACCATTGTTTTAGATGTCAACGATTACGGCCACCATTAAAACTTCACAATTGACATGTTTTGGAGATTTAAATTAGCAAATACTTGACATATCATGGTTTAAACATGTCATATGTGTTCAAATATGTGTCTGGCCGTTGAATAAGCACAAGCTTTAAATCTCATCCCCCCCCTAGTGTTGATAACAGTTAATGAAATGATGTTTGAAAACATTATTTGAACCTCAATTGTGTTCCTCTACTCCCCATTATCCGGCTTCAAGCCGGTCGATTGCAGGGGATCCCGGAATTGTTGCGAAATACCACGCGGAGACCACCCAGGCGGGCGGAAAAAATCCTACATGACCGATTCGAGAAAACGCCCGCCCGCACGCCCGCCCGCACGGCCCCGCCCGTCCGCACCGCGTGCATGGAAACGGCTCCATTGAAAATACGATGAGCGATTTTAGACGCGCCCGCCCCCCGCCGCCCGCGTGGCATGAAAACGCGGCTTTAGGTTGACATATATAGAAGCGAGTAAAATCGCATGAATTGTATAATGATGCTGGAGCTGGTATGAAATCAGGAGTTCCATGTTTACAGATGGTTAATTGGCTTGATGTTCCATAAAATCCGTTTGCGATATGCGGCATGTATGTTTGGTATCGTCAACCACCCTCATTTCGCGCACCTGTCCTATGCTAGCCACACTAAATAGTTCGTAGCCTAAGCTGGTAGCCTACCCCCGAAAATCGGCAGATTGTTCAGTTTCAGTCTTTGTGACTGTTTTCCATCGTTCTTTATGAGTCATATCGCATTTTTTCATACTGGGATGTTATGGGCTTTTCGTTCTCGAACTGTACTCCTCCCTGACTTTTTCCGTTTGGGAAACGGAACTTTTCGGCACGCACATTTTCCACATAAACTTGAACGCTCATCATCATACTTACTCGTTAGTTACGCGTCCATTTCCCGATGCTTGTTCAACGCATATTTGTGTAGCCTCAATTCTTGATATCTGGATAAGATCGGAGCATATACTGCTATTCTATTAACAGGGAACGGATGAAGACGTCAGGTAATTTCGGTCAATTTCCTCGTCATTATTCATGAAACTTTTAGCAGGTATAGAGAATACAATCCGCTCGAATATTATGCAAAAGGCCCTACAGATTTGAATGGTAGCCTTTCGAGAGACATACAGTCATAAAGTTTGTACAAATGGGCACTCCTGTGTTGGAGTTTGTTCAGCTATGCTACGGACACGGGTGTACCACAGACTTGTAAGTGCAAGTCTTTAGAGTGAAGAGGAAAAAGACAAGGGCAACTGGGACCAACACGCGTGATCCTTATCAGCGCATTTTAGCCGAGCCTTAGCCTAATGCTTGCAGGGCCAATAGTTCGAGATATCGAGTTTCTTAGTCTGACGCACCGTTTTTCACATTTCTCTTGTCCAACGGTTCTTTCAATGCATTTTCTGGTTCAAACGAGAAAATTAGGCTCACCTGCATTTCCGCTGTATCCTCCAAGGGATTGAAGACGATAGTTATCATCTTCGCCGTTGATTAGAACGTCCATCAAAGTTGGCATAATACGACCCATTCGTCAACGCGACATGCTAATATGAAGTGTATATCTCCCTTGTTTCGTCAGATGGTGGATTTTATCGTTGCCGAGCCAGAATTCATGGCTCACGTTTCCGACTCCGTTCTTGTAGTTGTCCCAGTCGAGGAAGAAATCTGTGGAACCGTCTGCACGACGCTGGAAAACCTGAAAGAAATAGTATTATTTGAAAGGAGGCTCAGGTCGGAAACATCCCAATAAACTGATAAAACTTCTTCGCCCGCACAGTCGTCCTTCCTAGTAACAAGCGAAAGTCGAACGTCTTGATAGCTGCGGACGGCAAATTCATCTCGGCAATAAACTGCATATTCCCTTCACCATTCCTCATTTATTGTATTTCACATTTAATTGAATTGACCTTTATGAATTCTTGTCTGTCATACCTTGAAGGCTTTGAACTTGCTCTACCAATTGGCCTAATACTTGCTATATGTGCCCAGCACAATTTCATATTATCTCATCAAACCCATTCCAAGGCTTGGTTTATTTGCTAATATGTACCCACACAACTTTATTTTGTCTCATTCCTAGGCCTGTAACAGTTATCAGTGGGCTGTGATCACACGTATTGATCACTGACTGTGAATCCCCCACCACTCCCCCATTTCCTCAATTCGTTCCAACCATTGATGTGGGTTTCGCACACAGGGCACAGTCCCAGCCAGCACCTTCATATGAGAAAGGGGTGGCAATTTTGCAGTGCGAGGATATTGCCATCCGCAACTAATCGAGACTTTTCGACTCGCTCTGTTGGCTCTGCCGCCTCTAAATGGTGCCATTAATTTGTGTAGACTTCGACCTGAACCCAGACGATAATGTCATCTTCTTCAAATGGCGACTCTTCATGCCAGTATGAATTTTTGTACATTTTGTAGCAATTTCTTTGTACAATGCTTCTTCTCACCACCCCATCTTCGACTTGATCTCCGGTGACTTTTGGAACTCACCGCAAAGCCAAAGGGATCCTCTACAACACCCCCTGGAACTCTCCGTGCCCAGTGTGAGCTCTCCCCTTGCATCATTTTTGTTGCACAATTATCATGCTCACTTTGACTTCGACCTTTGTTGACCCAAGGTGACCTTGGACTTCAATCCCCAACCAGTAGGGAAAATCTATTCCGAAAGACAACCCCTCGAGCGTATGAATAGTGAATACTCTACCTGAATACTCTACCCTCATGTCCTTAACACAGATATGTGCTGCTAGGCTTTCCGACGTTGACATTGTTGAACCTTTGGTGGCCTCGAACCATCAATAGAGATCAATCTAATTTATAGGAGATTCTACCTTCTTTAGGTGCAAAGTTATCGACATTATAAGCTTTTACAGACTTTGACTTCTACTGACCTTAGGTACCTCGACCGAGTTCAAAACATATGGGTCTTCCCTTTATAACTGTAACCAACGGTCTAATTTGAACTATCTTAATGGATGCTTGCGTTTTTTTTAGATGTTTTTCTTGGGAGAAACGCGTCCAACTACACACACCCCCACACCATACACAATGCATGACCCTTCATCGCTTCCGTCGGCTCGAATATGAACATTAGCCACCGGAGCTGTGTCCAACGCCTGCTTACGAATCCATCGGGAACAGGTTCTTCGGAATGGGACGACTTGGACAGTTTTGGGTTACCTCGTGAGTCGTTCTGCTTGTGGTTACGAATGCCGTTTACCTCAACGCATCGCGTGCCTAGAACCACCTCTCAAGGATCTTGTTAATCCTGTGCACGTCCACGGGAAACTTGATAGACATGATACCGGCGTATATCTCTCTCCTGTGTGCGGAGCCGGATGCAGACAAAACATCAAAAATAGCAACATCTTATAACCAGTTTTAGAGGCGTGACGATTCCTTAGCGACGCAGTTACTTTCTCTCCACTTTGCTATCCATCCTGTTTCCCCTCTGATTTTTATAGTACGCAAATCCGGAACGTAGCCCAGCCGTGTTTCCTCATGATGTTACTGTGTATCTCAACGCTTTGAACCAGGTCAGCTAAACAATGGTCTCCGTGAATAGTGTTTGTTTGCCCAACTCAGTCCAACACGTGTAACGTTTTAGCTGCGGGTAAACAGCTCTACAAGTCATCATGTCCCTCCTTCCGTTCGTTTCAATCCCGTTCGTTTGTTAGTTCGTCCCAGTCTGTATTCAGTTCATTCGTAACTTCTGACCATACATGCGATCAGGTTGAAACGTGGTGAGTGGATGAAGCCTGCCACTGGCTAGCGGATTAACATTTTTGATTGTGCACAAGTGTGATTAGATTTCAATTCCTTCCAATTAATGACCCCCAATTTGTCTACCCCACAGCCCTTCCCATTGACTCATCTGTGAGAGTGGTCTGTTTACATTATTCCCTCGTGCCTGCAGACATGACTGGCTTGAAATTGGGGAGACTGTTCAATTTTCTGTCAGCACTGAGGTGGCTGGATCAGGAGGAATTTTCCACGGTTTCACTGCTACAAAGGCCTAGGAGTTTGATCGGGTACTCATATAAAGTTTTGTTCGGTACATATAGCATATACATGGCCTAGGAATGAGTTAGTTGGGTAACTATTGTGCTGGGCACTGATCATAGCAATTATTAGGCTAATGTAGAGACATGTTTTCGCCTTCAAGGTTAGGGACAAAATGTCAGTAAGGTCAATTAATTGGAACAACAATAAATTTGGATTGGGTGAAGAACATATGCAGTGTATTTCGCCACAAGGAATTTTTGCTGTCCGCAGCTTCAAGACGTTCCGACTTTTTTTTTTTTGGGGGGGGGGGGACCCGCCTGGTGACTTCCAAGCACAATTTTAAAATAATGACATACATTTTCTAAAGTTCTTGTTTTGATGACCCTCGTGGATTTCGATATCGGGATGAAAGCTATACCGAGCACTGATTTCGAAAGCAGCCGTGGTTCTCACTAGGTTTAGGATTGCTTATTTTCAGGTTGGCTGTCTCCAAGATCAGCCTTTTTGGAAAGCTTCTATACTGTAATTACGACGATTACTAACGTCACTGTCAGATAGACAATATACCCGTGGATGGGACGGAATTATAGTTGGACCGGCAAGGACTCCCAGAGGTGTCTTTCTTTTTTGAAAACACTCCTCTCTCACATTACGCTCCGGTGTTATCTTCGGAATCCACGGAAAGGCTATCACGTGAGATTTTGGGAAGCTGATGTTAGCCAATGAAGGATTAGGATGTTGCCACACCACCCCACTCGATATGCATTGAATATGTTCACACTTTGACTCAACGTGACGGCGACTGAGAGAAACACTGCCCCTCTACAGCACGATTATTCGAATTCTAGACCCATGTAATACGAGGGAATGTACAAAGCAATTGGAATATAAGCGCAAAGGACGCGGAATCGGTTTTATGTTTCTCATTCATTGAAGTTCATCATTCAAATTTCTCTGACTGACAACAATAAAATAAAATGCCCCAGCTAAAATCACCCACTCTAGAACTATCACAACATTTATTTATACAATTGTCAGGAATTGCTAGGATAGATCTTGGAATGATTGGTTAAAATTGGAACAGGCACTTAGCTCGTTAGGGAGCTCATACCTCGATCAATATGCAATCACAACTCATTGGATACGTACAGTGGAGTGAATGATCCACTGGCACTACGACTGACAATGAAAAGAGCTGTTATGTGAAGTATAAACGTGTGAGAAAGGTTGTTTCTTTGAATCGTATGGATGTAGTTTGATCTGCTGATGTTGTTACGGGGGGTCCCCCCATCCGTCCCATCCTCCTACTCATATTACCCGTAAACATCAAAAGAACCCAAAGTCCAACCGTGTCGTGTTGATGAGGTAACGCCGTCCTTCCTTACGCCGTCAAGAGGTAGAGTCCGTAACAGTCCGTATACGACTTGCAGTTTATTCCATCTCCAGAGAAGCCATGATCACAGATGCATTTTCCTGCGCCGTCTTGGACTTCAACAATCGAGCGTTGAGGCCACAGCTGTATTCGTCATGTGTTAGATGATTGTAGATACAGATGACTTTATCGTGCATGTCTATTAACGTAAGAAGACTGGTTAATCTGACAAGAAATGGAGACAAAACCTAATCGTAATACATTTTAGTATTCTCCAGATTGATTTCATTTTCATCCATAGCAATTGCAATTGTAGATAAATACTTCGATAATTGGCTTCGATATCTTATTCCGGCGTTGAACTGGATTGGCTCCATGCATGAGCAACATTAACGTGTGCCCAGTCACAGAATAATGAAAAAACAAAGCCTTAGGCGCTCTTGTCGCTTTGGTCCGCTCGCAAAAAGGAGAGCTGGATTACAGGAGAACCCTTGGCCCATGGGATACACGATGGGGGCGTCCAGACAAAATCGGAGAAACCCGTGGGGCGTGCGTTATCAGAATTGGGCTGTACTTATCGTACTCTGCGCTGTTTTTCCTTGGCACCTGAGTATGGATAAAGCTCATACAATCCAGCCCAATTATCGATGCATATGTATATAAATGTAAAAGAAGATATCTTACTGAAATCGACCAGCCTCAATTAGCAGGGGCATTCACTCGGATGAACGCATGCCGTATCTTTGAGTAAGAATCCAGTCGGACATACACACACCCCCTAGTTCTTATGTGCAAGTTCCATGACGACAACCGAGTTCCTAGATGAGATTCTCACAAGTGGCCTGACAGGAGCAGTTCCCCGGACTCATCATTTGTTGGCAGGAAAAGGTATTTCTCTGTTCAAAGGAAGGAAACTCCTTGTTGTTACACATATTAGTGTTGTCTTCTATTAGTGGAGCGTTTCGTCAGGTTTTCCGTACCTCTACATTCATGTCCGTAACTGGCAGGGTACAAGTGTGAGCGAGAGCACTGATTGACATGTGTGCCGTTTCTAGGTCTGTTAAGAATACCTGTGGATTTAACAACACACCATGGACGTAGAGGAAACGCTGCTGGACCACGGAAGAAAGTGCGTCCACGACAAGGATGTTTGAAAGCTAAAATGACTGGATGGAGGCAGATATGTGTTAAGTGCTGAGCACTGTCAAATTACAAGAAGAGCCCCAAGTCAACAGACCTTCAAGCTCTTCGTACGCGCAATGATCAGACCGCAATAATGAAAGTGACATAAATGGAAGACCTATTACTTATATTCGGTTCTCTCAGGATCTGGTTGGGTAGTGGTCTAAACGTATCTTTGGAACCCGACATTCTTAACTACTGTCGATGTATTAAGAAGAAATGACAAAATCCAGTAGTGTATAGTGGTATATTTGTCATCTTGAACTACTGTTACCTCGTCACCGTAACACTTTCCCCGCCGTCCGCGTAAACCTTTCGAATTCGCAACAGTCTGGAAGACAGTAGAAACAACGAATTCTGTCTGATCTGACTTCCTCTTAAATAAGATTAGTAAAGCATAATCCAATCGACTGTCCTCCTCTAGTCTCACACACCAGCCTTTGTTCTATCTGTTTAAGAATGTAAAATTGCTTCTCAGCACCCAGTAAATGGACAGGTATGTTAAGAAAACACTATATCGAACATATATACACAGTATATCGAAACGAATTTGTATTGACCTATCTATTAAAAATGTATTGTAATTCGTAACCGATCAATATCGATCGCGGGTTGGGGCTCCGTGCACAATGACAAAACATATTCTGTGATCGTAGTATTCATGAATACGGAGAAACGGTCCGCCAACCTCACCAACCTCAACTCCCGGACCATGGAGCCAACAGGTATTATTCTGATCACGAAGCCCAATCAGCTCATCAACTTATGGTATATCCATGGATACGCTGTTCGTCCTGCGTGTACGCACAGTGGTCCCAATGTTTATTCGGTACACACTGAAGGGCTTCCCAAACTTTTTTTTGTCGAAATACTACGACTCATTTTTTGTACCGCGCGTGTTGCAAATTTCACTGTTTCCAGCTGTTATTTGAACTGGAAGAAACTGATTCCATAACAATTGTGTGAAAAGTTTGTACAGGATTTACAAACCCCATTGATGTCTGTGCGTGATATTTTTTTGCTATTTGTGGCGTAAGTGGTTAGCGCGTATCTCGGGTCCTGAATACGCGGTTCTTCTTCTGGCGACTACCTACCAGTCGTAGGACCAGAAATTGTTGGGAAATGCTGACAGTAGTTTCTTGATCAATAGAATACGTTGAACCGCCTAGAAAGGTTCAGGGCAATCGAATTTCAGGGAAACGTCACCTTGTCACTTTCACGACAGTTTCAGACAACAAAACGACATGTAGACATCGGACCTACCCATAGAAACACAAGTTTTTGTAGCTGGCCAGCAAAATGAAAATCAATCAGACCCTAGCGTTTCATCCACATCTTCGAACGCCTGGTCGTTAACGGTGTTCTAGCATGTAGGTGTCTGGCGTCTTATCTTTAGGAACAAAGGTAGAACTTTCCATTATACAGAAATGTCCTAGAAGTTACACCATCCACGGAAATGAACCATTTATTGAACAAATAAGTTCCTATCAATCTACCAAAAGCAGATGCCATGTAAGAGCGCCAAACCCCCATACCCCTCCCTCCCCCCCCCCCCATCCCACCTTCCCCTCCCCGAAACAAATGTCATATATATTACCCCGGGAATTCGTGCAGGGGTTAATGCTGGCACCCATTCTAGACAACTACTTGAGTGCTTCGTTCACGCAGTGGTCACCCGATGGGGGGGACTTTAATCTTTCGCTGGTGTGTTTCAAAATAGGGATGATCAGGGTTTTGGAGATTGCAGCAAGGAAAGATCCTGACCTCACACTTGCCAGCAACCAACTTACGCTGATTGTTCAAATAACCAAATCTCACGGTATATATGGGATCCGTTAAGCATAATCGATAGTGCCGTGTGTTCGGTTTGTTTTTTCGACCAATGGTTTTATAATGTTCAAACACAGTTGCTGCTGCGTTTGCATGTAAGACGAGGTCTGACGAATGGACTCCCGATGAGTTTGCCGAGGTCAACCTTGGGCAATCCCGTACTCATTGGGCAAATTCGCCAGATTATTAGTGAGTAGGAATCCGTATGACGTAGTGAATCAATTCGGCAATGATTAGGAGGCCATAATGAGTTTATGAATTTCACGTATGTGTCGGCATCCCAGGAAATGTAGTCAAGTTGACGTCATGGGGCCGTTCCCTTGACCAATCAATCGGGAGCCGTTGTACTCGTGTTTGTTGAACCATTTTTTCAAATGGGCTGAAGCTATGCTCTCACCAACTAGGCACGCTCAAACGCGAGCCGAAGCGAAAAACACACGTTAACTCCAACTATAATATCATGCTCCGACGTGAAACTCTTGCTTTCCCTATGTACCATATGCACGTACCCCCCTGTCACTCAATTAACATGAACAGTATCCAAGTCGTCATCACCGTAAACTGACTGTCGAGAAGTCGTTCGATTCGTGCCCCAACCATTTGGCGAATGCCAAGGAACGCCGAAAAACGGTATGACCCCAACAAATCTTGCGAGCCTGTCTCCGAGGGGGGTCCAGTTCTGGTGAATATACTGTCGAGGAGTATTTGGGGTGATGGAAAGGTTTCCCTGTCGTATTGTCATAGACCTGTCGAATGGCGGTTTACGTATCAAGCATTGGACAACGCAAGAGATCATTGTTCATTTCAATAGACTGCAGCGCTGCTTATAGTTGGCTCCGAGCGAGGGCGGGGCAAGAGCGATGGAGAAACTGTGTCAGCTTGGTCGTCATCACCAATGATCGTACTGCTGAGGCGCGACGTTTTTTGGGGAGGGGAGGGGGGGGGGGGTGGGGCTACGTCGCCTGATTTGGGGAAGAGCCGTGCGATGAGATTTGCGGGTCAGATGAGAGACTATACAACTATTAGTGGTCATAAACGTTTCATTAGTTATTGTTTACTGTATGCTCGGGTAGAGTCTATAGTTGAGGAGGGAGGGAGTGTTACTGTTCTTAACTGCTTACTGCGGTTGCCCAGTGTCCAATTACGCAAATAAGCGAGCCGCATTGCGGAGCTCTGCACCACAATAGACGCTATTGGGCGTTGGTTCGAGGTCCGTGTTTTTTTTTTTTTTGGCCATATTTATTTTTCTTTTTCGGTGTAACATGCATCTCTTTACATGAATTAACACATTGACTTATACATAATTGTCACTAATATCGAACAACAGCTACTACACAGCAAATAATCTACGGTACTCTATCAGCCCACCTCCGCCGTCTAGTCCTCACATAAGAGAAGGACAACACCCGACAAACTGAATGTTTAATGCCCTGCAACGTGAATGGGCCACGACAGTCGTCGAATTTAATCTTATTAGAACTCATTCACATGTTATTTCTTCATTGTTAATTTTTCTCTGGACACTATATATTTCATACGAAAAATTAAAAAAAATTAGAGGGTGTTTCAATATAATTGGGAAAAAAATTGGAAAATATTTCGCTCAACATCTAAAATGAAAGACGAAATAACCACATCCCAGACAAGATGAACTAACGTTTCCTCACAGTCCCGCAATAATACACAACGGGAATCATCTGTATATGCATCAGAGAATAATAGGTAATTCGTACCCAAAATAGGATGTAAGAAGCGGTACTGAAAATATTCAATCTTTGTATCTCGTAATGACCTAAATGGAATTCAGGAAAATGACACATTCCAATTGATCCTCACTAAAAACAAAACGGTGAGTTCCATTTAAGCATGCCTTGGGCGCAGTGATTATCTTCTCAATAAGTTGCCTATCAATGCCCGTCGACACATGCGTGGTGTGTTGAACAATTGGTCGATCTTATCAGCTCTGGATCAAAACGTTCATGGGTAATGACCTTCTGCAATGATGAGGGATTGCATTTATACACCATAATGGACAGTAAATGGACAATGGTGTATGTTATATTTCTGTCTAAAATCCTCAATAGATAAAAAAGACAAACAAAAAAAACGCTCAAACTTGTAAAATAAGATCTCCAATACATTTTACTCTCTGTTAAACCAGGATTTATAGAAGAAGAATATTATGTAAATTGTATTGGTGATTATTCCAGATTATCTGGTGTTTTAAAAAACATTGTCGACCATCCTTGATTTATTTATTTTTAAATAAGGACCACGCCTTCAAACTTATCATTGAATTAAGATATTCTTAACGTCAACATTCTTCAGCCTTATATTGCAATTAAAGATAAGTTGTCTACCGTAATGATTCAAATGATAAATTGAAATACATTTTCAAAAGGGGCGGCATGTAGAAGTTGTTAGAAATTATAACGATTGACCCAGCACATTTTAAACCTTGTATAACTCTCTATATGAATTGCGTCAAACCTCCAGCGGATAAGGAACTAATAAGGTGCGTCCGCCTAACATGAGAGGTTCCCAGGACCAGATGAGTGAAGAGAAAATGATTTCAAGCTATTTGTTTTATAAAATCGTCGGGAGGATTTGGTAAACACTGAAGAAACTGACAAACGAAGACTTAATAAGAAAATCTTACCGAATGGAGTGATTGATCTCGGCTGACACCAAATTCAGCACGCTTTTGTAGTCGAGATAAACTTGGGCACAAGTTTCAACCTGAATAAACTGCCGCGATCGTTGCTAACAACGACACCGAAAGTCTTCATGGACTTTTAGTCCACGTGAGAGAGAGATAATTCCCTAAAATTAGGTTTGTTCCCAATGAGGAGGCCAAAAAAAGTATAAAAATATTCGGACTTGTCAAAATTTACCTTTCCTTAAGACCGGAGCCAGTTCAAATTGCTGTAGAATTGTAATAGTTTCTCTAAGCGAGCTATGAAAACCGTCAGAAACAAGACAGTGTCATCTGCACATTGCAAGATTTTAAGTTCCTCGTTTTTAAAAACAGTAATACCTTACAGACGTATAGTCCTAATTTTCTACTGAAAGTTCAACACAAAGAACTGACGAAGATACGGGCTTTTAAAGGAATCCTTGTCGGACCCCTCTTGTAATGTAAAACGCAGCGACGCAAAGCCATTGTTACACACAGAAGCAGAGGCGCCCATAATATAAATATGGATTATTCCACTGGCAGAAGAAGAAGGAAACAGAAAGCAGAAACTCTTTAAACCCATATAGATTTGGGGAATGAAAAATAATTCCAATTCAGTCTATCAAAGGCTGTGTTTCGAGAAATCCAAGAAAATTAGGAAACCCGAAATGGAATTATCCCTACAGTTTCTATAGTATCAAGAATACAGCGCGAAAATTCTCCCAATGGTTGAAACGACCCTAATGTACCCGGGTTTGGACTCGACTCAATTAACTGGATTAAGAATCTGGTTAAGTTTGGTGCAATTGTTTTTGAGCAGATTTTGTAATCTATGTGAACATGAGGTAGGTCTATATTTTTTCTAGACATATTTTTTATCCGGCTCCGGAATGAGTGTAATTATATCCCCACTTCGGGGATTATTATGGTTTGGCTTCGCCGTTCTCCGCCGCGTCCGTTTCTTGTTGGCAATAACCTCGCCAACAATTTGTCCGTTTGAGCCGACGAACCGAAACTGGCACACCTGTCCGCTGAGTGAAATCTTCGAGAGTTCAAAGGGGCGTCGCCACATGAACGGCGTCCACTAATTTGGCATAATTTTTCACGATTGGAGATTTTCCCCGTTAGCGCAATAACTCAGACAACACATTGTCATTTGGAGCCGGAAACTTCTTGACACACAGTCGCCATTAGGAAATCTAGATGGGGTTCGAAAGTGGAGGTCGGCCACATGCAGGGTCAGCTAATTTGCATAATTTGCGGCATTTTTCAAAGTGGTCGGATTTCCATATGAACGGGCAGGGGGGGACGATGTTGGTCCCGAAAAAAGTGAAGGTCAGTTCAAAAGTGACACAGAGGTCCCCTGAAAGTCGTGCTAATTTCACCATAGTTTGTACATTTTTTGGAAATGTTGGTCCGATTTCCACAAATCCACTGGCAAAACCTATATAACTCACACCCACTCTCCACTGAATCGTCGAGCTGATGGTGGGGATCTACACGTTGGCGGTTACCCGCCAGCATGTGACTAGTTACATTACGTGATTGCTCACTAGACAAAGCACCTTGCAGAAAAGCAAAATTAAGGGAATTAGTTACTGAATCACACACTCGAGGCCAAATAATGTTTATAAAAATCTGCTGATAAACCGTCACTCCACTGTCAACAGACCGTCACACCTTCCTGCCTCATCCGCACTCAATGTCTTATTAAACTCAAAATCATAAAAAAAAATGGATAAAAATCACGACGGTCATTGGTGTAGAGTTCTTATAAAATAAGAACAACTCTTTTAAGATTGAAAAGGTATCAGTAATCTCCGAACCTGAAGATTTAACAATTTGCGGATGACATTCGCGGATGACATTTGCGGATTTGTGACTCTTTTCCAAATTAAGAAAATACTTTGTATTTTTCTCGCCTTGGCCGACCCAATCTGCCTCGAACGAATGATAATGCCTTGTAACTTATATAAAAAACATGCTCTAATTTGCTCCTTTCTATGGCTAATCTAATTGCGATATCCGCATTGTGCTGGTTGTGGTAAGCTTTTTCCAATTTTGTAATGCTCATAATTAACTCCCTCTCCTCTTGTTTACGCTCTCTCGCCTTCTTCTTACCATAATTCAAAGATACATTACGAATTTGCGGATGACATTTGCGGATTTGTGACTCTTTTCCAAATTAAGAAAATACTTTGTATTTTTCTCGCCTTGGCCGACCCAATCTGCCTTCGAACGAATAATCATGCCTTGTAAAAAACATACTCTAATTTGCTCCTTTCTATGGCTAATCTAATTGCGATATCCGCATTGTGCTGGTTGTGGTTAGCTTTTTCTAATTTTGTAATGCTCATAATTAACTCCCTCTCCTCTTGTTTACGCTCTCTCGCCTTCTTCTTACCAATTCAAAAGATACATTCCGAATACGGTATTTTACAAACTCACGAATACGGAGGGGATACTCCCATGACACTCGCATTTTGCGGGATGTATTGGGTCAATATACAATTCAGTATACATACTATCTGTTAAAAAAGAGGAATTGAACTTCCAGAAACCAGGCCCTCGCTTCTCAACATCTAGTGATAAATTCAAATTTACAATGGAGTGAACTGAGTGTAAGCTAGGAGAGAGAAAAAGGGTTTCAAGGGTCCGCGAAAATAGGAAAAAATCGAGTCGACAGCAGATACCCGAGGTAACATTCGACCTCCACGTATAGTCTTTTTGATGCGGATTTCTATTTCTCCAAATATCTATCAGATCTGGAGTTGACATAAACTCCAACATTCCATCCTGGCATTAAAATTCGTCCTGGGAATGCCCCCTTGTTTGTCCATATGCAAATTGAACACAACATTAAAATCTCCACCAATAATAGTGAAATCGCGCGAAAAGTCGCATACAATTTCAAGTAGATCGTGGAAAAAAGCAGCATCGTCAGAATCCGGACCATATAGATTAACCAACAAAATGGTTTTCTCGGAATTTTCAATTGCAGCAACGACATATCTGCCATCTGCAGATGCTAACCAATGTATTAACTTTACATTCATAGACGGATTAAACAAAATACTTACACCTCTGCTGCGGCTGGAGCCGTGACTAAATACTATGCGCCCTCCCCAGTCTTCTTGCCAGGACAACTAATTTTCTTTGGTACTAATGAGTCTCTTGTAAAAAAAGATTTTTTTTTTATCAACTTCAAATAAGCCAACACTTTTCTTTATTCCGCTTTTCAAAATGATTGATGCCCCGCACATTATACGTGATGATTTTTAATTCAGCCATACTGTTTTCCTAATTGTAGAACAAACATGTTGCTTGACCCTGGAGAACCTATTTTTAAAATCATTGATTGCATAAGAAAAAAAGGAAGGAATACCATGAAAATAGAAAACCCCTCTGCGGGGTCATACCCGCTATCAAATGTAGCTAAAACTGGAACCCAGTGGTTTGCTGATTGCATCTGCTAAAAGTTTTGGAACATACTCATTTCATCATCGAGTACTGAAACAATAAATGAGCATGTAGCCTTTTTCAGTAAGAAAAGTTGAACATTGGATGGAGGCCGCTGTTGATGGCGAGCTGCCCTGCGCCTGCGAAGTAGGATGTGTTGTGTTCGTTTTTGTATATTATTTATATATACGATGCCATAACATTTTTGTATAGTTTTTATGTATCTCTATTTGTTTTCCCTATTCCCACGGTCATGAGAGTAACCTATGTTAAGAAGTTCGAAACGGAATTTTATGGCTTTGTCTTATTTGTGTCCTCTCTAATTGGTTGTGAACCCACGGGCCGTGACAACAGTTCGAAGCAAGATCTAAGCAATGCTGTGCAATTCAATGGTCAGTGACTCTTAGAATGGAAAGAAAGTAAATTACGCTAATTAGTAAATCACACGGGGAACATCACTTACATCACATACATTGAGCTCAGAGATTCGGGTATTCCCATAAGTGCTATGAAGTGAAGTTACTTACCAAGGTGTGCACCTCCTGGGAGGAAAGTGCAGGCCGAGATTTGCTAAACTGAGAATTTCTGATGAACAAAAAGCAATTGACCTTGAATTGGTGACAGAGAAGATTACCAAGAATAACTAACTAATTATTAGACTCAGATAAACGATTCACAGTCCGAACTTCTAGTGAGAAATCCTGACAAATATTAACCGTGGTTCCCATCTAGGGAAGTGATCACGTGAATGACTTTCTGAGCTGGTTCCGCATCCTCCTGTTACAAAGTGCTAGCAATTAATAACGACAACGACCATTAAAAATTGTCTAATGCAGCCGCGTATCGATCTCTGAAAATCAATTACACATTGGTTGTAAAAGGAACAAAGCAAAATATTTACGTTATCAGCCTATACAATGTTCAGAACTAAAGCAACTTCTTTGCCTGGTATTATTATCTAAGTATTACTGTGTGGTTATCGTTTGTACTGACTTACTCAAAGTTTTCACATCCAACCGGAAACTTCTTCAGTAATTGTCTTGGAGTGACGCCACGTGCTGGAGGCTCACGTGACTCAAGAATGTTGTCCCAGAATCTTGGAAGGCTGTAGCGCCCCCTCTGATGTAGATCGACTCTTTTTTATCTCTCACTCAAAATACCGTAGTAATCTAACTAGAAGTCGGACGTCCTCGAGGTCATTTTCGTGCCCTGGATGTTCTCTGCTGATGTGTTTGAAACCTCCGATGTAGCTGTGCTGGGTCTCCTGTGCTTCTCAAGTAGCAGTCGGGAATCTATTCGGGTACACTGTTATAAACACTGTCACAGGCCCCATTTCGTGTGCCCGTCTGCACGTAATAATACGGTAATGGGCAGAACAATCCTCCTGACTATTTGCCGCCGAAAAGTGTTGCCTGGCTTGAAGTACGCATGTGCCCCAAGCTTACCGAGATTTCTTTTCACTTGTTCGAACAACCCCTTGATGTAGGAAATAGGAGTCCGTATCTTTTTGCAATTGGGGGCTTCAGTGGTTGATGACTCTGACAGTTGGGGCTCCTGCTGATGGGTGAGGGTGCAAGATGGGTACCCACAGTTCGTCAGTGTACCGTTGACGTGTGTATTTCCGGTCCAGGTCGTAAGGTCCGATACACCCCGTTTTGGCGCGGAGTAGTGTAAGTCTGTACACGTAGTTTACTTGGTCGAGTGGATGGTTGAAGTTGAAAGGGCAGGCAATTGGTCGTGTGAGCACTTGATATTGCCTGACACTTGGCGGTTGGTTGATGTCGAGAAGGCGAGTGCTCCATCGACCTCATCTGGTGAAAGGTACAGCGTGTTCTCTTCTTGATTCCTTGGCGAAGCCAAAGGGAATCCATACGGTCATGTCTGCGTGTGTGTGTATGTGTGTGTATCTGTGTGTGTGTGTGTGTGTGTGTGTTCGTTTGTAAATGGTGGAAACGTAGGTAACACATAAGTTCGAACACCTGCCAATCGAGGTAGCACCGGACAAACGAGGAATACCGCGGTTAGAATTACTGATTGAAGGCGCCCTCTGCACCATCCGCTATCGCGGAAGTGTGCTCTTGGATCAATTTGAGCAGCTTCCTCGGTTATGTGGTTGAAAATCTTACCACGCTTACACTTGTGCGTAAGTTTTTTCTATTAACTAAATTTTACAGTTACTCGTTTCGGCGGTGGCTCTCAGGTATACGCATTACCTTCGGTGACCATTGTAAAGGGCGTTCCTGGCTTATTCTTTATTTTGTGAGGAATAGTATTGGGTATGGGAAAAAGTACGTTTCCTCGTATGGGTGGGTAAGAAACACACTACCTCGTTTTCTACCAAGACAAGTATGTGTGTGTGTTGGGGTGGGGGCGGTGTGTGGTGTGTGTGTGTGTGTAACATGCTTGGACGGTTAGTTTCCACGCCATATCTAAAGAACGCTGGCATGTATAAGTTTCATTTGGTTGGTAGGTGTATATACGAGTAGGAGAAGACCTCTACTGTTGTGGCACTCATTTGAAGGTCGTGCAAGGTCTTCAAGTCTTTGATAATCAATCTCTAAAAGCGTTTCCGCACGAGATCTAGTGAACGGAAGCAGATATAACTTGTAAGCTTGTGGTGTTGGGCTGCATATGTGGACTAATTTTGTTGTTGTTGTCAGGTCAAGGTCAATTCAAGGTCACCGAAAAAGGTAATCTTCATATATCTCCTCCACAAAACTTTTCAGGGGGCTGGAATAATGGAGAACATGTTCGTCTGTGAACCTATATCTGATTTACCTCTATCAACCTTTTACCTCATCGACCTCCTAATGACGTTGATTGGACATTTGGGGCCAACTTTTTGTAAACGACCAGACCCCACTTGTTGCAACGAACCTCACAATCAATCTACCCGACTGCACTAGAACACTTGATCGTGATCTGATATTCGTGGTTTTAAAATTGTTCATTTAAATTCGAGGGTCCTTCCCTCCGGTATTCGAGTTATCGAAAGTTACCTACAAATAGGGGCATTTTGCCTCATTGCTTCACAACGGTAACGGTGTAGCTTGGCCGTTCGAAAAAAAAAAAAATTCTTTCTTCTCGCAGAGAGTCATTAATATGCGTGGAATAACTTCCTGGAGATGTTGTCTGTCTAAGATTGTGGACGCGTTCAGAAAGACCCGTCTGATTTATTTTTCTAGATTTCTGGGCATTCCTTTAGGCATCTGGTTGTTCTTCTCCTTTTGGGATGTTGTGGCTTCAGGGTCTCTCATAGGATCTTGTCCTTCCTGACGTTTTTTCACTAAACGAACCAACTCCTATCACAACGCTTTCTCTAGTCATGCCTCCCTGTAGAATGGTGAAAGCCATCCTCGGCTGAGGTGCTCCATACCATTCTACTGCGGTTTAGTCATGCCTAATGTAAATATTAGATGCATTTGAAGTAGTAAAATTGCTCTGATCTGATTGCTTAGAATGTCATATGCCCAATTATTAAAAAATGTGGATTTGCTTGTTGGTATAAAAAGTATGTACTTTCCCACCCACATTTCGAACTGAACTTCCCCTATTCCTCTATGATCAAGCGGATCGTTTCACGTCTTTGTAGCGGCAAGCACATAATGTCAGAAGGTTGTAGGAAAGGTGTATTATATGTATATATATATATAATATGTATGTTTGAAATCGGCAATCGAAGAAGTTGTCAACAACTACATACCGCCCACTGAATCCAGGGATAACCTCCAGCAAAACTCGAGAGAAATTCCTTGGCCTTCTGAATCTTCGAAACGATATCGTCATCAAGCCTTGCTGACAAAGGTTCTGCCGTGATGGCTAATGAGCAAAACAACCAAATTTACGGAATGCGGAAGACCAACCCCGTACATTATCAGCCACTTGACTTCGAATCCCACGCAGGCACATGCTGCTCAGATTAAAACAACCATAGAGAAAATGGTATCCAAGGCTCCATTATAACGAATTCGGCCCCAACCTCCTTCAATCGGAAACCAAGCAGCCAGAAGGTATACTCTTCCCTTCCTCCCCAAATTCACAAGGATGGCAATCTGGGCAGACCCATCATTTCTGGCAACGGCACTGCTGTCGTGGACATCCTGATTCACATCCTGATACATCCCCTCTCTAATTCAACTCATTTACTTCAACAATTCTGTGTTTGGGTGCTCAACATACCGGCAGATTTAGCGGCACAGCATGGGCACTAAATGGCTCCTCGTCCGCATCCTCTTTTCATGAAAACTTGAGAGGAATGGTCCTTCTGGACCAGGCAGGCCCCACGGCCACTTGTGTGGCTCCGTTTTATTGATTACATCTTCATGATATGACCCACGGGGAAAAAAACGTACCTCGTTCATCGACAAATCACAACGCATTCCACCCATCTATCAAATGCAACTGCCGAATTTTCAAACGACAACTCCACTTCCTGACAACCATTGTGACGTTGGCAAACGAGTCCACTAAAAACAGACAGACAAATTCCACGGACACGCCATACTTTCCTTCTCCCTAGCAGTTGTCACTCATCCCCACTGCACGAAGAACATTCCTACAGTCAAGCTCTTCGTCTGAAACGCATTTGCCCCTCAGATGCTGATTTCGAGTCTCGTGCAACTGTCGAACTTCAAAACATCCCACAAGAGGCAGTATTGCCGGAGAGGCCATTGCAAAGGCTAGAAAGACTCCGCGAAATGAAACACAAAACTCTTCAATCCACCCCAGATAACCACTTGTCGTGAAACCACCCTGCCCTCCCCATTAGCCACGCTATTCATAAGCATTTAACCCATCCTTCAAGTCCAGGAACGCCTAAAATCCGTGTTCTCGGAACTCCCAGTTGTGGCCTACAGCAGACCTCGAATCTCCCGTGACACTCTAGTCAATCCCAAATTTTCGGAGCAAGCCGAGCCGTAAACAGACACCGGCGCAGCCACCCCTATCCATCCACTGCAAAACGTGCAAACTGTCGATCGCACAACTTGTTTCAAAGTTTCCAGACATCCCCCATATTTCCAATTCAACAACAGATATTGTTGCGGTCCTCGAGAACCTGGTTACCTAATTTATCCTCTGCGGAGTTCAGTACATCGAGGAAACAAACAACACCCTGAGGGAGCGAATAACCCAACACCGGTCCGCCATCAGACCCAAAAAATTGAGAGGCCGGTTTGCTAAGCATTTCAGCATGGTCGGTCACTTGCTCCATTGAAAAACCTGAGAGGTGATTGGCTCGACCATGACCCCTATTTTGTCCACTAAATCCCGCGAACCTGCACCATTTGGTCTGAATATTCGGAACGACCTAACCACACAAGGAAATAATGGGCAACCACTTCTCGGCCACCCCCCCCTATTTTGCCTACGTCCATCACTAAGGGCCAATTTGACCTGACCTTCATTAGTATAACCCCCTTATAGGATAATCTCCTGACAAACAGAATAGCGAAAATTGGCCTTTCCCAGTATAATCATCGCAAGGATTATCTCCTGGTCAATCAGCGACCGCTAATTAGCTCTCCCCACATTGTTCCCTGCCTAATAAGGCTCAGCTGTCCTTCTCTTCAAGTTATCCCCGTCTTTGGTCACGCACTGACGAAGGACTAGTATTGTCCAAAGCTCTGCATCCAAGTATATCGGCTGTTTTACTCACATTTTTTTTTTTCAGCTCAATCGCTATTTTGCATCTCATTCGCGATCCAGCCTATCACTTACGTAGCTTGTGGTGTTTTACAGTTTTGCCCCTTATTATTGGTTGCCGACATCTCCCACCCGGACAATTTCCCACCCAATCGTGACCCTAACTCTAGTCCCTAACCCCTAATTCTGACCACAAAAAACATTCCGTTGAAGGGGAATGTCCGGTCACGATATATATATTTATATCTATATATAATATATATATCTATATATATATATATATATATATATATATATATATCTATATATATAATATATATAATATATATATATATATATATATATATATATAATATATATATACAGACTGAAAAGAAGCCCTACTGAATTGTTGCTTTCGGTCTAATGAAGCACAATAAAAGTCTCGTAGCTAGGTATCTGATCGCGACAGCCTGCTGTTCAAGCTGCTGAAAGGCAATGCAGGACAACTAACACAGGGATATTCCGGCGCCCACCACAAACGGACAGTAGGTATGTGGCGATCTCTCTGGTTATTCACTGCATATAGGACCGGACCTGCGTTGTAAATCAAATGTCGGCTCGGCGTCTTCATTTGACTCTTGCATGAATTTTATTCTTTTATAAGCGTAAATATTGTGCCACATATTGCGGAAACAACAGGATGTTAGGTTCAGTGAGCATCAGGCGGCACTATTACAGGGTGTAGATAGGCTGGCCTTGAACACTTTGAAACTGGGGCTTTGCTTAACAGGGGTGGTAATTGATTCTAGTCTCTATATTTCGAGGGTACAGAAATGTTATGGGAGGCTGATAGTTATGGGGATTTTGATGTAACGGCCAGCTAGCAAGTCTCAGTGATTGGAACAGCCACCATGCCACTGAAACTTGATCTGTTGATTGAAGAGTACAAGCCTGGCTTTTTTCCTCCTTTCACACATGGGTTCCATTTAAGGATTCATAATATCTATCACACTTGTCTGTCTACGAAAGTCACGTGTCACTACACGTGACTTTGAATTGTGAGTATGCTTCACAAGTTGGGATCCTTATAAAACATCTGATATAAATGAAATCGAAAGAATTCTTTTTGAATTCTTTCGATTTCATATTATATCAGATGTTTTATAAGGATCCCAAACTTGTGAAGCATACTCACAAGGGTTGAGCGGCACAAGGAGGAATAGGCAAGTTCAAACACTCTGAGGGGCTAAAACGCAGATTTCTATTCGGAAATCCAATAGTTCTACTTGTCCTCGAGCAAATTCTATCAAATGGGGGTAGAAAAAAGTTGGAGAAAAGTGGGAAAATGTTCCCATTCAGTAGGACACCGAGATAGTGATGTGAGACAGCACACTCCAAAAGATTATGATGCGATGGAATAGAAAAATTGGGATTGGCTACCCTACTTGATCGACATCATATAGCAATTAGATGGATTAGCGTTCATCTTCCATGTTTTTGACCCCAGATCTCGAGAGTTTCCAGATGCTTCTGGAGAATGAGGTGACGTCAAATAAGCGAATTGACATGGATAGCAAGGCTATTCAGCAAATAGCGTAGATGTGGTGAAATTTTAGTGGGCTTTGTCATTTATATAACACAAAAGCAACACTGGGCCCAGACATGTACCCTGATGAACAGATGAAGAACAGGAGTGGAGGCTGATGAACAATCCAATTGAAAAGATGGATACGAATACCGTAGTGTTTGATCTTGGCCAACAACTGACAATGTGACACAACATCGCAGGCCTTTCGAAATCAAGAATGCCCATATAAACTTTATCACTCGTTACAGTGATGTAAATCGGACGTTGTCATAGGTAGTTGTGTTATAATCCTACGATTCCTTCTAAAACCATGTCAAAGATCTGTTAGAATAGCAAAACGGTCTGGATGAGACATATTGTTTTCACAACAATATGTTGTGAAAATTTATTTATTGAAAAGTGATGTGAGAATTGGCGCTGATTCAACTGAAAGTTCTTTCAGAAGCCGATTTGGTATGTTGTCCGGCCCACGAACCTTGGATTCAACAACATTAGACAACAGATTTTGGACACCAGCTTCAGTTACAATTAATGGGTGTATCTCTGCCAAGGATCACCATCCATGGAGGATGTACCAAGAGTCACTGTGAAAACAGAGCCGAAATTACTTGTCAGAATTTCAGACTTGACACAACTAGAACTATGAAGAGTACCTGAGGCCCTTCAAGAGGGCGGGGTTTTTTTTTTTTTTTTTTTTTTTTTTTTTTTTTGGGGGGGGGGGGGGGGGGGGGGGCTGTAAAAAAGGGGGGGGGGGGGGGCTTTTTTTTTTTTTTTTTTTTTTTTTTTTTTGGGGGGGGGGGGGGGTTTTGGGGTGGGGTCGGGGCTACACCCTGGCTTCCTTCTCCTGTTGTTTGACATAATTCAAATAGAGACGGTTGTTGCCTGTTTGAATGCATTTACCATAGTATTTCCACTGAATTTAAAAAGCTTCCTTATTTGCCTTTTTAGAAGACTTGTGATATTTGGACCAATTTTTTGCCTGTTCAGTTATATCAGTTGCTCGCTCTGTCGACTGAGGAACTGATAGGTTAAACGTTGGTCTCACCTCAGGATCTATAACAATATCAGGGATGACCTGCGGTGACTTCGCTAAAGATGGTTGGGAAGTTAAATGTAATTCCAATTTTTTCCTTCCCTTGTCGGAGATAATTGGGTATTAGTCAGGAAGTTGTGCACTAAGAAGGGACAAGTAACTCTTTATGTGCCCAGCTAATCAGTGCATTATCTCTGCGGCTGTATCAGAACCCAATTTTGGCTACAATTCATTTCGCCAGCAATTACTATGTGTTTGTTGCCTCCAATATTGACCTCTGATGACTCCGTCCAATGACTAATTGGGTTCTGGGCCTGAGCCCAGTCATACAAAATGAGCAGATATAAAGGGGTGATGATTGGTTAGAGATAGCAACCTCGGCCAAAACAGGCCTCACCAGTTGCTTTCTGTTCTTTGAAGTTCAGTAACCACGAAGCCATCTTCAATGCCAGAAAGACGCCTCACCCGTGATCAGTCCGGTCTTTACCAAACACGCTCTTCTGATAGCCTACTGGGAAGACTTCTGAATAGAAAACCCTGTTAGAAATGGTGACCCACATCCATTAATAACATCTGGCTTCACGTAATCCACTAGCGTGCTTACTTCATGTGCTTCACTTCGTAAACCATTCACGTTAGTATTAAATGATCTCCAGTTATTACCTTTTTTTTTGGAGGGGGGGGGGGGGGCTAGTTCGAATTCTGAGGAGGCAGAAACACGCATATCGGACAAGAAACTAGATCTAGTATTATGTAGCCTACTTCATTGCTACTGTTTCCTTATCTTGGGGATTCTACATGGTGCTGCTCGTTAGGGGTGGCTGGAGTTGGGCCATCAGGGGTGATGCTGAAAAACGTGAAACATTGATTGTTAACAAATGAAATAGGCTCCCATGTAATTTGGAATGTCACAATGGGTTGCGACCCATGCAGGAGACCCATCCAATAAGCTAGTTCGGAGATAGAACCAGGGGCACCACACACACACGCTTCCCTCGCGATGTGATGTCATCGTGTGAAGTAGCCTCTAATAGGACACGCCCGTGCCAAGGTGTACGTGACCCCAAAAAAAAATTGCGCCCTTAGCGCGCACTGTTGTAATTTGCTCTCTGTGCAGGGCAGCCATTCCCCCCCCCCCCCATGGAATTCTATTCCCAAAATAAATTATTCAGCGTTTTGAGACACGTTATTGGGTAGCGGATGGGTTGAGGTGTACACTATCATGGGATAAAGTGTATTGTGAATGTCGCATATAGGACATCTTGTGAACCGTGTGAACCTCCAAAAATTTGGCGCGCTTCGCGCACGATTGACCGGCTCTCGTTAACTTATTGTACATCACCTCATATGAAAGGTCATATATTCCACCACGCAGGCCAGTAGTCAGTAATTGAACCTACGAATATGGCGAATACAGTATGAAGCGGAAAAGCAGCTTGGTCAAAATTGGGGGAGAAATGCACTAGCATCCCTCTCCACCTTGAGGGCCACCCCCCCCCCAATGATAGCAGCTCATGCGTGCACCCCATCGGGATCCCCCCTTTCCCATCATGTGCTGAGAGGGATGCGCAAAAACTGGGGGTGGGGTCGGATAGCTCGATCGGTCACTCAGGGGTGGATCCCCCCCAAAAATCGGGAAAAAAGAAGACTTCGAGGGAAAATTTCAAAAAAATAAGTGAATGAAAAATGGTATAAAATGTCGTGTGGGTAGAGTGAGGGTGAAACACCATTTTTCGCGGCGCTAAGTTGGACACGTCCCTTTTGAAAATCCTGGATCCGCCCCTGAAGCATGTGGATTTCTTGAATTTATCACTGAATGGGCTAATAGTAATCACAGGAATCCAATAACACAACCTGTTCTCGCTATGTGAAGTTAAAATTGAGAATTCTGTGTTGACAAACGAGGGAGCAACAAAAAACGAAGTTTCACACAGGTCACGCCGCTCATGTTTTGAATTACGGTGGCCAGCTGACCTCGCAGTGAGGAAATTGTCCCGAGAGCAAGTAGAGACGGACAATGGCGATTGCGCAGGAGTTATCTCCGAACTAGCTTATTCAATTGATCGAATTCTTAATAAATGTTCGGAACAAGATTGTGGTACCACACATTACAGTGGTCGAAGGCCAAACCCGTGCGATACTGCCAGACAAAACACACCCTCGATTAGCAAAACCCACACAGGATCATATTGTGGTGGGTCCAACATGGTTGAATGTCGCCACTAGGATTAGTAGCAGGACAAATCTAGTGAGTGAATTACCTTTAGATACAGCTTGGGATTGGGGGTTGCTCGAATATCATCAGTCAAGATGGACATCAACCAAGACTGACAATGGCAGGATGGCAATGACAAGTTGAACACGGAGGGTGGACTTAGACTTGGGTTGGCATGCAAGTTTACAAAATATTAAGTGGAACTGTCTATTCCAAAGCATTGTGAAAAGGGCAGGGTGGCGGCTGCTGCTGCAGGCACTACAAGACTGTAAGCTAGGTGACACACAGACGTCGGAACAACAGTATGTCAACAAATGATAGGCTATGGTAGGCTATGCATAGAAAGAATCGTATGGGCTTACCAGAATCAGCAACAACAACAACAAAAAAATAACAGTAACATGTCCAACAACTGGAAATACAAGCAGTAAAAATAACTACTACACTGCTACTGCAGAGCACACACAAAAAAAGGTAATAATAAACCTAGTCTGATCCATATCTGTGAATCCTAACGATGGGACTATCCATTATTTGTATGGGTACCATATATTTTCAGAGTAACGGCTATGATATGGACGGATGGGAAAGAGGAAAATGATTTCACCTCACAATGAATTTCCATCTTTAACAACCGGTGAGAATCATTATCGTCAGCGACTTTCAGCCGGTTATCCTTCTTTTTCTTTGTCATTCTTTCTTCTAGTGGGACATCTAGCTGGAAAGGGAGTAACTGTCTAGGGAGGCAAAAGATCTCACAACGTAGAATAATAAAATTAGCTCTTTGTGAAGATGATGGCAAATCATAGTGACACGATGAAAGAGTACTAGAATGGAGTCCTGTGGAACACCTAATGTTATGGTAGTTATTCTTGATTGCACATTGGCAAATTGTACAAACTGATTACAAATTGTTAGAATCCTACACCTATTGTTTACACCTCTCACACCATAAGCATAAAACATTTTGGAATTAATCATGGCCAATTTTATCAAACGCCTTTGAGAGGTCAATGAAGAGGGCATCAGTCGATTACTTATTGTATAAGAAAGGTTATCAGCATTAGAAATTTTATTATATTTTCATTCACTTGGGTGGATCGGAATTCCTTCTTGCTCTTCACAATAAAGCCGCTCAACAAAGGCACAACGATGTTATACAGATGTGCCCGTACTTTGCCACGCCAGTGGTCCCCCATACGCGGCCATATTGGATCCGGAGCTCTTCGACTGTCTCACTGCTCCGAAATACATATATCCTGTACTTATCAAAGATTATCGAAGTAATGCTGTGTGAATGTATCGTTGGTAGTACGCCTACAGAGATCCACATAGGTAACGTTATTATTAGTCAGACACCAGTACATGTAGGTTCTTAATAGGATGTTACAGAACTAGAATTTTGGTTTGTTTGTCCTGTATTTGAATTTATCGAATTGCAAACCAGATATGAAATATAGACCTTTGAATCAGCCTTTCCACGATTATTAACGAGTTGTGCAATAATTATCGGTGGAATATTTGAATCCCAGGTCTATGCGTTGAACCGAATGTTATCCCCTCTATTCTAAGACTTGTTAACTTACCTTCACGATTACTCAGAATATTCATTGTCTGTTCGTGCAATATTTTGGTGGTGGGTTTATTGTGCATGTGCAATGTAGCCTTCGTATTATGTTTGTATAGACTTGTATATTCCGTATTTGCACTGTAGTTTTTCTCGAAGACGAAAGAAGAAAACGAAAATGAAAAGAAACTGCCCAAGATTCCTCTCTCTGTCGAGCTCATTTAGGGCACCTCCAGAATATTCAGCTGCAGCTACCGTGAAACGCAAACCGATGCTCGCAGCTTGGTCGTGCTGGCAGCTACCGATGGTCCTATACTGTCACCGCCTGGTCGAAACGTCGCAAAAGGTACCACCACGGCCCGAAGGAGTAGACTTTCCACACAACACTGGGTCAAATTTGAGGCACATCGCTCTCGGCGGGTAAACGCTGGAAGGATCCGGGCATTCTTTCATCCATCTTCTGTAAAACTGGGCAACTCCGAAGAATATTCAGCTACGGCTCAAGTGATATCAACTGTTGGTGAGATGATAGGGCTGCCAGTCCGTAATACAAAAAGGACTTTGGCCCTCCTTAGAGGACACCACCCTAATTATTTTGTTCAGCCACCCTCTAGTCGTGGCCCACTGGCACCTCCCTATCTAAGGGCTTCTCCTCACCCCAAAAAAAAATACGTCCAATTAACCTGTCGACCAAGGAGCACGTAACGACCCTTGTCATGACGCCTCGCTGCCAAATTTATAACGTGGGCTTGGAATGCCCTTGATTTTTTTTTTTTTTACCTAGCCTTAATTAAGCTTGCATAATAAATCAGCAATGCGCCATTATTACCATTCAGCCATTGTTACTATAGAATCATTTCGAAGTGTACACCCGCTTTTCTTGCGGTTGTGGGTTCGTTATTGCGTGCTATATTCGATCATAGTACTGCTGTTTTCACGCAAGGGAAAAGTCGAGTGGTCAATTATTTTCCTACCGTACTATTCTTCACTCAACCATATCCATATCTTGTGATAAATCCTTAATATATTACCAAAGTTTCGCAAAGCCAATGGTTTTGATGATGTCGCATCTTATCATACATTTAAAACTGTATATTTTGAGAATATTTTGAAAAGATAAAGTTTTGTTGACCAGTGCAAAATTACAGTCAGTGAGCAGGTAGAATAGTGGGTATAACTAGGTTGACTGAGCGTTTGTGAATGTCACACCACAGTCTACCAAGATCAAGATCCTCGTACCGATACCTGGTTGGAGGCTGAATTTTCCATCTATTCCGGAAGCCCTATCAACTGTTTAAAAGGAAGACAAGCTGGTTGTCATGTCAGAGAATTCTTGATAACACTACGCGACTCCCCTCTACACCCCCCCCCCCCCCCCCGCCTGCCCCCCCCCCCCCCCCCCCTCTATCTCCCTCTTTCCTTGGGCTATGGGTATTTACAACAGTCAAGAGTTATTTATGAAAAGAGTCAAAAAAGAACGATACGTACAGGCTATCGCCCTATTCCCAGGTAGTAAACATAGAAGCCATAAGAGCTCTGTAAATTCCGCATAATTTTTAATTACTAAAAAGCTCGCCACTCCATTTCAGCGATTTACGGCGTTTCGAAAAAAAACTACTGCTGCTCATTGCGGGGAGCATCCGTAGAGCGGTATCAGTGTCGCTTGCATTCAACAGTCCCGGTTCGACTTCCAGCGATCTCAACCGGGCGTTTTTCCAGAGTGGCTGTACTTGCAGTTCCGACCTGGCGTGTTCCGGTTTAGGTTCCTGGTCTGCTGTTGAGCAGTGGGCTTGTTAATTTGGGGGGTTGTTTCGGGGCACTTGCAATAGGTCTCGTCGGGTTCGGCTTTGAGCAGTCGCGTCGAACATCTTCCGCTCCTCCAGTTCGAGGAAAGTGTCGGGTCCTGGAGTTCGCGGATCGTCCGTCGGATGGGGACTTAAAATTGGCGGTCCCGGGAGCAGGGATGGTGTCACTCCTGCCTCGATATCATCTGAGCACTAGTCGAGAAGAGAAGGCGATCAAGTTGTCGCAGGTGCTCATCCACGCTCAAAAATTCGGTTTTTTTTAGGGTTTCCTGATGACAGTCAATTGGCTCCTGAACCCGTATCAATCAAATCAAATTTGAGGCACTGGCGAAATAGATAAACTGTTAGGTTTATGTTCCAGTAAACGCTTGCGTACCCGAGGCATCTGATCAGACATGTAGGAGCCAGACAGGGCGGGAAAAATTCATTCCCGGTGTCTTTTTCAGGAGAGCTTTGGTTTACTGCGACTGAGCACCTGAATCTGTTAATCAGGCGGGAAGTAAGCCGTAAGAATGGCGTGCTGTCTTGCCAGGAGAGATTTGGGTTAATGGACTGGCACCTGAATCTGTTACATCTTCATAAAAAAACGTGCTCGCACCAAGATATGCAGTAATGATAAGTATTGGATTTTACAACGTCTGTATGCGGCACCCTCCTCTCAAGCACTCCATTATGCCTGCTTATTGGTGGACTTGGTAAACCATGTCTAGTGATGAACCTACCCGACTCACGATTCGATTTCTCGAAAACTAATCACGAGGGCTGCCACATACGGACAAATCATAATTGTAACAATCACACTACAGAGTGACCGCTCATTAACGTAGTACATGAAACAATCGAGGAGGACCACGCATTTAAACATCACTGCGAAAAAAACGGTATGCGAGTCTGGAAACTCTTGGACGAGAGGCTGATCCGCTGAGGGTGCGTATGAAGACCGGCAAAGGTTTGACAAACATCGATAATAAATAATTAACTACAGTACGATTTTAGTATATTCGTGTTCTTTAAATCAACTAGGCCTACCGGATAACAACACTTGAGCTGTAAAACCTGTCCATCAACCAGGAATGACAGCCGTTAGCAGCCCCGAAGTAATCTGATCCAAACGTCGGGTTTAACGTAAACAGCTCAGGCTGCACTGTGATACATCGGAAGCCAAATCAGCTCCGATGAAAGTGTTAGCACTAAAACCGTCGCCTATAAACATTGAAATACGAGCACCTGTCGCCTAATGCGTGGAGAAGGAATTAATTGTACACAGCTATGTAGGTCTAATTCGTGTCTGTTTCCATGTTTTACGCCGGACCTGATCATAAATTCGAGACGCGTGAAATTATAGTTTGCCCGCATCCTGCATTGCTGGCGGCAAATTGAAAGAAACGTCATTTCGCAAAAAGTGTTGTGTATCTGCACTGGATACACGGCGGAACGCTGCTTTGGTGTGTTAATTGCACTAAACAGGATATCGTAGTTTTTTTCTACGCAATGAATGTGTTGTAATCGATTCTCGTTTACAGACGACAGAAAATATTGAAAATGTATTGCGACTAAGGTTTGTCCCGGGACTCGGCTACAGGAGCTTCCTCCCAGCCGTCCAAAACATTATAAACAACAGTTAAACAGTTGTACCGTCACGGGCCAAGACTTCTGTTCAGTAGAGGGAATTCTCTGATAGGCTGATGGTCTCCGAACTTTAATTTTCTTCAAGTTGTTGTTGTTGGCAACCCTGAACAGACTGCAACTATACAGTGGAACTATCGTGCAGGGAGAGAATAAAAATGGATCCTTTCGGGGAGTTATCCAAGTGATTTATTTCTGTCGCGAAACACTTGTACCAGCTCATTAGCAGATCTTCGACCCAAAGCGAGAAAAACCATCGGCTCGAATCCCGCACCGACGACTTCAGCGAGACGTTGGCGACAGTGCCCCTGGGCGGGATTACCAGGAAACGTGAGTGCAGGGATGTTCGCCGGGAAGTTCGTACGCCGTATTGCTCGGGGCAATGGTTCATGTGCCCAACGGGTACACTGGGAACTAGAGGTCCACGGGGGCCGCAGGGCCCATCCTTGACATGAGACGGGAGGGACGGGTCGTTCGTCGTGATGCTTCATTCAACGTGAATGGAATGTATGACGGCAGTAGTGGTTACACCAGTTGCTATACCGAAGGGGCGGGCGCATTTTTAGTGGGATGGGGGAGAGAAGCACTGCCCACATTCCTCCGTGCTTGTTTACAGTGGTTGCGGAGGGGCTCATACACGCACTCCGGGAGTGGGTCCAATTACATGTGCTTGCAAAAGGATCAATCTATGACACCCCCGGTTGCGGGATCTAGCGATCAAGAGGAGAGGGGATTACCTGTACGGTTCCGAGTTTGTATCAGACCACAAATTGCCCAATGGAGCGCTTGTACCAGGGAGACGTCCCTGCGCTGTCTGTCTAGCGCCATGCTCGGCCCAACCTCTCCTCATGATACGGCAAGAAATGTTGTCCTAGCGGTGGCTGGATGAAGGAATATTCGGGATACCTTGTGTCAGAGCGGCACAATAATCAAGGTCGCACCCAGTTCGTCTGCCATGGACAAGACCCCCCAGGGCGATCCCCCAATGTTCTAACTCTAATGGCGTTTTATTCTTGACGTGAAAGGCGTGGTGGATCCAGTGGTAGGGACTCCCGGGTGGACCTACGTTGATGGATATGAAATGACTTGCGCGGTGTGTACTATGTAACACATACTTCAATAATCTGAAGGACTTCAATCGGTTCGCATCATCGATTGGATGAAAAGTGCTTCTTTTATCTGTCTGCATTCTGGGCAATGCATCATTGGATGCTTAGTGTTCCAACCCTAATACCCATCACCGGTACAGAGCAGTGGACACGGATGTGATATTGAAAAAGAACACAACAATGTGTAGCGATACCTCGCCGTATTCGTGGAACGCAGTGGCCTAATGGTTGAAGCTCCCAAAGATTCGAGGTTTGAGTCCCGCTGCGGTGTGTCTATAGACTGGGAACTTTATCTCGCTCGTCTCTCTCAACCCAGATGTTAATTGGGTATCCGTGAGGCATGACTTGCCATTCGCGCCGAACTCAATATGCTGCACACCCACGAATGAGATAGACCCAATGACCAGGGGCGAGATCTGAAGCGCTTCGAAGCACTGCATAAGGCGCAATATGAATCGCAACATTGATATTATTTATCCACTTAGCTATACGACCCAAACAGGACATTCCCTGACTGTAAAACATGACCCCAAAGGTCAACCTATCATCTGTACAGGCAGGCAGTTAGGCATTGCAGAATATTAAGGTGGTTTAATTTCGCCGGATCACTGAAGGTGGCCCGGAGGGACCAGCAGGGAATATCAACTGTTGGGAATTCACCTTCAATAACGAACAGGGAAAAGGTTTTTGTGAATACTGTAGGCTTATGCTGCTGCCATGAGAATAAGGTAGGGATGAACATTGGGCTTCGGAACTAACAGCTGCCTTCAATCGTTCCATGGATTTGTTATTAATTGTCATGAGAGGTGGCGCCATATCAGCAGGTTGTCCCCGGGGCACTCTACCCGTCTCAGCCAGTAACATGTCTCCAGTGCTTTTACCAACCACACATGGACCAAATTCGTGTAGATGTGGATCATTTCTAAAATACAAATAATAAAAGGTATGAAATGCAGGGATAGGGTGAGGCGCACGTCCAGACAGTGGAACTGTGAACCCAATCACCAGCGAGCAGATGCACGCATAATAATAATAATAATATCGAAAACTTATAATGCGCACAAATCCGCAAAAAAAGCGCTAAAGGCTCACATAGAGGCTCACATTTTTTTTTTACAATATGCATGCATCGCTTGATATGATATGACAATTACCATAGGTTGGAGTGCATGTAGTACACACACACATATTAATATTCGGGGCCGTGGGTAGATCAAAAGTGTGAAGTCCTGTTTCCTTTCCATCCTGAAACTTAGGATAACTTAAATAAAGAAGTTATCTTCATTGGGCAGATGTCTTTTTACTCGATTGTCGACGTCAGCGGTATTTTAACTTACTGGCTAACCCGGAAGGAGATTTCCCGCTAATCGAAGGTCGTATGTTCAACGTACGATTTCCGGCGGAAACGATTGTAACACTACATAATTATTTCCCTGTTTAAATATGAGTGTTTTATCCTAAGAGTTTCTGAGAGTTGGAGATTTTAGGCTGAGAGCTTAGATCAAGTCACTACCAGTTGAGTTTGGAGATAAATTAGGTAGAGTTTGTGTAAAGTGAAACTATGAATTGAGAGCTCATCATTTTATTCCGTGTTCTGCGTGAACGTATTGGAGGAAAGATATCAACAGATCAAGAAATACATAATTCAAGTACAAGCCATATCATCGCTGTTCTATTCACAATGCGTCGTCTTGGCCGGCCTCGAGCAACCTTATCGACCGGATTTAGACGTGCCGGAGCGGCTTTCAATGATCTTAGCATCAAAGTTACTAGAAAATACAAGCCCGTAATCATATAGTGCATAGGGGGGTTGAGGGACCCCATAGAGACTGTCATGAATACCTGCCTGCATGTTACACTCGGCTTGTGGAGTTTATGCAGTGACTCACCGGAACCAGAACCTCCCACCCTCATCAATTTAGGGTTTCCCTTCTAGAGAGTGTGAGTGAAATTCGCCATTCAACGCTCAGTTTACTACGGATAGAGGGTCAATGGCGTGGGAATAGCGTGGGAGGGGTGGGGCGCTGGGAAATGTATAAGTCCAAAAACTCCTTTCCCGAGTTTTCTCAATACATTAGAGCATCATGTCATTCAATGGAATAAATGATAGAGGGGTGTTTTGTGTTGTTGGATATTCTCCGCAGAACTACCCAATATATGGGTCAAAATTTGCCCGAGTTGGGTCAAATTGACCTTCATTTGGGTTCTAAAATGTTGACCTAGAAATAGGTAATGGAGACCCTAACCTAATTCTCGGTCAAAATTGACTCCGTCGTCTTACAGTGCCGTTCTTTTTCTTTACTTTCTCAACAACGAGCCCGTCTGAAATAATAGACATCATGAACTATCTCCTTACAAATACTCCGAGTGGGATCGACACAGTGCCCGTGTCAGTTCTACGTTAATAATCTTTAGCCATTTGCTCACCACTTGCACGTACTGTAAATCCTGCATTTTCCTTAAGTGAACAGGTAAAGTTCCCTGTGAATTGCAAAAGTATCACCTGCTTTCAAATCGGGTCATACTAATTTGCCTCCGAATTACAGACTGAGCATACTTTTGTTTCCCCGTCTCTGTTTGGTTTTCGTGAAGAAAAATAAACTACCTAAATGGCTGCAATGTTTTTGACCGACTATCCTACAAGGCTTAGGTTTTAATATAAGCAACATTCCGTTTAGTTAATCCTAAGATTGGTCGAAAGCGTTCGACGCTGTTATTTGATCATGATATTTCATTAATTAGGCTTTCACCATGGTGGTATTTTGGGTGTAGTCTACTCAGGGGCGGCGCCATGTCCGATGATTGGGGGGGGGGTATATTTTTGACGAATCTGTCTTTGGAGACGAATATGGAGGAGGGGTCTAAAGGGTAGGGTGTCCCTCTCCACTTGGAATTTTTTGTGATATTCAGGTCCTTAGTCAATTGTGCTATTTATGGTCACATTTTCTCACTCTTGGTATTGTTATTTGGCTCAGTGAGAGTCAAATTATGGATGCCATTTCCCAAAGGAATGTCAACCGTTTTTCAAGTTAGCCTACGATTTGATATACTTGTACTCTTGTTTCATTTTGCAGCTTTGAATGGGCATTAAGATTACATAACTCACAAGCGCAACTAGGCTATTAAAGCCGTTAATTCGGGGCCCTCTTCCCGAGTTGGCTACAATTGAACATCAGCTGAATGACTGTTGTCGACATGGAATGCCTTTTCACACAACTTGAAATTAGTCAGTTATTTCACTATCCAAGGACTTCGGGATGACCTATGATTTTAGGTAATATAGCGCCACTAACAACGGCGTTAAAAAATTTCTCCTCTTATAGTGTCGGCACTAACTTTTTCCTACTGAGGAGGGGCACAGACATTTAGTGGGGGCACGAGAAAACTATCTGAGCGGAGCGCCACCATTGGTTGGCGCGGAGCGTACAAGAAAAGTTTTGGTTGCTTCAGCCCCAAGATAGCCGGAAATGACCTCCTCCCGAGCGGTTTTATGCTGTATAGACACAAGCTTTAAATCTGGGCATTTTGGATCACAAATTCTGTAATCGGTGGAAATTTTTAACATTTTGTCAGACCTCGATCTTATCGCCGCCCCGACTATTTGGCCAGAATATTCAATAATTTGTGCTCCACACTAATGATCACCAGTGCGCGCGAAGCGCGCATTGTTGTCCTGGGTTTGTCCCAGGAATCTTCTGGGAAACCGGATCTCCTCACATAAACTTGGGACATTTAGCTATCTTTAGCTCTACTGTCGCCACATGCTTTACGTCAATAGCAGTTACTTGGAGAAAACATTCGTTGAAAATCGAAGATTTGCTAGCCGAACAACTGCAGTTCCAAATCGGGGGTAAGAAGGAACGGACCGGAGTCTAAAGGGTTCGTAATCAAGAAGAGGTTGATGTAGTTTTGAAGGTCAATGAGAATGTTGTTGTATAATTTCAGTATTTTACCTCACAGATTATTTATTAGTTAGGGGGCCAATGTGGTAGGAAGTTTTCTAAAAACCATAGGTGTGCGGAGATGGGAAAGCGACGGGAAAAAATCCACCGCTATAGTCCACAGGCCGCGAGCGCGAAATGTTCAAACCTTTTAATTTAATTAATATCGCATTCGATCGAATTTGGCACAATTACTGTCTTTCTTGAGATATTTATTGTTGTGTTTTGCAAGATAGATCTATTTCAAACTGGTTTGAGGTCGAATTACTGACCACCCAAGAATTATTTTCCGACGGGAGACCCGTTGATACTCCTCCACCCCACCCCCTACAGCAAACCATGGCTCAAATGCATTTTCATCACACCCAACTCACTCTTTCGCCCCCCCCAGCACTTCCAAAATCTGATTGGGAGAGGGGCCGCGCCCCTCCCCCCCCCCCCCCCCCCCCCCCGTGGCGGCGCCACTGAGTCTACTATATATTGGGTTCATAGTTACCTCACCGATCTGGAGGCAATTCGTATAAAAATGATAGCAGTACCTCTCCTTACAGGACATACTCAGTACCTGTGACGTTCCACGCGATTGGGTCCTGGGTCGACTTTCATTTTTGTTATACATGAATGATTTCCCACTGCATCAAATAAGTAAAAATTCCGCCATTTTGCAGATTATACTTGGAGGCGTTCTCTTTGAACTGTTGAATCTGATAATCCTTCAAATACTTCAGATGTTATCAACTGGGAAATCAAGAAAGCGCCCGACTGGCTCAAGGTCAATAGACTGTCGTTGAATACGGGTGAAACACATTTCCTCTCTTTCCATTCCTTTCAGTACCGTACACTACCCATATAGCATGCAAAGTTATAATAATGGTCCATATACTTCTCGAGATGGATTTACCATTTCTAAAGTGTATGAAAAATATTCACAATGCCTGACCTTCGACCATTGACCCATTACATCTCCATCGTGGTCGAACTTCCTCAGAAATCACGACTGCTGCTCCCTAGAATGCTTTGGGCTTACGGTTTGTTTTTATGGGCGAACTCAATGTAATATTGAGGAAAGTATTTTTGCTAATGCGCAGTCAGTCAGTGCCAATAAATCCCATCTGCCCGTTCGCTTTGGGAAATATGCGCCTTTGCTCTGACCACTGTCACATTTCGCTAGTTGGTGATGAGGAGTGAAGGTGGGGGGGGGGGGGGCGGGGGGAGAGGACCGGGGATGAAATCCAGTGAAATAAGTGAGCGCAAAATGGCAATGAGGGTAATGGGGGTATGGTATGGTGAATTACGAGGAAACCTGCTTTTTTATGCCCCCATGAAGATAGAGGCCACTACTCCCACGCTCATCAATTTCGTGCACAGAGGAGAGGGAACCCCAGGAGGAAATGCCACATCGTTGGAAATCGCATGCCCGCCCCCAGTCCTCTCTGACTTTGAAGGCTGGCTACGTTGCTAGCTGAACGCAATTGCTTTATATCGCCTTGCTAACTGTAATCGTGATCTATGGAATCCTAACCAAGGCGGTACCGCAGATTTTCATGGAGGGGAGGGGGGGGGGGTGGTTGAGGTCAGAACCCAATGGAAGTGCGCCCTCATTAATGGCCCTCACCCTCCCTATTGGCAAATAAGTACAATTTTATGGACCCCTAGATCTGCTGCAATATTTACTAAATACAGCTGCAAAACCTCTACTGAAATGAAAAAAATCATATTTTTGTGTTAAACATTATTGGTCCCACTTTGGTCATAAAAAAGGGGGGGGGGGCTAACCCTAGTCTCCGCTTACAGAATTAATGTAGTTCAGTTCATATTATCACTGGGACGGAGTTTTATGATAATACTCTTGTTCTATTCAATCAGTTGAAAATTCTCAGAATCAATCAATTTACGACTCAAAGCCTGGTATCGTCATGTATAGCCTAAGTAGTTTCATTCCAGTCTTCCTCATATTTTCCGTTCGGTGTCCAGGGTCTAACATAACTCTCACGAGGTTTTATCCAGCTTTTTTAAAGGCGTAGAAACTAGGCCTACATTCTATTTTTTTAATGAGCATCCATTTGTCAGCATGCTTTCTATGAGTACTGCCGTATGTGTTGTTGTTGTGTGTCAATTAGTAAGATCGCGAGAAGTTGTTTTCATATTATGTTTATGTTTACATCTTATTATTCGCATTATATTATACGGGGTCTACTTGTTCAAGCTTCAGCTCTCATTGACCTCCCTCACAAGCAATTACTACGTTACTTGTGTTGCTTTGTTTTATATCGTAATCGTGGAAAAAGATGAACCCAAGTTACACAACTGAAGGAAAACTTCTCACCTTCCGCTCAAAGAAAAAACTTCCCACGCCACCAGGTGGGATTGAAAAGGTTACCCCCGCGACGACCCACATGACCTCGGTCTAGTATAGCGGCAACCGTCTATTGTTTTGTTTGACGCAGTAACAAACCCCCCTCGGTTTCTGTCCGCTCTACGTGGTATATACGGTATATAGTATATACGAGGTCGGAAAGAACGCGGCATATTTGTCCAGCCGAAGGACGCGGATAGAACCGCAAGCAGTTATTGACGAGCAATTGGTAATCAAAAAGGTCGAAGCTGAGTTACAAGGTCGTGATGCTTGCGAATGCGGGCAATAGGCGGTACACACCACATATGCATTGTACGCAATGACTTTTGTTGTATTAGAAAAAGGCTTGTCTGCTCGGCACGACGTAGTCCATTTTAAGCGATTGCTGTTTTAACTCTTCCCGAACCTAGATCGTCCTTATCAGTCTGTAAAAAAAAACTATGCCGCTCGCCTGTTGGTGATGGACGTACCACTGAACACTCGAGAGTGTCGAAGCAGCAGGTAATTGGGGATATCAACGTAATAACACAAGGCTCTATAGGCCCACGACCGTTGGTTTGAGCACTCATCGTCGTAAGTATACGTACCATATTCTTTGACGGAGTTTTCAGTTCAGTTGGAACCGCAGGAGATTTATCCAGGTAATATTTCAACCTATTCCACTTTATTTCCATTTTTTCGACCAGGCCGGGAACGAACTTATTTGCCTCGTAACAGTAATATGAGGTAGGCCTAAATGTTTGGTTTAGGCAGAGCCGTAGTTAATCACATTTTAGGGGCTTATCATCAGTGTTTTCTCCGTTCCTCGAGTGGGTTATCTGTCATGCACTATTGAATTGTTAGCAATTGTGCGTGACTATTGATCGATACTATGTGAAATGGCAGTCGATGCACCCGACTGGCTTCAATAACACCTCGGGTCAACACTATACTATCCACAAATGTGACTCGAATTTCGGTCGGGTTAGCCTATATAGCAAAGACCAACATTGGTAGGCCTACCTGTTGCCTTCTCCTAGCTGGCCACTTTGTGTGAATGACTGGATCATGGGAAAACCAAACGACCGTATATTTAGGTGACTTGGTGGAGGATTCGACGCTGGCATGAGGGAAGTCCATATCCCGGCTACAAACGTGTCAAATCATCGAGTCAATTGGGTAATTCCTTTACAAATTTATGTGTGAACGTAATCACACATTCATATTTGAGTGTTAATGTTTTTTATTCGCCGCGACGTCCTTATCCAGTGCGGGTAACACGTCGGATATGTAAAGCCGCGTTTCCCTGCACGCGGTCGGGGCCGGCGGGCATCTAAAATGCATCAATCGTTATTTCAATTTCATGAGCCGTTTCCATGTGATGTTATTTCGTACGGTACTAAAGGGCGCGTGCACAGACATGAATCAGTCCGAGAAAGCCTTAAGCCTATTAGTTCGAAAATCCCTACGTCTTAAAATTTGAAAATTAAAGAAGAGGAATGATCCCAATAAGGTCAATATTAGGGATCAAAGCAAGCGCGGCGATTTGCGTTGGCGATTGGGGGGGGGGGGGCGGACAAGAATGGACACTATCTGAGGCGGAGCGCCACTACAGGTGGGCGCGTAGCGTTCAATAAAAAAAATCGGTTGACAGACGCCCCTAGATGCAGGAAACGAACTTTCCCAGTGCCTTATGGGAGAGTAAGCAGCATTCCTAAAATTTATTATTTCAGGTAAGGTTCTCCAAAGACCTATCGCCTCAGGGATCAATTTCAAAGTTTTGCGTTGGGTGCTGCGACATTCAAAATACGATGCAAGTGAGGTTCGGTCAGAAAGGAGCAATGGAAATGGCAATGGCAACAAACCAGTTCAAATATACGTTTCGCGCAAAGCGCGAGAATTGCAGGATCCGATTCGACCAACGCATTGCCACTGACCTGTCACTTAGATAGTCCTGAGTTTTTTACACTAAGCATTACGGCCCCCCCATTTTGATCTCCTTATGTGGACCACAAGCGCATGAGAGGAACATTCCCAATTATCGGGGTCAGACAGGTGGTCAAATGAGTATGATAGAAACACCAGCACCGTGTGCCAGCCCCCTTAGAATGCGCACCGTGCACGCACCCAGCGTTCAACAAGTGGTCGCACCCATAATAAATAAACAAGGCGATCGCCTCCATTGTCTCGCTGTTTTCGCGCGGATCATGTTCTTCTATCATTCAACCATGCAAACATTACGAGGCATCCATTGTTGCTTTCAGATTTTTGTATTAAGCATCACAGGACAGCTTTACTTAAACGGTGACCATTTCAAATTCATAAGGACTGATTATTGACCATGTCCTATACAAGGAGTATAGGTTTTGTGGGGAAATGACTGAAATTGACGTACATTTCATGGAATCCCCCAAACTTGATTTTTCAATTATACACACTGAATACTCCCTTTAACTCAAGTCATGTCAAGAAAATTCGGACCAAAAGTAGACATACCTATCATCTTCAGAAATTCTAACAAACTTAGTACAGTAAGCCAACCTACAAAGTTTCATGAGATTCCGGCCAACTTTAAAATACGCATAAATTATGCAATTAGACACGTTGGATGACCTCCGTGACAGTCCATGATAACCAAAAATTTCGGAACTAAGGTCAACCTCCCCCCAGGTTTCATGAAAATCCAAGCAACTTCAATATTTTCGCATAAACTTGCCAAATAGACACATCGAATGACCTCCATTGACCCCAAATTTTTGTTTAAAAAAGTGTTTGGGACGGAAGGTAGACCATATTCACCAAGTTTGGAGAAATCCGACGGACTTCGCGATTTTACATAAATTACGGTATGCAAATTAGACAACTTCAATCAGCATTTTTACTCTGGAAAACTAATAGTTCAGTAGCTACTTCATATCCCGCCCTATGTGCAAACCAGTCACTATAGCACCTACGGTTCATCCGTATCTTGCTAACGAGCCTAAACTAAATTACATGAAATAGGCTATTCACCAACTTAATTATTGAACTATTGAAGATCGTGTTCCCCAACCCCCATAACCTATATACAAAATTTCATCAAATCGGCCTTAAACCCGTTCCAGAGAAATCCTGCTAACAGAAAGTGGACACACACACACACCACACACACGACAAAGTGTCGCTAAGTTCTCCTTCCTGACCTCTGTTCAGCGAGACAAAAAACACAGATCCCGCCAGGTGGTAGAAGACCACCCCCGTTGCCCTCAACCCCCATCACTCGAGCAGTGTCAAGGTGCGACTTTTTACGTTAGTTCGTTTTATTCAACTAACTGTTTTTCCCCCTAAGGAAATCGACAACGGCCAATGAAGGACTGGTAAAGCCGTCTTATGCAAAACGCTAGGGTGTAGAGGAGAACCCTTCGTCCTATTGATAATTAAGAACACCCAGAGTAAATTTCAGGAATTCTTTGTTAAGGAACATCATATTTTTGGCACAAACAAGGCATATCATATGTCTGAACGACTAACCGGTACAATATACATAGTACCGCGCGCGTAGCAAAAAAAAGCGAAAAATGGAGCAGCAGAAAATTCACTCAACTTATCATTTAGGTCATTATGCATTTTTCGAAACACATTTGCTGCTGGATTTTCGCATACAGTTGTCACGTGAACTGCAATCGGACGCGAAATATTGAGGGGGGGGGGGGTGCATTTTGGCGATATTGCGTCCTTTTGTTGGCGGTCCCCCCTCAACCCCCTCAACCCTCAACCAAAATATTAATTGGGGGGACGCCGTCCCTCCCGTCCCCCGTCCCACAGCACCATGATCGCCTGATCGCCGCCCGCCGCACTTGGCTCAAAGTACAGTAATTGAAACAGCTTTTAGATCGGGTTGATAATTTTTTTATTATACCGAAAACATTGTACCCCGGAAAAGAAATGGTTATCCATATTCAATCAACCAACGTCAACCATTCGCATTTTTGGGCAGAGACCTCACCTTCATGGTATTCGAATAGCTATACTATGTACAATTAATGCCACTACAAGTATCTTTGCCCAAATACATAAAATACTTGGGCCAATCAAACCTTCCCTTCATTCTCCAAATCTCACACGAACAACACAGAAATAGTTTATTACGTAAAGCTTACCAATGAAAATCTTCTATTAATATTTTTAGCTCGAACAAGCCACCGTCACCCCCAGACTCACCGTGAGTGGTAATCATTTTGTCCGGGGACCGTTGACAATATTTTACATGTTATTCATCCAAAATGTTGGGTTGACTCGGCACAACGAGGAGCCGCCATTTGGGGTCTTCCGCCAAAATTGCCCCTTTTGCGACTGTTTTTCAGTCCATCACCTCAATATTCATGCATGTCATACAATGTTATAATTCGGTCGTTCTAACCATATTTCTGGGTCAAGAAGAAGGCATCCATCAGAACAACAACATTACACTGTGCTGCGGGCGGCCATTTTGAATTCAAATGGCCGCCAAATGGCCGCCAAACTGAGAAAAATCACAAAATATGCTGGAAACACAAAAATATAGGAAATACACACAAAGTATGCACAATTTGGCAACAATCAATGCTGTTTTTAGCCTCAAACCAGCTATGCTTGGTTGAGCTCTGGGATCTGCATGTCACTCTTAATCTATCTATCTATCTATCATCTATCTATCTATCTATCTATCTATCTATCTATCTATCGATCTATCCTATCTATCTATCTATCTTATTTAACTATCTATCTATCTAATCCATTGTGTTAACATTAGCCTTTTTGGCTCCCAACGGTCATTTCCCCTTCGATGGATGTCGACCAAACTTGTACACCATGTGTCATTGACCCATGGGACATGTTTGGGGGGGGGGGACCTGTGGAAGGTCAAGGTCAAAGCCGCATTAAAGGGCATATAGGCCATTATGTGTAATTTCAAAATGTTATTTCCCCCTCCTACAATTTCGTGCACATTGCTGATGTTCGGGGGTCATTATGATGGTCTAACAGCCGATACCTTCGGGTGGTTCAGGAATTTTGGTTCCAAAGGCCCACTTGGGCCCAAGGCCCATTTTATGGAATTTCACAAAATAGTACTCGAAATGCAACTCCTCCCACACGATTCCTTTGCTGTTCTTTAAAGTTTACATGTAATGGTCCTTGGGTGGGGCATCAGGGCGTTCGGGAATTTGGGGCTCTGACCAATTTTGGGCCCTAGGGCCCTTTATATGAAATACTGTGAGATCTTGTATCTCCCTACATTTTTAATGCACAGTGCTGATGTTCACGCATGATGGTGGTCCTAATAGCCATATCTTTGGGTGCCTGCAGGGAATTAGGTCCCAAGGCCCAGTGTGGGCCCTGGGGCTCATCACGTGGGGAATTTCGCAAAATCGTTCTCCTCTTATGAAGTTTGGTGCTCAGTGCTGACATTCAGTCCTAATGATGGTCTACCGCTGTATCTTCTTTGGGGTGTTTTCATGAATTTGTTGTCCAAGGTTCCCCTCCACTTGGGCCCGTTCTGCCCAACTTTTCAATGAAATTTCACACAATGTCCTGAAATGCATCTCTTCCCACAAGCTTCAATATTGATTTTCTTTAAAGGTACATGTAAAGGTCTTTGAGTAAAAGGCATCACATTGGTGGTTCCCACGAAGTTTGGGTGCAGGGCCCAGATTGGGCCCTGAGTCCCAATATATGAAATACCTGCAAAATCTTGTATCTCCTACGAAATTTGTTGAACAGTGCTGATGTTAGTCCATAATGTGTTCTTATAGCTGTAACCTTCAGGGTGCCCCTGGTGTCTAAGGCCGAGTGTGGGCTTGGGGCTCATCATGTGGAAATATGCAAAATGCTTCTCCTCTTACAAATTTAGGGGTACATTGCTGACATTTAGTCATAATGATTGTCTGAACGCTGTACCTTGGGGGTGTTCAGGAATTTTTGGTCCAAGATCCCCATAGGCCCAGGGCCAGTTTGGGCACCTGAAGCCATTATTTATTAATACTTGCAAAATCATGGTATCTCCTATAAAGTTTGTTTCAACAGTGCGATGTTCAATCATAATGTTTGTCTACTTGCATACCTTCATTGTACCCCAGAGATTTATGACCCAAGGCCCGGTGTCGGCCCTGGGGCAGGCCCCGTCATGTGACGTTAGGTCAGAATGCTTCTCCCTCCCTCTTATGCAATTTTGGGGCACAGTGCTTACATTTGTCCTAATGATGTTCTAACAGTCGACCTTCAAGGTGGTTCAGGAATTTTTGTCCAAGGTCCCATTTCGTCCTGTTTATGAAATTTCACACAATGGTACTTGTTATGCAACTCCTCCCACCAGCTACAATTGATTTTCTCTTCAAAGTTACACCTGTAAGGTTTCTTGATAAAGGGCTTTTTGGGTTGTTCAGGAACTCTGGCCCAGGGCGTTTAAATGAAATACCGCAAAATCTTGTATCTCCTGCCAATTTTGGTGCAACAGTGCTGATGTTCGGTCTCATGTGGTGGTAATTGTCGTACCTGCAGGGTGCCCAAGGGTTTAGGCTCAAGTCCCAGTGTGGGCCTTGGTGTACAATCATGTACATCCTCTTATGAATGCTGGTGCCTTTGCTGACATAATGTTGTAAAACAGATATACCCTGTGGGTTTCCAGGACTTTTTCATCCGAGGTCCCCTGCCCTTGAGAAGAGGGTCAATTCATGAAATTTCCCACAATGGTACTTCAAAATGCAACTCCTCCCACAAGTGTCAATTGATTTTTTTTTTTACTTGTAATGCTCCTTTGGGGTTGTGGTCCATCGTGGTGTGTTTGCAAACTTCCTAATGTTGCCCCTGTGGCCCCTCATGTGAAATCATTGCCCAAATGCTTCCTCTTACAAGTTTGGTGCTGATGTTCAGTCAATATGAAGGAATTAGCCCTACCTCCACAGTTTCTCAGGAATTTTGGACTCAATGCCATTGTTGGGCCCAAGCTCATCTTGTGCAATCCCCTCACGAAAATTCTTTCTTCAATCACGATCCTACCAATTTTAGGTGCATAGTTGTTGATGTTCGATCATAATGATGGAATACCACTCTTACGTACTTTTCTGGTTCAAAAAGTTGTTAAAGGGTCATAATGAACTACCATGTGAAAAATCTGTGAAATGCTTCTTCCTCTACAGATTCAGTTGGATTATCATGACACTCTGTCAGTGTTATCACAGAATGATGGTACCTGAATGGTTTCAAGTCAAAAGTTCATTGAGGCATTTTAAAATGTCATAATTTGCGCACCCAAATAGTGCATATTATAATGTGAAATCATGCAAAATGCTCCCTCTAAACAAGTTTTGGTTGTGCTTAGTTCATCAAATATGACAATCTAATAGCCCTCCGCCTCCACAGTTCCTCAGGGAATATTTGGACACACTGCCCATGTGGGGCCCAGGGCCCTTGTGTGCAATCACATCACGATAACGCAAAATGCTTCTTCTCTTCTCCTCCTACAATTTTTAGTGGCATATTGTTGATGTTCGATCATAATATTGGAATACCCCACACTAACAGACGTTTCTGGTTCAAAAAGTTGTTAAAGGAGTCATAATAACTACCATGTGAAAAAATCTTCAAAATGCTTTTTCCTCTACAGATTTAGTTGGATTATACCGTGGAACTCTGGTCAGTGTTATCACAGAATGATGGTGACTAATAGTTCAGGGATTTAAGGTCAAAATTCCTTAAAGTTTATTTTAATACTGCAGTGCATATTTTTCATAAATTATAAAATAAATTGATGTTGAAAGTTTATTGTCCGCAGCATTTTCTTACAACTGAAATAGACCAGTTATGATAGGCTGAGGCATTCAATGGCCAGTGAATTAAATTTACACTGAGTTGCCTGTCACTATTGCCCATATTTATTATAACCTAGTTGAATCTATTTCACTTACTCAACTTACCCTCCTCACTTACCCCATATTGCACTTTGCACCCACCCCCGCGCCATTGAACATCTGCAATCTTTACAGTAGTCCCGCTGGCGACCCGATCGCATTCTTATTTTGGCTTATCATGTCGGAGTTGATTCTTTTGTGATATTGTGACCGTACCGGCCGATTATTTTTGTATTTTGTATAGTCCTTTATACAGCAATAACTAGTATTGTTGGCGGATACGTCCTCGCCTTGTTAGAGGCCTACTTGACCTCGTAGCCAGTCTGCGACGTCCTCGTTCTCCCCCCCTGCTCTGAGTCAGATCTCGCCCGCTCCTGTGCCGTCTACTCCGTGGACCCTATTATGGGGTAAGTATTCTAGTTCACAGATTCACAAACCAGTAAGTTTTGTGAATTTTGTCATGCATGTCACACATTTCACTTACCCCAGTATCGAATATTTGACTCATTGACTTTATACCATTCCCTTAAATATCCTCCAATTCTAGCCCAACTCTTGTATATCATTTCAGCTCAAGTGGGTCACCCTTCTCTGCATGGTCACCATCGCCTATTAACCTTCTAGAGCAGAGAAGACCTCCTGTTTACTCTGTGTACACAAATAGCTGCCATTGTCCTTGGTAACAACCTTGGCCTGCTCATAAAATTATCATCACTAGTGAACCAGGGTAGTTGTATTATTAATTGAATACATATAGAACGTTGTGGTTCTGCAACAGTGCATTGGAATGGGTTTTGTCTCGCCTGAACTTTGTTAAGGGAGAGACATAGTGGTCACTTTGTTGTGTGGTGTCGGTCTGTCTGTCCCCTGTCTGTCTGTCCCTGTCTGTCCGTCCGTCCGTCCGTTCCGTTCCTTCATGTTCTGTCTGTTGTCTGTCTGTCCAATGCTGTCCGTCCGTCCGTATGTGCGGTTAGATATCTCCGAACCGTGGAAGCCATCATGCTGGGACGCTCTTTGGAGAGTGGCGCGTGAAGAGTTTGCCGATGTGCATCTACTTTTCGTCCCAAAAGACCATTCTTTTCTCATTTGCATAAATTTGCCTATTTAATGAAAATTGGCCTGGAATCTTGTGTACAAGATATCTCTTGATCGGTAGATGCATTGGGTGATGCCGTTCAGGTATATCACAACTATGAGAGTACACAGAAATCGATCAGATTCCTGGCGTGATATAAGCTAATTAAGTAGTATAATTTGCATAATTTCTGCGATATTTTTGAAGTTGGTTGGATTTTGAAACTTGGTGCAGATGGTTTATCTATAGTCCCCCAATGGGAAAAAAAAAAAAAAAAAAAATTTTACAGTAGGGACGAGGGCCCCCAGAGGTCATTTAATGTTACTAATCTGTCATTCAAGGTCACTTAGGGTCAAAAACTGTTTTCTTTTTGGCCATAATCGGAGAATTTAATATCCGTGAAGGCGGAAGTTCACCATTGTGATATAAGTGTTGACCTGTTGGAGGAGACCACCTCCCGCGTCGATCGGCAACACTTACTTCGGTAGTTACAAGGGTCCAGTTAATTAATAGCTTTTCGCATAACATTGGGCGTGTTCATTGGAATGTCGATATGCTTCTAGGAGTTGATGCATCCACTGGAGAAGTAACAATTTTTATAGAAACCGCCAAGTCATTGACGTCATCAAAGTCACGTAGGGGTCAAAAACTGATTTTTAATACTTTTTGGCAATAGCACTGGGGATGTTCTTCAAATGGCAAAATGCTCCTAGGAGTGGATTATCACATGAAGAGTTACAATTTTCATAAACACTGCCATGTGTCCTTAAAGGAATTGAAGGTCACTGAAGGGTCAGAAACTGTTTTTTGACCATAATCGGAGAATTAAATATTTGCGAAGGCTGGCTGGTTAACCATTGTGATATAATTGTTGACCAGCATGCGTGTGACCTCTGCCCTCATTTTGCCCTCTGTCGGGTGGTCATGTGGTTAAAGGTTGAGTCTTGAATAAATGTGCTTATTTAAGGAGTTTACTGGCAAAAAAAATAGAACCTGGTTATTTTTTGGTATGTGCTAGACCTTCCGGTTTGCTTCATGGAGGGAACCCACTCCCGCTTCGATCGACGCATACTTTGGTAGTTTACAAGGGTCAAAGTTTCAATTAATAGCTTTTTCGCAATAACATTAGGCGTGTTCATTGGAATGCAATATGCGACTAGGAGTGGAATGCTCACATGGAGAGTCAACATACAATTTGTATAAAAGCCGTTCAATGTCATTGAGGTCATCAAAGGTCACGTAGGGGTAAAAAACTGATTTTAGTCCTTTTTTTTTGTTTTTTGGCATAGCCACTGGGCATTGCATCAGAATTGCAAAATGCTTCTAGGAGTGGACCCATCACATTGAGTGTAACCCAATTTTTATAAAAACCGTCTGTCATTGAAGGTCATCAAAGGTCCGTAGGGGTGAAAAACTGATTTTATACTTTTTGGAATATAGCACTGTGCATGTTCATCAGAATGCAAAATGCTCCTAGGAATCGATGTATCACATGGAGATTACAATTTTCATAAAAACTGCCAAATCAATTCACGGGTCATTCAAGGTCACTTCGGGTCGAAAACTGTTTCTTGCCATAAGACGTCGATGAATATCTGTGAAGGCTGGAAGGTTCACCATTGTGATATAACGTTGATTCTGCTGTGTGTGGATCTCTGAACGCAATTTGACCTCTGTCGGGTGGTTATTGGTTACAGGTTGAATCTTGAATAAATGTGCTTATTTAAGGCGTTTACGGGCAAAAAATAGAAACTGGTTATTTTTGGATATGTGATAGACCTTTGTGTGCTTTTATGGAGGGGACCAACTCTTCAACCGCTTCGATCGAACTCTTACTTTGGTAGTTACAAGGGGTCCAAAGTTTATTTAATAGTTTTTCGCAATACCCTTGGGCGTGTTCATTGGAATGCAAAATGCTTCTAGGAGTGGATGCATCACATGGAGATAACAATTTTTTTATAAAACCCGCAAAAAGCCGCCATGTCATTGAAGGTCATCAAATTTCACCATAGGGGTCAAAACTGACTTTAGTACTTTTTGGGAATAACACTGGGCATGTTCATCAGAATGCATAATTCTCCTCCTAGGAGTGGATGTATCACATGGAGAGTTACAATTTTTAAAAAAACCTGCCATGTCATTAAAGGTCATTCAAGTCACTTAGGGTCCAAAACTGTTTTCTGGCCATAATCGGAAGAATGAATCGCTGTGAAGACTGGAAGGTCACCATTGTGATATAATTGTTGACCCTGCATGTGTGGTTAACCTCTGACCCAATTTGACTCTGCGGGTGGTCATGTCGTTAAGGTGAGAGTCCTTGAATAAAGTTGCTTATTTAAAGAGTTACGGCAAAGAAAATAGAAACGGTTATTTTTGGATATGTGATAGACCTTTTGTGTGCTGCATGGAGGGAACCCAACTCCCGCTTCGATCGGACGCATACTTTGTAAGTTTACAAGGGGTCAAAGTTTAATTTAATAGCCTTTTCGCAATAACATTAGGCATATTCATTGAATGCAATATGCTTCTAGGAGCGGATGCATCACATGGAGAGTAACATTTTTTATAAAAACCTCATTGTCATTGAAGGTCAATCAAGGTCACGTAGGGGTTAAAAAACTTCTAGTACTTTAGTACTTTCACAGCAAATAGCACGGGGCAGCTTCATCATAATGCAACACATTCTCCTAGGAGTGGATGTAATCACATGTAGAGTTACAATTTTCAAAAAACTGCCATGTCGTAAAGGTCATTCAGGTCACTTAGGGGTCAAAAACTGTTTTCCTGGCCATAATCGTCGAATTGAATATCTGTGAAGGCTGGAAGTTCACCATTGTGATATTTGTTACCAGCATGTGTTTGACCTCTTGCCTCAATTTGACCTCTTGTCGGGTGGTCATGTGGTTAAAGGTTGAGTCTTGAATAAATGTGCTTATTTAAGGAGTTACGGGCAAAAAAATAGAAACTTGTAATTTTTGGATATGTGATTGACCTTTTGTGCTTTATGGAGGGGACAACGCTTCGACCGCTTTCGATCGGACTCTCACTTTGGTAGTTACAGGGGTAAAGTTTAATTTAAATAGCTTTTTCGCAATAAAACATTGGGCGTGTTCATTGGAATGTCAAATATGCCTCTAGGAGTGGATGCATCACATGGAGAGTAACAGTATTTTTTTTTTTATAAAACCCGCCATGTCCATTGAAGGTCATCAAAGGTCACGTGAGGGGTCAAAATCTGATTTTTGTTTCCGCCTGAACTTTGTTCAAAGAGAGACATAGTGTTCACTTTGGTCAGGTTACACCGCAGTAGCTCTGGTGTGTGAGATAGCCGGAGGGGGGTGGAAGGGTGTATTCCGCTTGGGGGAGGGGCTGGTTTTCAATAATGGAATGTTTATGGGTGACACTGAGTATATACAGACAAACTTTTATTAGATACGACCAGTTTTCACTATGAGCTGTGGTCTACCTTTAGTTAACATTGACTCAGGTCACTAGGGGTTATGCAGTGTGTATAAATTTCTTCATTCATGCCAATGTTCAAGTTTGTTTGAATCCAATAAAATGTATTAGTGTGGTTCAACAATGGGGTCCTGAATAAGTGAACTGATAATGGTCAACAGAAGTTGATTATTGTCTAATTTGGCATCATTTATGCAATCTTAGTGCACATTTCCACAAAACTTATATGGTAGACATTGTCAATAATCAGTCCTTATGGATTTGAAATTGATCACTGATTAGTAGGGTTTTCCTGTCAATGCTACTACCGAGAATCTTAAAGCAACTCATTAAATGCCTGTAATTGTTCGCTACGGTGACTAATAGATGAAAACACTGATCGCGAACCAGGCGAGACACTGGGGGCGGTCGCCTTGTTTTTTGAGAGGTTGCTGGTTCTGATAGGTGCATTAGGTCTGTAGTTTTGGTCAGTAGCCAATGGAACTACAGTTTCTGGTAGTAGGCTGGACCATGGGATAGGAAACTACCTGGCACAGCCTGTGTTGATCTGTACCCTTCAAAAATTGAACACATCTCCTGCTTCCATACTCCATCCAAGTTAAAGAGTCATAATTATTCTTATTCATTCCACTGTGAGGGTGCACCTCCATTGCCTATTTTTTGTTACAAGCATGGGACAACAAATGTTATTTGCAGGTAGTCCCCTATTGGTCCATTTTGTTGTGGCGGCCATTTTTTGTATGGCAAATGCCAACATGTTACAGAGACTGACTACATTGTCCAGTCTTCCTTACTATTTTTTTTTACCTGATCCCCAGCCTGTTGCTTTCTGTCAAGCGACCTATTCTCCTCAGTCTAATTGGATGATAGTTTTGGTCAGTATCAACATATGATCATTTGAAAAAAACATGTAGGGGATTCATCTAGTGGTCACTTCGAATATTTTGCGAATTGAAATCTACACAAACATTCACACTGAACTGGGACATCTATGACCCCCATGGAGGAAGGTCATTGAAGGGGTACAAATATAGGCCCGTGTGAAATGCCATCTTTCCTGTCAATTATTATTCTTGTGATGGATGTTGCCCTAACCGAGTAACATCGTCATTTGATGCTAAGACATATGGCCCTATGAAAATCGAGGTCAAAGGTCATTAGGGGCACAATAGGGCATTGTTTGGACTCATTGCCTTTCTTGGCTGATAATGTTGAGCCTTTAATCACATAATTGTACCATTCGTCTTAGGCAATTGTGCGGTTTGAGCTACAGCACCATTGGTGCTCTAGTTTTTATTCCTAGTGATATTAGAAGTACTCCTAAAAGGTTAGCACTGTTAACATTTCAAAAATCCAAGATGGCGGTAAATGGCAAAACAAAAATGGTCAATTGTGCATATTTTGTAGTATTCCTGCATACCAGTAATTTATGTGTTCTGGCAGCCATTTTGGTGACTATTTTGGCCGCAATCTTGGATTTCAAAATTTACAGTGTAAACACTTTTAGGAAAACTCTATAATCACTAGGAATCAAAAACCACTTGATTGTTGCCCGATTGTGCAATTTTGTAGTTTTCCTGAAATTATGTAATTTTAGACATTTTGGCGGCCATTTTGGTTTCTTTTTTAAAAAAAATAAATGGATTTTTTTTTAAATTTAACAGTGCCAACCTGTGAGGAATAACTTCTAATAATCACTAGGAATGAAAACCACATGCATTGTTTTTTTTGCCCAATTGTGCATATGTTTTTTTTTTTTTTTTTTTTTGTATGCTTTCCTGCTATTATAATTTACTTCGTTCTGGCGGCCACTTTGGTGGCATTTTGGCGGCCATCTTGGATTTTCAAATGGGTTGTTTACAGCCCACAAATTGCAATCAGTCTTAATGGTTAATGGGAACCAGACATCAAAATAAGTAATACCCAATTTGGCATATTTCCTTTGTGTTTCCTGCATATGTTGTGATTTTCCGCACTTTGTCGGCCATTTTGGCGCCATTTTGTATTTCACGATGGCCGGCCCGCAGTAACAGTGGTGATGGGTGTCTGACTGGATGCCTTACCCAGAAAATATGGGTCTTATAACGACCGGATTATAACCCGTTATCAAGCCTTGTATGACCTGATATGGGTGAAAAACAGTCCCGAACGGCGGCCAATTTTGGAAAGAATGGCAGCTGTAGCAGAGTTCATCCAACATTTCGATATGTAAAATGTAAAAAAGTGTTTTCCAGACGGTCCCCCCGGACAAAATGATACCACTCACGGAGAGTTGAGGGGGGGGGGATGCAGTGGGTCCTCCTAGCTCATGGACTATTATGAAAAGAAGCCAAAAGAGACAGTCATTGTGATTTTGACCAACTTTGAACGCAATGCTTCATTGACTTTGTGCTCGTGAAGGTCAAGGCAGAGGTCAATAGACCATGGTGTGAAATTGCCTCTTTCTAGTTGGGTATTATTCGCTGGATGTTGACCGAAGTGAGTAAACCAGTTCATTGACTGCTGAGACATTTTTGGTCATATGAAAGATCATTGTCAAAGGTTGTTACAGGGGCACAAGATGCCATTGTGTGAAACTGTCTTCTTGGCCTCATGATCTTGACATTTAACACATAATTGTATATTCGTCTTGGTACATTTGTGCGGTTTGAGCTACAGCACCATTGGTCTCTTGTTCTAGTGTTGTTTCAATAACGTAAATAGCGGATTGTTGACCTAATGGTCAAATTCTTCTATTTTAATTTTGAATTCTAAACATCACGCTTTCGAACGTCCGTGCCGCACGCCCCCGTAGAAAAAAACATAAGTCACACAAGTGAAAAATCCCATCCGTAGCAGGCGCATATTCGGGGGTGAAGTGGATGCGTCAACCCCCCCCCCCCCCCCCCCATAGAAGTAGAGGAAAAAGGGTAGTAAGAGGTGGAAAGAAGAAAGGAACGGGGGAGGAAAAAGAGGATAAAAAGAGAAAAGGAGGAAGGAAGGAAGACCAAGATGAAAAGGAGAGAAAGGAGATGAAGAGGAAAGAAAAAGGGGAGGAAAGAGGAAGAAGAAAGAAGAGGAGAAGAAGAAAGTGTGTCAAGAGGGGGGTGAAGGAGGTTTAGGCCAAAAAAAGGCGAAAAAGGCCGAGAGAAGGGAATGAAACGAACACGTGTGAGATGCTGAAAACGAGAGACTCAATAATGAGTTTGAGGGCGTGGTGCGCCACCAACACCTCCTCTGAAAAATAGATACATACATCGAGCAACCTAATGAGATTTGGAAAGACAAAATTGGCGTGAGTCAGAGTACCGATTAATGTAATACTCGTATGTATTTCATCTCGTATTATTTTATCGTGTTTGCCCTTATCTCTGGAATAGTTAAAGCAGAAAAAACGGAGAAGGAGAGAGAAGCGAGAGAAAGAGAAACAAGGAAAACGGAACACATGAGAATTTTAAATGTTGCACGCACTGGAAAGCTGTCTTTGCAACAAACTAGCTGCCGGCTGTATAGGTGTGTTTTTAGAGATTACAATTCCACATTGAATAAAAAAATGAGTGGCACTGTTCACCCTCCAATGAAGTAGTCTTGGGTTAAGACGAAGCTAGCACTCATTCCTTCGTTGCAACGAAACCAACCAGTTGTGCCTTCCAGCTTATCGTATAATCAGTGGTGACTGGTGAATGGCAATAGTTCGTCTTGGGAAACTGTTCAATATGACGTCGTTATCTTTACAATTTAAAGAAGCCAATCACGCCACGTTTCAAGTAGTTGTACGGTCCCGTGCGTTGCTAATTCAGCTTCTACAAGAAAAACCTATTAAACTACATCACTGAAGTTCATATTTCTCTCCAAAATAGTTGTGTTATATTCTGGAATTAAAAATTTTAATATTGACAGATGAGAACGAAAAATTAATTTCTGTGGGAGAAGTCTGCAATTAATTATTGCTAGTTTGAAGATCGTCATATCGACAGAATAGGCAAACAATGAATAGTTTACGATATAAGGAATAGACCTAGTGAGTTGTGAGAGACAATTGAGAATGTGAAGTTTCCAAGCTTCCAAGCGAAAGTTCTCAGCCGAGTGGGAATGGTAAGAGAAATCCTTTTCGCCGCAATTACTAATGAACCGTTTCTCGTTGTTGATCAATTTTGGCGCAAGTAGGCCTAAAAAGATTGATAATTTCCGACTAACTTAATTAGCCTTCTCTAAAGTTAGTACTAAAGTACTTGATGCTTGATTGATTGCCCGTTCATACATTTAATGCATATAAGCCATGAGGCACCTCACGAACAGTCCTCCAAGACGTCCGTGGCGAAAGCATACCGTACTGTTCAAGGGCGATATACCGGACCTAGATGTTGTGAGAAAGCGCAAACATGAGTCACAGTCACGGCGTCTTAACAAGACGACCAGGAGGTTGATGTAGGGCCACGATTCTTGACTGAGAGGCCATAGCAACCGGCGAGGCTGACGCGGCTACGGGGAATGCGGGCCGTCGGCCGGCCAAGTGCGCTGGGGACAAACTGCTCTTTAATCTTGAAGGACGTAATACACGTTTTTGTTTCAGTTTTTGCCGGAGAATTGTCCAATGGCATGCCCGTCACTCTCTAATCAGTTCAGTCTTTGCCGTTGCTCTCTGAATTTATAGTTATTATTTTCAGTTTTCTCTGCAGTCACACAAGAATGCGCATAAATGGCGAACTCTGGTGAGTCACTATCATTAGTCAATATGAACTGTATCAAATTAACGTGACCGTGGGCTACTCTTTGCCTTGTTTCCTTATTCGCTTGAATGTGTCGAGTCCTCGCATCAAGAACAGAGAGTTTTCTATGAACATTGCCTAACCGGAAGTGAAGATGAACACTTTTAATCTGGTACCTTCTCCGCAATCAACTGCAGCAGAGATTCGGAAACTGCTGGTAGCCGGTGACAGACTTGATCCCTGATTAGGTTGAACTGTTTGGTGGAACTGGTTCAAGACGCGAACAGTGGTGAGAGACGGATGGGTGTTTCTAGCAACACAGCCCCAACCAATTTGAGGATAACGAAATTTGATCGAAAACTTTTTCATTCTAAGTTATCTTTCTAACCATCTATTAGATCAAATTTAATTAGTTCGACAAATACGCCTTGTAATTTCTGAAGATAATCAGAAGGTACTTTCTGATTATTCCTCAGCTGCGAAGAAAGACAGAGATGTATCCTGGCCTTTTGCACTCCGGGCTCGGATTCCAGGATTCGCCGGACCTTTTCCCCCCCCTGGTGTCTCTGTACGTGCGTTTCGTGGTGCGAGGTCTTTTGTTCCTCACCGTCGTGATTCCTCTGTAACGCAGCGGATTTTGTGCAGGGTTTCTAGGGGTCGTTCCGCGATATTAGCAATGAGTCCCGTCGGTCGGCTTTGAGCAGTCACGTACGTCACGTTGGAAACAAACCTCCCGCTCATCGGGTTTCTGAGAATGTGTCATATCCTTTAGTTCACTGATCTTCCTTCGGAGGGGACTTGAATGGCGATTCATTGAAGCATGTTTGGGGATGAATCACACACGCCAACTCGATATAATTTGAGCACTAGGCAAGAAGAGGTGGGGAGTTATCTCCGGTGCTGATACACGACCAAGATGGCTCGGGTTCCTGGATGGCTATACATGTCTTCCGGAACCAGATCAAACTGAATCTAACTTGCAGTTAAACATACTGATCACCGGCTGGCTTTATGCATTAACCTAGGTACATCTACATGCATTTGTGCGAATTGAGCTGATTTCTCTTTTTTCTGCTTCTTTGATAGGATAGCATGCCAAAGCTTGGGAAAAAACTTGGTACCAACTTCGTGCCTCGAGACGGCTGCGAGATTCTTGCCTACTCCTTAAGAAAACGATGACGATTAAATCAAAAGAAGACATGCAGTAAACGATAGATTTCAATTTCGTAGAGCCATAACGCCCTTCTCCAATCCCTTCCATCAGTCCGTTGTTTTGAATAAGCAGTCCTGTTATTAGCTTAAAACCATATGCTGTCGGGCTATTGTGATCTATCATCGATCTATCTTATCTATCTATCTATCTATCATCTATCTATCTTAATCTATCATCTATCATCTATCTACTATCTATCTCTCTATCTATCTATCTATCATCTATCTATCTAATCTATCTATCTATCTATCTATCATCTATTCTATCTATCTATCTATTCTATCGATCTAAATACTATCTACTATCTATCTGTCTGTTGTCTGTCTGATTGTCTGCTGTCTGTCGGGGCTGTCTGTCTGCTTCTGTCTGTCTGTCTGTATGTCGGTCTGTTGTCCGTCCATATAGACCTATCTATCTATAAGTCCATCCATCCATCCATCCTCCATCCATCCAATCTATACTTATCTATCTACTTGTCCACTTTTGGCCCATGTTCGCTCTTCTCGCAAGATTGTTAAATAAAACTCGGCACAAGTTCATCGACCACTTGGGCGTCTTGACCTGGAGAAGAGAATGTCAAATTGTCGAAAGTCTTTAAAGGGGCCACAATGAGGCCAATGGGTGTTGTCACAATTTCAAAGGTGTTTCCTCTATGAAGGCATTAGTTTTTTTTAACTCGCCTGAATGAAATTCGGAAGGAGACCATGGTGGGCCACTATGCGTGTGTGTGTGTGTGTGTGTGTGTGGTGGGTGTGTGTGTCACACACTTTTTCGTTAGCAGGATTCTCCCAAACAGTGTGGAATTATTGTTCAAGTCGTAGAGGGATCCAGGGATTACGCAAGAACCATATGTGCTAACGTGATGTAGTTTGGCATGTAGGACCTGGATGACAGGTAGTAGATGAACTGCATTAGATTTTCAGCATAAAATATGCCCAATTAAGTCGTTATAATTTGGCATAATGTATGCAAAATTTTTAAAGTTTGCCAGAACTTCATGAAACTTGGTGGATGTGGTTTTAACATGGTTCCCGAGAAGAAAAATTTGAAAGTGAGTCGGGGTCACTGGAAGTAAATTATTGTGTTTAATATGCATAATTTATGCACAAAACTTGGTTAGATTGATCACCTTTGATCATGAGCATTGTGAAGGTACACGTGGGGCAACAGAGGTAAATTGTATGTGCCGATTGCATAATTTATGTCAATTTCCAATTTTGCCAAACTCAGTAGGTAGGTCCATAACATTTTCTGGATCTGATGTGTTGATGTTCAGAATTTGTTTGAATTCTATCATATAATAGCGTCTGTTAGAATAAATCACCGAGGAATGAGTAATAAAACATAGCACCTGTGACAATTGTGCTGTTTAAGCTGCCCCACAAGCAAATCCCTCTATTACCCAACAATTTGTTAAGGTTGATCTAGAACTTAAAAAAAAGGTAACATTTGCCTCCTCTCCTTGCCTGGGTGACTGGGGACAAATGTGTAGGTGTCACGTAAAGATATATTGAGAACATCTTTGACTGGCTGCAGGGGGATAGTTGTTGGTGTGTGGGGGAGTTGGGGAGAGGGTGTTGTTGCCTGCAAGTTAACTGAGCGATAAAACTACTCAATTGGGTTTTATGAGAGAAGATTGGGGTGGTGGGCATGAAGAAGGAAAAACGATTGAGGGACTTTTGTAATAAGAGTCAAACTTATGGTCAGTTTTTTAATTTTTTTTTGGAATTTTCAGTGTCATTGTGAAAATATGTGATGTTCGTTTGACATGACGATGGTCGGCATGACTAGTTAGTTGTGTACTAGTGTGTAGTGTAGTGTATAATAAAAACCACCGATCGCGCAACCAGTCGAGATACTTGTTGGCGGTCGCCTCGCCTGAGCATGTCCAAATGTTTCCTATGAATGCTACTTCAGCTTGTGGAACAGATTTTCGATTCAGATAATTTTTTTAATGCATAAATTGACATTTTGTACCATGATTTTTTTTAGCTAGGCGATATCTGCTGCCGGTCTACCAGTAGACCACTCTAGCGAGCAATTCCCAAGCCTGTGGTTTCATAGACATGCAGGACTTGATAGGTGGGGCAGTCCATCAGTCTAGGGTCTCCCAGCATCTATCCCATCTATATTTTTAAATTGATCTTTATGGAGCTGCAGTGCGCGAGACTGGTTGTTGTTATTGGGGGTAGCTTTCACAATTAGTTACTTTGCGGATGATATTCCGTGGTTTGCCATTTCTGCGTGAATAGTCTGCAGAAAAACTTATTAGCACTAGGGGCAATATAGTGCCAGATGCGGTTTAATTTGATAAAAGAAAATTCCAAATGTATGTTAGTAGGTGTTGCCCCCTAGAAGAGGAACCAACTTTCTATATGAAGGGTCAGTATGCAGAATAGGAAATAAGGGACATTCTTGGCGATATCTTCTATTCTGAGGGTTACGTAGTTTAGATTCATATTAATCAGCGGGTTGCCAATGTAGACAATCTTTTATGGTTCTCTCGTGCTGGTATGTTGATCCAGGGACTTATCCCAGTGGCCCAAAACCACCTATTCCAAAAGTTATTTGCCAGCCTACCGTAGTTATGGCAGTGGTTTGTATGAATAGTAGTGATCACGACAAAGAACAATGAATTATAAGCAGTGTAAGCTTGTAACGGAGCGAGCTTGGGTTGAGCGAACGTTCATACAATACAAGCTATTTAAAGCTTTTGGGGTGCCGATGGGAAGGATATTAGCACAGAAATGTCGTTCATGATTTCTAGAAATCTTTCAAGTCATTAGCCTCGCTAGAACATGTTTGTTCCTATCAATCTTGCATGCTAGTTTCTCTATGGCCAGTCACATCGTGGGGTCCATTGTGGATAGGGTTCTCAGGAGTTGCCAATAGTTTCCCGTAAGCTGAGTTTTCAACCCCCGGGGGTTAGTGATCATAGCCTTATACTAATGGTCATGTTCACTCGGTGAAAAGGCTTCTAAAACAGTTGAAAAAATTATCAAGCCACACATTCAGACAAGCATAGATGGTTGTGTTACTTTAACAACGCCGTTTTAATTATATTTTATGAGTTATATATATAGATTTTTATTAACTCAACCCGCCTGCGGCCGGGGAAAACATCAAGGCCTACGGCCTTGGCTATCAGCCCAGCGACCAGGAAGACCTCCAGGCCCCAAATGGCATGAATATCAGCCCTGCGGCCTGGAAAACCCAGGCTCACGGCCGGAGATCATCTAGCGGGCGTGAATACAGTCACACGCCCAAGAATACCAACCCAGCGCCCGTCGTGAATTGAGCCCCCAATATTGGATGTGTGTTCCCCATGATGAGACATGCTCCCTATTGTTGCTGGGGTCAGGTCAAAAGGTCATCTTTGGTATCACCAGAGGTCAAAGTCTGGAAACCTTGTAAACAAGCTAGTCCAGAATTGTTTGGTTCGATCAAGTTGAATTTTTGTGCATAGCTTTCTTATGGGGAGAACGGTTCTGGTCGGGTGAATTTTGGTCAATAATAGAGAACTCGTGAAAAGACCAGTCGATATTTTGGCCGATTTTGGATTGTCAAACACATACTCGACCCCACCTGGATGGGTGAAGCTCAATACTTGGTAGTGTGTTCCCCGTGATGATGGGCTGAAACCTTTGATTTGTGGGCAGGTCAGAGGTATTTGAGGTTACCGAAGATCAAATTCTAAAAACCTGTAAACAGATAAGTCCATAATGGTTGTCTGATAAGGTTGAGATTTCGTGTGTAGCTTCCTTGTGGGGAGTACAGAATCCTATTGTTTTTGGCTCAGGTGGGGGTGATTCCTGGTACAATTATAAATTTGTGAAAAGTCCATATTTTGGCCAATTTTACCTGTTCAACACCATAACTCAACCCACCCGGTGATGACGCTCATACTGGTATGTGAGTTCTCCATGATGAGTAAATATACCCTATTGTTTTGGGGTCGGTCAAGTTCATTGAGGTCACCATAGGTCATAGTCGAAAACCTTGAAATTTAGTGTTAAGCTTCTTTTCAGAGTATAGGAGCCCTATTGGTTGGTTGGGTAATGGGACGTTATGGTTCCCATAACGAGCTGGTACAATCTACCGTTTGTCCTTGTGTCTGGCTATATTTTTGTCAAAAGTCAAGGAATCACTAAGCCTTTTTGGCTTTCTGGTTGTATTAACAGTTTTGCTGTACAGTATATATCAAATGTTATTTTTTTGTATGTTCACTTTTTTACCCATGTTTTTTTCCAGATTTGGATGGGGGGTTGGAATAAAAAAATAAAAAAAATCTGTGGAGCATCTCTGCAAGCATGGGGTTAAATAGACCTTCCTGCTTCAAGGTAGAGACACTTCTCATTACACTTAGCTATATCTCTCCTCAAGATTTCTGTGGACGACTGTTTACCCCTCAATGGCCTGAAGGTTACTTGCGCGCTGCCATTTTATTTTGTGTAGTATTTTGGGCAACATATCATATGCAATGTATTGAAAATGAATATGTGCTGCACACCTATAATCACGTTACATGTGTAGGCGGTAAACCGCCCAGGGTATTCCCCGCTTTGCGCATCCATCGGGAATCACTTTAACACCCCATAAAGACCCCATTTTGATCATAAACCAAGATAAACTTCATCCACCAGTTTTTCTTAATCCATGGAAGTAACTAGGCACATGAAAATCTCACAGTTACCCACCGATGCTTTGAATGACTTCTAACTTTGGGAGGCACCACTGTAGCTCCGTCCACCAAGTTCGTTCAGATCTGACATTTAATAGCATGCAGCCTCGCTCCTGATGATAGGCGTTGCTATTGTAACTATAATAGTTTAATACATATTTCTCTTGTAATCATGACACAATCAACTATCATTACATGATAGGTTAGACGTTTCATAATCACTGCTATACACACTTGACTCTATTTCGCAAAATCGACCTCCGATGACCTTGAAAAGACCTCCACATTTTTCGTTATCACTCTAGCCTAAATACTGATTTTTCGTCCGTTCAATCTGACGAGTGTGAAAATTGTCATAAATCTGCGGATTCAATTTGACCTCGTGACCTTGAAATGACCTCCACCGTTTTCGGGATCAACTCATGTCCCTACCCCCACCATTTTTGTTCAATCCTACTACTTGAAAATTTCGCATAAAATGCAGATTAGCAGCCGCCCCCAGCATTGCGGATGCCACTTTCGAACTCATCCGAGATTTTCACTAGGGCGGACAATTGTACCAAATTTCAGATCAATCAAATTAAGTGTTGAAGAATTATTGTGCTAACAAACGCCTAAAGTTTCCGGCGCTCAGCGGAAGCCTGGACGGCGGCGGCACCGATACAACCGAAACCATAATACCACCCCCCGAAACACTCGACACCAGTTTCGCGGGGATATAATTATATCCCCTGTAACACTTTTAAATGTCGGTATAATTATTGGTTTAGGGGGTGCCGCCTCCGGAAACTCTTCACACTTATCCGAAAACGATCTGAACCCTTGGTACACATGTTCCGCCCAGAAAATCTCGTTTGAACATTGGAAGTGCCACAAAGGTTTGGAGGGGAAGCAGCGAATTCCTCCCCTTGTGCTTGTGTTGTTGATTTATTATGTTTACTTTCCTCATTTCTTGCTGCTGCTCTGTTGACCACAAGCATCTCAACCATGAGGTATCAGAATGATACGTTTGGTTTGAATTAAACCCGCGAAACTTTAACTAACTGCCTACTCGTTATCACCCAAAAGACCGCCGATAGAATGTACTGATGCTGCACGGCGCCCCGGCCCCGCCGTTCGCCGTGCAAGTTCCCAGTGTCAGTGCTAGAGAGCCGGCTGCCTAGCAAGCTACGGGCCTTAGACACTTGGCAGTGCTGAATGTACTTGCACTGCACATGCAGACATACGCAAATATGAGAATTTTACGAATCAGTGAATCTGCAAGTGGAGCGTGGGCCCACGTGTGAACACTCACTCATGGTGCACATGCCTGGAAGGCTAGGCTGCATTCCCGCCAAAAGTAGTTGGAAAACTGCACATCCTTGCAAAGCCCCGCGCCCCCGATTCAATTTTTAATTTTATGTCATTCCCATCATAAGAACAATTCCCCAACATTGAACGTGGGGGGGGGGGGAGGGGGGGGGGGGGAGGGGGGGGGGTTGCATGCCTCCGCCAAAATTGACCGTAAGGCCTGCTCCAAATAACGGTATTTCCGGGAATATTTGTGCCAAAAAAACAATTATATTAAACCCGGGGGATTAGGTTTTGTAGGCCTGCAATGATATGAGAGATTATCGTCCTTCGTATGTCGTAGTCGGAGTAAGCGAGGTGAAATCTAGTCTCCAGTGCATACAACTCTGCCTAAGCCTGAACTACTAAAATACAAAGAATCTGGTCTGTGCTGCAGATTGTGGATGTAATCTTTTGTTATTCCTATTTAACATAGATTTATATTTTGCAGGGACGTTAGAAGTTTGAAGCCTAACAGTTACTGCGTCAGCAATGCTTAATTGCTGTCAATTTTTGTTATTATTTTTTTTATGTTAAACACGTCAGTATATCCTGTCAAATTAAGCACAACAAACCCTGTAGTCTGGTACAGAAGAAAATCACACTCAAATTATTTTTTACTCCTCGACTTTATTCAAATTAACTCTGCCGTCATGAAGTTGTGTTGTGTTGTATGCGTGTGTTTTTGTGACGCCTGGCTTTCACGCGATAACTCGACCCCCTACCTTGGGGATCAAGACATACTTGGTATGTGGGCTCCCATAATGAGTACATGATCCCAATTGTTTTGCAGATCAGAGGTCATCTGAGGTCAATGAACGTCAGGCAGTCAAGGAATCAATCACTGAGCTCTTGACTTGTTTTTTGTTCTGTTGCTTGAGGTTTGTGCTCTGTAAATGTATTGCTTGCTTACACCTTGTTCGGTTAGCATTACTACTCGTCTGAGGTGAATTGGTGCAGGTCAACTGAGAGGGCCTCAGAAAACATTATCCTGTGCACCATTTTCCCTACTCTGGTAAAACACACCCTCAATGTGAAACCCGTGGTGGCAAAAGCTAGGTAAATGATGTTCATCAGCATTGAGGTGTGGTAAAATTCAATGGGAAGTATAACCTTCATAGCAAATCCACAACATTAACATTTTAACGACGCATTCATATTCTTTTCATCTGAATACTGACTTCAACCAATAAAAGTTGTTATCCGATTTGTTTTTTGTTCAACTCATCATTTGGAACTTTAAAAAAACCTTTCTGTCTCCATACATTAATCAGTTACATAGCTGTAAGCCATGGGGAAGACAAAACACAATTGTTTATGTATGTCAACATTGTCATTTTCAGCTATGATATTAAGTGCCCGACCTCGGCCTCGGAAGTTGTGGCCTCACCTGGAGGAGTGCGGCCTCGGCCTCGAAGGTGCGGCCTCGGCCCTTGGCCTCGGATGCAGCGGCCTCAGACTACACACGATACTGGGTGTAAATCTCACTGTTTAAACCAATGGGAATAATTGTGTGTGTACCATTCACATTGTAGATTGTCTTGATTGACTTGTGGGAATGAAAGGCAAATCTCTCCCTCCCAAGACATTAACTTTTCTTGAACAGTTTGCTATGAATGGTCCTTTTGGTGAGTCCTGTCACAGTACTTTGAATGCAATGCGATATAATGTTATCAGAGTTAACACAGTACCATTCAGTGGGGGGTACTATGGGCCCACAAGCATTCTTTGGTGGATGTTACTCAAACTTGACCAGTGTCTTGACCCCTGGGACGTTGTTGACCCCTGTGAATGCAAAGTAAATTAAAAGGGCCAATGGGCATTCGTTAAAATTTCAAAATGTAGCTTCCTATTAAATGCATCTGATTATCTTGAAACTGTGTTCTAATGTTCCTTGAGTTTGGTATAGTGCCGTTTAGAGTTTAAACAGTAACATTTAGTGGAAAGAAGTATTATGGACCCTCAAACAGTGTTACTTTGGTTGGTATTGGAAGGGGCCCCTATCACCATTGTGGGAAATGCCTTTTTTGGTCCCTGATTGGTCATTCAATGATGGATGTTGGAAAACGTGGCATGATGTTCATTGACTGCTGCGGCATTTTTTACTTTGTGAAGATCAAGTCTTTTAAGGGGCACAATAGGCCATCGTTTTGAAAATGCCGCCTTTTCATCCCAATTTTGGTCTTTGATGGATGTTACCAACTAGGTTACAATGTTTATTTACTGTCTAGGACTTTTTTAACCATGAAGGTCGAGGTCGAAGGTCTTGAAAGGAGCACCGTATGAAGCCATTGGTAAAAATTCATACGATAAGCTTTTTCTTGATGGAATGTTTACAAATCTGAGGTTTACAGCGGCATCACTATTGGTGCCCTTGTTTTGCATTTTCGAAGGGTTTAAGCAGGGGGTTGACATTTTTTCTTTAGATGATGAAGGTATTTGTCAGCACATAGACCTGCTGTGCAACCAAACGCCATTCCAGAAGGTGTATTGCTGATTAGGCCTGATGACACATGTTCTACATTTCCATGTAGGTTTGGTGGTTCCGCCCTATCTTAGAAGACAGACACTGGTCCTACTTGAGATCAACCTTTGTAAGCTCCTATCCAGACGGAAGTTTACCTGTTCGTTTTTTTTTTTTCTCTGGGGGGGGGGGGGAGGGGGATTAACTCAATTACTTTTATTAGTTCTTATTTTCAATAGAACCTCTAGAGGTCTGGTTCTCAAGAAGGCAAATGTTTCTTCGCCTATTTTCAAGAACTTGATCGTTCTCATGTAATTACCAGCTAGTGTGTGTTACCAGTGTGATTCGGAAATTAATGGAATTCTGTTTTCCAACTTCTTGGGGTGTGTGTTTCACATGTTTGGTCAAGAGGACTCAGTTCCTACCTGACCCTTTTCTACTAACACTAAACTAAGCTAAATTAAACCAATTGAGCAGTATTTGTAAAATCCACCTAGGAGGACAGTCTGTCTGAAAGTATCAGGGAATGTCCTTATTAGAGAACAGCGATAGGAAAGAGGAAATAGGAAAGCGAGACAATAGAAAATAAGTGTGGATGTGGGGAAACGGAAGATACCACCCTATATACTCTACCCGAGAAAAAGGACGGGGGGGGGAATGGCAGTGGAAAATCATTTTCATTGCAACGAAATAATTTCTACGAACGAGAATGTTCATAATCCGAGGAATCCTCCTGCCCCCCCCTAATAATTACCTTGACGCCCATAGCTGGTACGCGAGCATAGGCTTGCTCTCTTCGGAATCTTGAGCAGGGGTTCCTACACGATGTAACACGATTTCTTAGTTTTTTATTCTTAACTTTATTTGTGAGGTCCAGCAATTGCAATAATCTATCGATTTTGTTACATCCCAAGTATTTATCGGTGAGGCGGTCCAAATGGACTTTGATAAACTCCAACGCGAAGGCCATTTGAGGGCATCCATCCCGAACAGATATTTGCTTGCATGATTACGGGCCAAGGGGCATGGTAAGTGGATAATTCCCTGTTTCATTGTCATAAGGATTAAAAAGCTGAGTGTAAGAGAAAAAACTACAGTTTACCATTGAAAACCCTCTGGTAAATCGATGCATGGTATATCCTGAGGACTAATTCATCTCAACATATTAACAATAGTAGGATACATGCCAAAGGCAAACATTAATTTTAACAATCTTAAACAGCAGCTATAGAGTTTTTCAAGTAGTTATGTGTGTCGTACGTGTTTACGCGGCGAGTGGGTGCGCGATGGCGGTGCGTCTGGACTTGTGAATGAATTCTGGGAGCACTATAGCTGTTCAACACGAATATCAAACCTAAGTACTCTATTGGCATGTGGGTTGCCCATGTATAGCCTACCTTTTCTCAGTCAGGACTAAGATCACCGAGGTCATCGGAAGTCAAAAAAGGTCAAAGCCTCCATTTAAACACGATACTGGTTCAACGGGACAAGGAGAAGGAAGGCATACCGTACGTATGAAGGTTCTTTCTGTCTCGCCCTGAATGAAATTCAGGAGGAGAATTAGGGGTCACAAAATGGCGTGTGAGTGTGTGTATGTGCATGTGTGTGGAGTGTGGTTGTGTGCGCACGGTGGGGTGTACGTGTGTGTGTTTGGATAACACTTTGTCTTAGGCAGATATCTTTCGAACGGTAAGTGCAATGGGTCAAAATTTCAGGGTCGGCATCGGGTTGGGTTTGACCACGTATCTGATTAGATTGGGGCACAAAAGTCACTAATTAAGTAAGGTAATTTTAAGCCTATTTTATGTAATTTATGTTTAGGCTCGTTAGCAAGATTACGGATGAACCATAGGTGCTATGGTGACGTGGTTTGGCACATGAGATGCGGGGGGGATAGAAGGTAGATGAAATATTAGATTTTCAGTGTAAAATATTGTAATAAGTCGTCTAATTTCATAGTTACGCGAAATTTTGTCTCGGATTTCACGGAATTCGTCCAAAAACTTTTAAACAACGATTCGGGCCCGGGTCAATGGAGGGCAGTCAACGACCCATAATCTGCAATAATTTATGCAAAACTTTTTAAGTTGCTGGGATTTTCATGAAACCTGGGGTATGATTTTTTTTTCCAATTTTTACTCAATTTTTAGCAATCTATCTATCTATCTATTGCTATCCAGTGTGTAACAATTGCCTTTTTTGGCTCCCAAACAGTCATTCGGCGAGTGATGTGGTATCTAAACTTGGGACCACATGTTCATGACCTTTGGGACATATGACCCTTGTGAAGGCAATGAAAGGGCAATATAGGCACACTAGGTGTAAAATGTCAAACTAATGTATATCCGCCTACAAATTAGTGCCACCGTGCTGATGTTCGGTCATTCAGTCATTATAATGGTCTGACAGCTGTACCTTTGGGTGTTCAGGAATTTTTGGTCAAGGGCCCCACTTGGGACCCAAGGGGCCCATTTTATGAAATCAAACAATGGTACTGAATGCCCATGTCTTCCCACAAGATCCATTTGAGGTTCTTATAGTTACACTTAATGTCCGTGGGGTAGAGGGCAAATTGAGGTGTTCAGGATTTGGGCCTGAGCTCAGTTTGAGCCCTGGGGCCCCCGTATAGAAATAGCACAAAATCTTGTATGCTCCCACAAATTTTGTCCACTTTGCTGATGTTCGGTCTAATAAATCGTCTATTAGCAGTACCTTCAGGGTGCTCAGAGATTTTCATTGGGACCTAAGGCCCACGTGGGCACGTTGCCCACCTGGGAATTTCTCAAAGATGCTTCTCCTATCACAAATTTTGGTGCCACAGTGCTGACATTCAGTCATAATGATGAGTCTGAAACAGCCTCCTTCGGGGGTTCAGTATTTTTTGGTCCAGGTCCCACCTGGTCCCGGGGGTCCCACATTTTATGAAATTCCACCACAAATGCTACTGAAATGCATCTCTTTGTCCCACAAGCTTCAATTGATTTTCTTCAAACGTTACATGATGCCTCTTTGGGTGGATGGGGACAGCAATTGGAGGTGTTGGAATTTAGGCCCAGGGCCCAGTCGGGCCCACTATGAAATACAGCAAAACTTGTATATCATAACAAATTTTTTGTTGCACATGCTATGTTCGGTCATAATGATGGTCAATATAGCTACACTGTCAGGGTGCCCAGGGATTTAGGGACCCACCCCTCTTGGGCCCTAGGGGACCATCATGGTCAATTTAAAGCAAAGGCTTCTCTTCCCACATTTTTAATTCTGGTGCACAGTGCTGGCATTTTGTGCACGGTGCTGACATTTTACAGAATGATGGTCTAAACAGCCCTCGGGAGTGTGTTCAGCGGTCCCACTTGGGCTTTGCAGGGCCTTCCATGAAACTTCACACAAACGGTACTTGAAATGCATCTCTCCGAAAGTTTAGTTATATCCTTTAAAGTCACATGCGTTGCTTCTTTGGTCGTGTGTCCATTGGGGTTGTTTGTGAATTTCTGGCCGAGGCCCAATGCTGGCCTTGGGAACTTCATGTGGAATTATGCAGAGTGCTTCTCCTACAAATTGATGCACAGGTTAATGCTGATGTTCCCAGGAATTTGACTGAGAACAGTGGTCAAACAATGGTTTATCTGCGTCATGTAACTCAAAATTGTTCGATAGTGAGTAGTGACCTTCAGCTCATGAAACCATGTGGACAGATTGTTGAAGAGATCATTCAGCTGGACTTAATGCACCCATCATCACAGTCCAGGCTTCGGTCTGCAGAGTTTAAAATGATTAGAGGAAATCCAATCCAGCAATGGCCACTTGACCTGTTCAATGCTCCATGGCCACATAAATGAGTGTATGGTGCAGGGTATTTCCAGAGTATCACACTTACAGCTTATCTTTTTAGGTTCATGAGCCCTTGCTAAGTTCACAGTGTTAGTACATAGGTGTCAGATTACAGGGGGAGAGTCTGGATGGCTTTGCAGCAATGTGAATATAATGCTTGTTGGCCAACACAGGGATGGAATAGCCTTAGCGAGGATGAACTTCATTATTTCTTCTTGTGAGAGGGGAATGAAACGGGTTTTGCAATCAATTTAATGTATGTGTGTATTTGTCTGGCATGTTGACCATATTGCATGCTACCTTACAATGGAGAGATCATCAACGAAGTTGGGAATTGGTGAATACACACTAAGGACGTAACAGTGAATGACGTCTTGAAGGTATGTTAAACAAACCTGCGCTTGTGTAAAAGTGTGTATGTGTTTGTCTGTGTGTGATGCCTACCTTTCGGTCCGGGGATTGTACTTTGGTTCAATCTGTGGTTTTGCTTGATAGAAGTTCAAGAAGAGCTAGTGGTCATTCTCTGGTGTGGGTGCCTGTGTGCGTTTCTGCATGTGCTTGTGGAGAGACATAGAACTCACTTTGTTGTGTGTGTGGCGTCTGTTTGTCTGCCAGTTTGTCCGTTTTTTCTATGTGTGGTTTGATACCGCCTGAACGTGCAAGAGCCGTCATGTTGCAATTTGTTGTGAAGTGGACAGTGAAGGTAGTCTTTGTGCAACCTCCTTTGATCCCAACTGACCCATACTAATTGGGGGGATGGAGCTGCATTTGTTCTTGAAAAACTCAGGAGACCACCATGGTCAAATTTGGCATTTATTATGTGCAATTTCGGTAACTTCCAGGCCTAAAAAAAACTTGTAGATGCGGGCTATCCTGGTACTGACCAAAATGTTGGTCTGTATGGCACGTTAGATTACTTCTCCCAAATAATTTCTCAAAAGCGGAAAATATACACATGGCCAATTAACCCAACTACACATACCGATTTACCCCATCTACCGTCTATTTCAAGGTCAGGAGTCATTAAAGGAATATGATAACAATTCATCTCATAATCACACTTGAAATTGCTGTTTCAGGCCCTTGAAAATCTGTTCTCTGCAGATGTTGACCACCTTCGAAGTTTGACACGTTTTCACGACTTCTGTGTACCACAACCTGTCTCAAGGCTACATCAAGCATAATTGACAACCCCAATGACCAGTCTGGTGACGATTTCACAACTATCGAACCTGGCAACTGTTCAGAAATTGAGTTCATTATAAAATTCGTTATAAATTATGAAATAAATCCTATGATGCTCTCTGCAAAACAACCATTGTTGAATTTGGACGGTTGAGCTACAGCACCAATTGTGCTCTTGTTTTTTAAATCATGAGTTCATGGTCATTGGAGGTCATCTCCACCTGTCTATTTGCATAATACTTCATGCGTAATTTCAAAGTTTGTTTATTTTTCCGTGCAACTTGGTGGTGGGACAGGGGGGGGGGTGTGTTGATGGGGCCTAAAAACCTTTGCATAATTTATGCAATTTAAATCACCTTTCCCTCGCACTTTCACCTCCTTCAGTGGACATGTCAATAATCAGTCCTTTCGATTTGAATTGGTCACTGTTAGTAGGCTGTTTCTTTGATGCTAATACCACAATCTTTAAGCGACACATGGAATGCTGGCATTGTTTGCATTGTGACTGATAGAAGTAAACAGCGATCGGCCAACAGGCGATACACTGGGGGCGGATCGGGCTCTCTTTTAATCCGGTATATGAGCATCTCAGTTTAACGGAGGTCGCAGTCTGATATGCTTGTGAACACGATGCCTCTTCTGATTCGATCGGGCGGTGAAACTTATACACTTTATTTTTGGGTTGTTCGTTTGGAGTAGATCATCTTTAATCGTTTTGGGTTCAGGACAAAGGTCACTTGAAGTTCAGCAGAGGTCACGTATGAAATTCCGTGTTAATACGTAACTGTTTGAGTCAAGGATGAAGATGATCGAGGTCCGTATGTATGTTGCCTTGTAGTGGTAAATGCTACCATCGTGTTCTGGTCATGTGAAAGGTCATCAATGATAGACTACATTTGCTCCCATTTTTTAAGTTCAGTCAACAGAGGTCAAGTTAAAAAATCCTTGTTGTATTTGAACAAAGTGTACAAGTTTGCCGATTGTATCGTCTATTAAGTTGAATGTTGAACATGTTAATTTGAATAAATTTGACATAGGTGTGACTTTCATATACCAAAGTACAGGACCCTAGTGTTTGATCAAGATAGCATCATTTTTTTTGGGGGGGAAAATGGGAACTTTTTCAGACGACGTGTCATAATGTTGCCCTTAATGAGCTTTTTTACAATTCTCCATTTGTGCTTGAGTCTGGTCATAGGGTGTCATAAATGAGTCCCATGAGTCATTGAGCGTTTGGTCTACTTGGCTAAAAACGAAAGGTTCATATGTTCACTCACATTTATCAATGAAGGAATGTTGCCTATCACATGTTTATATAGTCACATCCTGATTACTTGTCCAATTTTGTCGAATTGGTTATCACTCGCAGTTCAACTATTGCGTTCCTGATTCGCCAAATAAAAGCCAAGGACATTCTCGAAGTTGGAGCCTACGTAGGCTATGGGGCATTCGGCATGTCCGAGGCCATGGTGATTGGGGGAAAGTGAGAAAAAAAACAACCATCGGAGTTGAGCCCACTTCTGATTTCGTGAAATAAAACAGCTAAGGAGCGGATCTCACGCCCCCACGCCATTGAGGTATATTCATGAATGAGGGAAAGGTCGACCTTACAATTATATATTCTAATACCAGTCGTTTGTATTGTATTTCCTCGCCGGCCTTTGTGATAATGTTATGCTTTTTAAAAGAGGTGCTGATGGGCTCGTCAGATATGACATCAGTCATCTTCGTAGTTGATAATCAGCGACGATCGAATAAGTCTAGTCTGTTATGCTGTGGACTGCAGATCGAATGGCTATGAGTTCGAATTCCGCAGATCGATCAGCTTTTGTGTTGGTGCCCTTGGGCCATTTACTTAGCTTCTGTTACTGTAACAAGACCGGCATAACTGCCTGGGACAAACCTGCGCATAAACAACAGCATTATGTAAGTCTCAGTATTCTTTGGAGATAGCGCTAGATAAATACTGGATTTGGCACAAAAAACATATGCACCCCCCCAACACACCTCATCATTGTTCCGTTTAAACAATTCCAGTTCATGTCTATCGGTTTGCCCGTGTGAGATTAATCGAGGACAATCATCTTGAAAGTGGGGTGAGATTTAAATTATTTGGTAAATAAACTAAAACTAGGGAGGCTCGGGATCGATCTTGGAAGTTTCGTTCCGAAGTTTCATTCTAGTGAGTTTTTTTTTGAAGGGGAAGCCAGAACCTTACAGCACGACACACACCAAGAGAAGGGAGCCCGCTTTAAATCACCTATCTCGCTGTTGAATAGCGATGGCTACGATCTGAAATTCAAGAAAAATCATGGATCGTTAAGTGTCGGGGCAGAGTAATTAGAAGTTTTGCCTCGCCTGAATGAAAGTCAGGAGGAGACTTAGTGGTCACTATTGCGTGTTGTGTGTGTGTAAGTTGTGTGTGTGTGGTTGTGTGTGTCCACTTTTTTCTTTTCGAACGGTAGGGCAAATGTGCGACAAATTTTGAGGGTAGCATCGAGGTTGGGTGACACGAATCTGATTAGATTTTGGGCACAACAAGTCAATAATTAGTAATTAGCCTATTTTATGTAATTTATTGTTAAGGCTCGTTAGCAGATTACGGATAAACCGTAGGTGCTATGGGGGACGTGGTGGCATACAGAATAAGGTAGATGAAATGATTAGATTTTCAAAGTAAAAATTATGGTTAATTGAGTCATCTTTAATTTGCATAATTTATTGCGAAATCCAAAGTTGTCGGGATTTTTCAGGAAAACTTGGTGAATATGATTCCTTCAGTCCCGAAAATTGTTAACAAAGATTTGGGGTCAAGGAAGGTAATACAATTGTACCTAATTTGTAAATTTATGCCAATCATTAAGTTGCTTGGATTTTCATGAACCTAGGGGTTATGATTCACCTGAGTTCCAATTTTGTTAGCCTGGATTCAGGGTCACTGGAGGTCATTCAACGTGTTAATTCGGCATGATTCATGCGTAATTTAAAGTTTGCCGGATTTTCGTGAGAAACTGAATAGGTTAAATTGCCTTAAATTCGCATAATTGGGGCCATTTTAGTCACATTTCCACAAAAACTTTTACTCCTTCAGCAGGACATTGTCAATAATCAGTCCTTTCAAATTCGAAATTGTTCAATGAATAGGAGGCTGTTTCTGTTAAATGCTAATCACCAAAATCTTCAGGCGACACATGGAATGCCTTGCCAATTGTTGGCATGGGGACTAATAGAATATGAACCACCGATCGCACAAACAGGCGAGGCACTGGGGGCGATTCGCCTGTTTCAATTTCCGATGCTACTCCCGAAAAGCAAAAAAATCGCAATGTGAATCTGATTTCCGTGCTTTTTCCGGATTTCGGGTATCCCAATTTTTTTTTTTCAGTACTGAGTCACAAGTAGAGGTCAAAGGCATATATAGGTCCAATTTCGGTGGTCCTGCTTTGGCATACAATAATTAAAAGCCACATTCCGACATTTCATGCATACTCGCTAATTTGTAGTTGATCTCAAATGTTCAAGAACCCTTGCTATATTTTAATCATACAAAGGGAAAGTAAACCGAAATCGTAACATTCGACTAACTAGGAATGACAGGTGAGCTACTGTGCCGTTGGCACTCTTGCTCAGTACAACAAAATAGGTTCTGGGTTGATCAAGAATCTGGAATTTCACTCCACGTTAACATAACTCCCACATGGGGCTTGTAGCGCATTTGTATGATGTTCTGATCAGTACTCGTCCATTTCAAATTGATTTTTCAGGGCCTGCGTGTTGTCATTGATTCCTTGGCAAAAGATGGAGAGAAGTACGATTTCATCTATACATCGACGGGTGGAAACACGAATATTCCGACTATTACAAGGTAGGCGATCCAGCCGGTGCAATCACCATTGCCAGTAACGAACTAGTGTGCACAGTGGTATTGCCTCCGACAATTTTAATAATAATATAATAATAATAATAATAATAATAATATAATAATAATAATAATCTTTTGAAAGAACGTATACAGCGGGTATAATTAAGCTGTACACAACGAGGTGACTGGAGCTGGACAGAAAAACTAGAAAGGTGCTCACCATGAATAGAGATTACACCCACGGGCGGATGTACACCTTCTGTATATCCCACGGAAAGATGGAGGCGAGGACTCAAGAAATTCAGACAGCATTGCGAGCCCAGTGCGCCACACTCGAGAGTACGTAAACTGTACGAAAGAAACGGACCCACTAGTGGAGGTTGTGTGGCGGAGCCATATCCTGACCGGCGACCAATCAAGGGATGAAGAAATGGCAAGGGCGAATACACCCACAGATGGGTAGAGAAAATGCTCCATAGCCAGAACCCACGATAAATCAGCGAGTGCCCATGAGATGCGTACAGTTGCTGAGGCAATGGTCTGAAGATTGAAACTGAGGAACTCAGCCGCCGCCCAAGACCAGGCCTGGCAACAAAGTGCCACAGGACAAAGGTGCAACATACCAGTGATGACCGTAAATGTCCGATGTGGAAACAAAGGGACGAAACTGTGGCACACATCGTGACCTGCAATGGCCCCAGATCGCCGGCACACTGTACAAAGTACGGCATAACAACGTGGCAGCTGCTATCCACCACGGGATATGCAAACACTACGACATATCACAGAACCTTCCCACACCTGGCTCCACAAACCGAATCATTGGAGGAATATGATACACCAAGATCCTGTTGGACTTCGAGATCCGGACTGATAGATTTATCAGAGAAAGACGACCTGACATTGTGATCGTAAACAAGGCTACATCTGAAACAACAATAATAGATATAGCCATCCTCAATGACACGGACATAGTCGAAAGAAGCGGGAGAGGACCGACAAATACCAGGAACTCCGGCTCGAAGTACAGAGAATGTGGGATGTCGAGAGATGTCGAGAGAATGGAGCACTCCGAGCAGCATCCAACAACTTCGAAAAATGCCCTAGACGACATCCCAGGAAAACACCGAACCCTCCCTCTGATTAGGACAGCGCTACTTGGAAGTGCCCACATCCTGAGACGAGTGCTCGATCTCCCAGAGTCCGGATAGGACACCGAGGCCGAGGTACAGAAAAATAGAATGACCAATCAAGCAGATTGTGAAGAAAAATGGGATAATAATAATAATAATAATAATAATATTAAGTGAGCATATACTGGAACAGTGTATAGCTGTGGGTGGTCATTCCACGACACCTCAAATCTGGAGGCTACTATTGTCGCCCAAGCTATAAGTCTACAACTTCTGCTTGGACAGCAGTCTTCCAATGTGCAATGTGAACGGACAACACGAAGTCTCACCCTTCTCCTCTCAAATACTGTCCAGAGATTACCAAGTCAGGGGTCAATATTTCCTGTCCTCGGGGCTGTTATTTCACGTCCCCATCCACCGGACTTTAATGGAAATTACAACATGCAGCCCCTTTCATGCTTGTGAAACACTCTAATAATGATGGTAAGAGCGGCTACACAACACCTGTGTAACTATCATGATGCCCAACAATACGTAAAACGTTACGCAAATTGTGTAGAATGATGGGAAGAAGCCATTACTAATCAGCCAGTCAGATAACAGTAGTGTATATCTGTTACAATAACTAGTGAAAAGTATAATGACACTATAATTCTGTCGTGAAACATACCGATAATATTTCATTTTCGTCAGGAATGATTACATGAACATTCGAGGGAACGGACTCGGTTATTAGATTTAGGTGAGGAGTGATATTTAGAGCAAAATTAACTATATAATTCATTATTGAGGGCAAATATTATATTCATAATAGGAAGCTGAAGTTATGTGTAAGATGCGTTTCTACAACCCTCCACAATGTTTGGTAGGCGTGTTATCTACATACCTGTTGCTTAATGTTAACACAAGTTGTGTGAGAACAACTCAGGGAGGAGTGAGGGCTGAAAAACACAACCTTTGAATTGGGCGGGTTCTGAACCGGGTTTCTCCTCATGCCATCAGACCTCTTACTACCACACCACTCTCCCTTGTAGCATTTGAGGACAATTTTAAAAGCTTGTGGGTAGGCTACCGTCAATACGCCTACATAGAGAAAGAACGAGGCGTTGTTCAGGATCGACTTAGTGGGAATTCTTTGACTACTTTATGTAGCGGGTGGGATCGCATTTTCCTGGGGGGGGGACCTAAAAAGAAATTACGCACCTCGATCTAAGGGCGTATTTCCCGGGGCCATGATCAGGTTTCCACCAGTCGTAGAATGCAATTTGCTTACCTATTTACCATTCGTCGATTTCCAAAAAATCATGGACTAATGGTAGCTGAACAAAGGTGGAATGATCGCTGCTGATAATGTCTTATTCAGCGGGCAAGCCATAGCCAAAAAGGACGCAGATGGCATCGCACTGGATGAGTTTTTTTTCGACGATTGTAGCCATGTGATAGAGTTAAATGCGGTAAGTCTTGATTGCGTCTAGCAAATGTTCCGTTTGCTGCTCTTTTAATTCATGTCCGTTCGTAAATATGAAAAAATACATATAATTGTATCAAAATCTGGACTGAGCGAAAACCACATTACCATTTCATTAACTTACACATCTGTCCTGGGTGTTATAGTTCACACAGTGGAAGCCGAAGAGACACAAATTGATCATACGACTAAATAGGTTATTTAGGTCAATGGTCGGCATTAATTTAGGTAGGTCAAGATTTTGATCTAAATTTTTATAGGTTGTCATGGGGCAAAAATGTATTCACTTTCACAGGCTGGATTAGGTCGCAGCATATGCCTACTATCACTGTATTTGTTCCTTTTTATTCGCCGGATCGCCGGTGCAGAAGTATGAATAAAACAAAAATATACGAAGCAAACAGCCATGATATCGCGGAGAACCTTCAAGTATCATTTCACTAGCAAATGTAACGCCCCATCTTGTGAGCTACTGTACTATTGATACTTCAGTCTCTCATGTTTGATTGAAATACTGTCCTTTGTTTTTCACAACAGGTTATGTTGCCCTGCTTCGATGGCCTACTCCTTGTTCAACACAATATTCCATCTTCATCCGGCTGACAAGATCCAGGTTGGCCGTATAGCCTCTTACAACCTAAGGAAGCATAAGGCAGTCACTTGGGGGGAAATTTGGAATTTGATAGTCCTCTGACCGGAAGCGACACTGAGTTGACTCTGATGACTTGTTAAGCCATGTCATTCCAATTTGAAGAAAAAAAACTTCAATGAGGAAGAGTGTATAATAGAACAGGCTTATTCTCTTCCAGCACATCACACGTTCTTCGGAAATTTTCAGTCAAACTTCATGGTATAATCGTTCCAAGTAACCATCAATAGGCTTGAGAGTGAATTGGTCCAACACAGATTTTCTACAATTGGCTCTAAAGTCACACTTTTAGTTCTGGGGGAACTATTTAGGATGATTGAGGCAGCAATTGTTCAAAATTGTACTCATTGTGTGCCAGTGTTCTATCAGTACGCAGTGTCCGGGTGTAGGTACCGACCGGGTTTAGGTACACGTATGGTACCTGATGATCTTCGCTGGCTTCGTCAATGGTCAGGATGAAAATTCGGGCTCCAGGTGGGTCGGACATGTTATATCTACCTAAAAGACTGACTCGAACCTGATCAGCGTTTATATGCACAATGTGACTTGCTGTTTTCTCCGTTTGGCGGTGCACTCATCATATGATTTCATATCAATATAGAAGTGTCCGATGACCTTTTTTGAGCTACAAAGAGGTACGAAGCTCGAGCTGAAGGTATGTTGATACTCTCCAATTATATTCTTTTTTTGTGTGGGTACGAATGCTATGAAGATGATCACTAAGCTTAAAATTATTATATCTGAAACGATAACGGATTTTGTCACAACCACTCTACCTATCTGACTGCACTCAAACTCGTTGATAGAATGAACTGGGATTGGAAAGTCGTTCATCATGGCCGCAGTCTTCATCGATTTGTCAGAGGAATTGCACTGCGATTAATAACATTTTGTTGCGTGAGCTTTTATGCTTCAACTGGCAAATTGGTCTTCAGGCTGTTTATATATATTCGCCAACAGTATGTCTCCTTTCATCATGATCCTCTCGCTATTGTACGAGTTCTATTGGTTGTACCCAAGGCTCAATTTAGGTTCTTCGTTTTTGGTATCAGTGGGTATTGTATAGTTTCCAATTGGGCGGACATGTTTACTTGCTTGCTGTTTTAAAACTACAGTAATATTCATATGCATTTTATTATATGATCATTGTTTTTACTGTAAAATAAATGCGCGATCAAATAAAAGTTGGTTCGCAGTTGAAAATTAATCTAGTAGTCAGGTCAGTATAATGTGTGTGATGAAAGCGGCTTGTGAAACACGAGAACTCGACCCTCCTGGATGGATCAAACTTTTACTTGGTATGTGAGTTAGCCATAAGAGTAGTTATATTGATATCTTGTTCTGGAGTCAAGTCGAAGGTTATGTGAGGGTCAACAAAGGTCAAAGTGGAGACAACTTTGTGAACAGGAAGTCAAGAATGCGGGGGGGAGCATGCTTCTTCACTCAAGCGAAAGTTGGCATGCAGGCTTTATCATGGTAGTACAGAACCCACTCGTGTTTTGTTTGTATACACATTGTTATTTTTGGTGAGTAGATATGCGGGAATTGTGCAAAAGTAAATGAGTTGGGGAATACAACTTGGAAACACAATAACTTCGACCCACCTGTTGATCAGCTCATAATTGGATGTGGCTCTCCATAATGGGTAAGTGCACCAATCATTTTGGGGTCAGGTCAAAGGTCATACAAGTCAGTCAGGGTGGGATCACTAAGCCTTTTGAATCTCTGGTTTTCAGTAGTAACGGTTGATAATAAGCTTGATTTGAAACTAATATGGTTACAACATACATAGTACATATAGCTTACTTTAGGAATTAAATCAACTGTTCGATCTGTATCAGTCGGGGATGTTACCTTCATACAACTTCATCATTACGTATGACCCGGGACGGTCCAAAGTTGTTATACTGGTGTTCATATTTGGAAATCGTTTTAAGTAGGTTGTAGTGTAAGTTAGTGTAAGTAAACGAAGCTCCAACAATGCAAATATCGGGAGGAAACTCTTCATTCTATACAAAATTATCCTTGTTTATAGCTCGTCCTCTACTTCCTATGTATTCAGTTGGGCAACGACTGTTGAATTGGGTAAATGTACATATGTGTACTTAATTTTGATTCATCAAAAGTATCTTGCTGGTTCGTTGTTTGCGAATTGGAGTAAAAAATGAACCTGAAATAAAAAATATATTCATGATATGATTCGTGATGTTATTTTTAATTAATATGGGGCCAACAGGATGAGCTTATAGAGTATCTGGATACTGGAACTGTTGTCCGGGGCGCGATTCTCCGGCGGTAATACCGAATGGATTTATACCTGAAAAGTATGGCAGAAGAACGAAACTCATTCGTTGAAGTCCGAAAATCCAATAGCGTTTCTGGATGATGGGCAGGGGAGGAAGCTCCATCCCCCCCCCCCCCCCCCACCCCCCCCCCCCCCCCCCCCCCCCCCCCCCACCCCCCCCCCCCCCCCCCACCGAAGGCCTACTGGGGAGTAGTATATCAGGAAAGTAGCCGATGTTGGCGCACGAAGATAAGTGAGGGGAAATAGAGGAGAATTGAATGGAGAGACTCGGGATATTGCGAATGGCCGCCAGCAATCTACTGGTGATATGTCGGCAACAATTGTTTACTCCTGATTAAGGCTTGTTCCAGTCTTCCTGCGAAGCGTCAAGCAAGTGACATATCCCACATTTAATTGTCTATGGTGTTAGGAATGAAACCCTGGTTTCCCCCCCACTCCCCCTTTCCCTCTTGCCAGTTTACACTCTTCGTTGACATGGGGTTCGGAATACAAAAGCCTGTCTCACAGATACACCTGTTCCGAGTGATATCCAAACGAATAGCTTTCTGTTAGGAATATCATTGAGAATACGTTACCTCAAGTCATCTGGGGCCTACCAGCAATATTGCACTAATACCGAGAGAATAATAAGCGACAAATGCTTCTACACGCTTTCATGGCGGAGTAGCATGGTCGGCCAGGTTTCTCTTCTCTCTCCGTTTTAACAAGGGAAACCCCAAACCCAATAGAGAGAGGGGAGAAAGAAAGAAAAGGAGAGGGGGAGGAGAGGTGTGAGGGAGGAAGGAAGGGGGAGGGAGCGCGTTGTGTGGTTAATCCGAATATCGGGGCTTATTCGCATGGACTACGAGCGAATCCAGTCAACGGTGGTATCTGGAAATGGTTCTTGTTAGGTCTGTTGAATGTGTTGGGCAAGGAACGTGGAGGTTATGTTTTGTCCACTCTTGCAATTCAATAGTCGTTTTCTGACTTTGAAGAAATCGATAGGACCATGAAATAGTTACTAATAATACCAGTTCGGGTTAGGAGTATAGACCAGCATGACTGAGATAGGGAAGTACTGAGACCGGGATCGAGACCCAGGCCATAATTCCTTGACTGAGACATGGGAGCCGAGATTACAAATGTAATCAAGCATCCTATAGTCCCCGTCAAAAAAAAGTGCAGGACACTGGGCGTTACTCCATAGACAACTATGAATTTCCCAACCTCAAAGCAAATAGCAAAGCAGGAGTCATAAGGTTTTGTTCCAAGGCAGTGCGGCCCAATATATATATATATGGGTGATTCCACAATTGAGGTGGGCAGCTAGCTAATATTTGCTATGACCATTTTGGTTCAGCCATAAACTTGTTCTCGCATTCCTTTGATAATGATCTCTGAGACCAAGATGTTTGGGTACAAACTCTCAGTCAGTCGAGTTGGAGTTGGATTGGTGATTAGGCCGCGTGCTCACTTTAAGGTCCCCCTCCCTGGATTGAAAAGCATTTTTGCCTGCGAAATGCGAGCAAAAACCAGAAATGACCCCAGATTGACCCAAGGTGCATTCGTTCGAGTTGCCGAGTTCAAGATTTAAAAAAGGTGGGAGAGCCTGGGCAAAGTACGAATTTGTTGAATGAAAAGTTCCCCAAACGTCAGCGTTTGTAAAATCGTTCACCAGCTCGGGAAATATCAAGCACTAGGTAAAGGAATGAGGTTGGCGGCATGAATCATGTTGGGTGGTCACTGGGGTTCGAAATTCCAACGGACAAAATCATGGCATGCGTATACGCGATAATCTGCCAAAAGGCAGAGTGGCGAAGGTCTTACAAAGAACCACTTCGATTTGTGAGACACTTTCGGAGAGTGGCTCTAGATATAGTGAGCCCTATATTCACCCTCTACATCACAGCGGGAAACAAATCTTTTCTGGTCTTGGTGATCATGCCACCAGACACCCATAATTATTTCCGCTGGAGAATATTGACGCGCAGCCTGTGGCGGAGGAGGAAACGCCTTAATTGAAGTAATCTAGGTAAGTCTGCGAGGAGGGGATATTCTCAGATTTAGCTACCAGTTGCATTGGGGGATGCTGAAGGAATTTAACAGACTGATTTTCGCTCAGACATTGAATTAAAAAATATCCCTACCACGCCGTTTATTATGGTTCTGGTGGATCGTTCCAAATGCGACCTTGACGAGAGACGAAGTCTTGCCTACTGTGCCTACCTACAAGTGACATTAAGTATTGATACATTGGAATAAGTCTATTTCCCTTGGTTATTAAGGATAACACTTCAGGATGAACTTGAGGTAGATATTGGTACCAGAGTGAACACATTTCATGCGAAATGGTCAGTAACACAGTTCACGAGACTAGGACACCGTCATTTGCTGATCAGGAGGGAAGAATCAGTATATAGGTCCGGTCGGTATGGGGTCTTCTCCGGAGTTGTTGCACGATCCCCCAATTACACGAAGGAAACAATGGCCGTTGTCCGCCATGATAAGGTTCTAAATTTAAAGTAAAGAGAAATATACCGATCCTCCAGTTGCGCAGATTTAGAAAAGCATGTGATAACACCGACGAGCGATCAATTCAACCGGTAAGGTCTAGGCCGTATCTACCCCCCTCCCCACGCGATTGAGGGCGACATTAGAAAGGAGACTGAATCGATGCGATTTCTTACTTTAGTCCATTACTGGCATGCAGTAGCCAAGACTGACCGAACCAAACGCTTGTGCATGAATTTATGCAGGAATAAATCGAGATACGGATTCCAAAGCCTGAGCGATATACCGGATCAGTACGGTATTCTGCGTAATCGGCCCATGACAGCAGTTACACCATGGTGAACTTGTCCAAACGACAAGTGCCTTAGTCTAACCATGCGAGCAGCTGTGCTATTCGCGACTTCATTTGAATAGGATGCTATTTGGGCTTGTGAACACTGCTGCTGCATTTAGTAGGTTGGTGCGACAATGTTCTCAATCACACTAGAACCTGGAACGAGCTTGTTTAGTTTAGTTCATGAAAATTGGTCATGACCGGACAAAATCCTCATGGAAGACCCTAAAACCAAAACATTCCAAAGGAGAGGAATAACCCAGATACCTACCGAATTCGCCCACAATTCTTGGAAAATGAACAAAGAATGTTCTTGAAAGTATTCGCACTCTAGCAAACAACATTTCAGTAAGGCTTACTCCCTCACAATACCTCCGGCCATGAAAAAATATTCACTAATGTCCCATCTACAGCGTTTGCTACGAAGCTTGTGGCAATGGCGGTAACATTGGAGAACTCAATGAAATAGTGAAAGGGAAGGCCCTTGATTCATGAAAAATTTCGAACACCTGAATCAGATCACCACGGAATTCGTCTCAGCCCCATCGAAGTTAGACCGAAACCCTTAACCTTTCCTCATGAGTTCGATCTTCGAAACTATGACTTTCCAATCGGTTGTGGCAGTCCTCAGAGGCCCACCAGCCAGGAACTTTTGACAGATTTAACGAGGTGCAAGGAAAATGTTTTTGATCGCAAGAAAATTCCTTCCAGTAGCTTTAGTGGAGACTTATTGTTATGTCACTTCGTGGATCTCGTTGCTGGTGTGTAATAGCATCGGTGATGCTGTTTGTACACACAATTATAATCTATTGAATCACTATGATCTACATTCCGGAGCTACGTGAGAGCGTGTAACGGACTCAAAAGCTCCATTGTGTCTCGAGATTCGGTTGAGTAATCAACAAGAGAGAGTGATTGAATGGGCTTTGTTTCATTCAGTATTCGTATTAATGAGTGGTTATGAGTTCGAGAGGCTCACACGTGTAACATTGCTATAGTAGCAGTCTGGTTTTATTTAGAAGGCGGATTGGTGGTTGGTTTTCGTGCCGGTTGGTTTTCGTTTCGTTCGAGTGTAATCATCACCCAATTTTTTTTTACTAAGTGTATCATCTTTTGCGGACAGACATAATTGTTTCCTCTAACACTTCATGGAGTATACACATAGTTGTTCATTTCTTAGTTCTCGTGTTTTCATACACGACGGACATAGTTGTTAGGTACTTAAGGTCCTCTTCTTGGGGCTTGGCCATCTGTACTATACTTTTCGGAAAAAAAATCCTCCTCATATTCCTGCGTTGACAGGTGTCAGGTTGAAATCATATAAGTCATCTTGGTCCTTCCAGTGATCGTCCAATCTTCTTTCAAATAACTGAATCTGGGCGAGATACTAGCCCAGTCCTGGTTGCCTATTCCAAGTATGTGTGACTCTTCTGACGTATGGCTCCATTTGCTCTATTTAGTTTCTTACCATGACGCCTTGATCTAGATCGAATAACCATGCGTAGATATAAAGGTATGCTGGTATCATAAATTTCCTGTTGAGTGCTTGTTAGACTTCAACCGCATCCCCTCTCAGTCGCCGGTAAGCTAGAGTGGGTGACTTCAGAGTATGAATTCGTTTCCGTAAGTTTCATTTCTCATGCCAGGAATTGGCTTTGTTGCTGTCCTCTGTACATAGCTGTTACGTGAGTTCTAATTTATATGGATACCATACTCACTGCGTTTGCATATTCAAGGATGTGGTCTGACTATGAGTTATGAACAGAACAAGAAATGTTTTCTCATCCAAGAAGGTGAAAAAACAGCGGATTAGATACTGTTTGCATTATCGATTTTCTCACTACTTTGTTCTTCGAACTTGAAACACGTTCAATAATCACACCAATGTATTTCTCACTGACCCCCAACCTAATAAATATGTTCGGTAAGCCTCCAAGACTTTACTTTCAGTGGAACTTCAGTGCCATTTTTCCGACCAGGTTTGTAGATCAACGAGATCTTGTTGCTGAACTTCCATATCATTACACAATAAATGTTCCTAAAATGTTGGTATCATCTGCAACCATATAACATCGACGTTAATGAAAAATAGGTAATGCATATAGATTACGAATAATATTGGACCCAGGACGCTACCCTGAGGACAACCGCTCGGGAAAGGATTGCCGCACTCTCACCTTTACGGTCCATTGAGTCAAAAGATATGGTCCATGTAAGTTACTTCATCATCAGTTAAACCATAACACGCCAGTTTCCTCAACAGGCGATGATGCCGGACTACGGCAAAGGCCTTCATGAAATCCAGATGGATGCAGTCCAGGCTTCCCCCACTATCAAACTATTGGTAATGATCCAATACATGAAGCAACTGCAGAATAGAGGTCCATTCCGGGATAAGACCGAATGTTTCGGAGAGAACAAGCCATTCAACTTTACATGGTGGACAATATTGTCTCTGATATGTGCGTGCGTGTATTGCCAAAACATTTAGGACTCGTTCACCTCATCAATGATTCCTTGTTGCCATATATGGGGCCCCCAACAAACTGTGTCTTGGAGTCATGACTTTTCCTACCTTAATGTTGGGCGGTCTGATAATATATCCGCAACCACCTTTCAAGCGTTTCGGGATATTATGCGTTTGGGTGTGCGGGGGGCTCGCGTCTCCGCCGCCACCGCTTCCGCCGCCTCCAGAAACTTTGAGCGTTAGCGCAATAAATCGTTAACGCTTTCTCCGATAAATCTAAAATTGGTACACATGTCCGCCCTAGTTTTACACGAAAATACTGAGTTGAACTGAAGTCTTCAACTGGGAGTAGGGATCTGAAATTTCAAAGATCCCAGTCTGCCATCATTGAGAGCATAATGTATTGGCGGAGTCAGCCAAGTGCTGTCTAATCTTGACAGGTACGCTGTTAATTGTGTCTTCGATGCGATCACTTTTCTCGGCTAAGCTGATCTTGAATCGAATTTGGCTCGAAGAGAAATAAACGAGCCTACCACACATCTCTTTGAATATGATATTGCGAAATCTGTTCTGTTCTGATACGGCTAAAATGAGTCTCAAAGTAGCAGCGACTCTTCTAGCCGAAGACGAGGCTTCATGGTAGGTTCATTATTATTAGTTTCTATAGACAAAGATTGTTGAATTATCGGTATTTATAGTCGTCAACTTTCCGTGTTTTTATCACAGTTTAGAGCGAGGAGTCCTAGCTCCGAGTGATTCATGGGGCAGTAGTTTGATGCATTCACATATCTTTCAGCTAAAACAACATAGGCGATTTTGGATGGTGGCTGCCTAACATTGATTCGGCAAGCAAGTTTAGCTCCAATGGTCTCTCATGTCATCAGAGTTGGGGAGCTTCCGTGGACGAAGCTTCTACTTGTTCAGTTTTGCCAAGTGAGCTCGTAGGTGCCAATGAACTTAACTGATAATAGAATTTCAGACGAGTAGTTACTGAGTTCGACGTAATACCCAGGTGTCTCTGTTATCGCAAGGTGTTCAACAGAAATGTCCAAAAATTGAGTAATCCCCCCCATGTAGATTTTTTTCGCCACATAGCGTAACCTAAGGTACTAACATTTTGTGTACACATTGCACATGAAAGCGCGACTCATTCAAGTGCATTTGCACACATGCATAATTGAAGTATTTATAGTGGCAGTTTTCATGCCTTCCCAAATCTGCATGGTTGGACTGTGCCACCGGAAGATATTAGAGGACAGAGTAACCAGTATATTGATAGACCTTGTGGGGCCAAACACAGTCGTGGTCCTATAGCGATAATCATTCCCCATAAAGAATGTGACGATAGCCGCTCCCGTCGTCGAGACGGGAGCGACCTTTACGGCGGTTCCCACATGCGTTTACCAGAGCTGTTGTGTTGACTGTCGTCTTCGCTATTAGTGGCTAGTATCATTTGGGTGCCACAGAATTATCTCGTCCCAGTATGCAATTTGCATGCTTCTGTGCCATCATTTCCAGGCCGCCGGGCCCGTGACATCGTCATCCGCGACAATCATCTAGTGGGCGGCCATGTGGAAGGATTGTTGGTTGGTAGGGAGAGTAAAGTCGTAGTGGGCACTTGCATTTCTCTCTCTAGAGAGAAGAGAGAAGGGTTATTTCTGTTGTTATTCCGCTGCCCTGTGGGGCCGTTTTCGTATTGTGACGTTCTTTGTATTTTGAGTATTATTCGCATATATAGCGCAAGTCCGGGTCCATCTTAGGGCGACACTGGGGCTGTCATGTCGGGTATATATTATTTTGTAATTACAGCGATTGTGGAGTAGGTTGTAGAGTATTAGGCTACTTTCCAGTCGCCCCAGAGGGTGAGCCATTCATGCAGGCCGCAAACTTAAGTCGTGTGTTTACGTCAGTACAGCCGACCCCCATGTTGTGGGCAGGACTCGGGGTTGCATAGGCCTGACCTTCACAGGTAGGATTCTAGGGTGTCATATGGGAGATGTTATTTGTATTTTCAGGCATCGCCATAAATGATATGTAGTCAGCTCGTTGATAGATTATTTTATACAAATATTTCTTGACAGTGGTATATTTCAGTGTAAAGCAAATGTTTGACACTAGTAAATATCAATATAATTTTGTGACTGAATATTCATGATGCAGATTTCGTTAGATATGTTGGGGCGTTAGTACTATACTAAAGAAGATACATGTAATTTCTGACACTACTACAGCCCCACCGGTGTCGTCCAGCGTTTAGGGTGTTTTTTGGAAGTCTGGTTGACTGATTTTGGCATGTGTGAATTCTAGGTCTATATTCAGTTGTAAGCTGCCGAATCTTTTTGAATGTTATCTGCATTTAAATGTCCTATCCTTGACATAATTACCATTCTACCTCGCCATTCCACTACGCTTGGTATTACGTGAGATAACACGAGCAGTTCGACGGCCTCAGTGTGTGAGTAGAGTTTGTCGAGGAAGCATCGTCCGCTGCTCTCCTGAACAAGCTCAGCCCTGTAGATTCCTGAATTAAACGAGCCTAAGGTGAAGTTCGATTGGGATTCTACCGATGCATCACGGAACGAGGGGTTTACATGAGAGATTGCACAATAGACCGTCTTCAGTTTTCAAAGGTTGTGAGTGAGCGCAACAAAACTACATGGGGGGGGACTTAGATGCCTTATCAATCCTCAACATAACCACAGACCTGCGGTTCCATGGGAGGGCATGTTAACCCTCCGTTCGTGTGATGCACGGTAGAATCCCAATCAATCTTCACCTTAGGCTCGTTTAATCAACATCACACTCACTACGGTTTGCATGAGACATCAAAGCAATCGCTCATGAACGAGGAACAGAGTACAAACACGAGAGAAGTTCCGTGTAGACAGTGTATTCTCTGCTGTCTTTCTGTTTTTTTTTAACCTCTGTTTTCAAAACATATAAAAACATTGTAACAATCGCATTCAGTCATAAGATGCTGCAAGGTCAATAAATTGTGGTAATATAGGTTTACCATAATCACTGCACATGGTACATTGTTGCTCACATAACATATTCTAATAACTTGCACAAAAAATTGTGTCTCTTAGTCCATTGTGCCCCTATTCGCACAAACTCAACAATATTTATATAACCAACGGGCTAGAGTGCTCCTTGAGACTGGCCTGTATGGAGGACTGTAGCTAATAAAAAGCTGAGTTGCGTGCCCACGCAACTGCGAAGTTTTCTGCAAGTAACATTTCAGTATGGTACCAACATCCAGACGAATATCGAGCTGGTAACTTGGTAAATATATTTTGGGAGGACACGAACCAGGCCGGGGATGTTTGTGGTGAAGTTCGCAGTACAAATACTTGGTTGCCTGTCATCAAAATGCAAATCATTAATATCTAACTGATGCAAAGTCTGCAAATGTTGTGCAGTAATCAGTGCTATCAGCATCAGTAATTTGTAAGTAATAAGTTTAAGTGGCAAGGTATCATAAGGATATAATGTTTGCAAGTAATTAAAGACCAGAGAAACGTCCCAGATTTTGTGGTATTTGGAAAATGGGACGGCATTTATCCATTTAAACCCCCATTAAAAATCTGGAGATTAAGGGGTCAGACGTCGCGGCTGGTTTGTGTTCTTGAAGCTGAAGCAGTGCCTACAGCGCTGACCGCGCTGTATTAATTGAGCTGTAACTCAGTCCATCTTGACAGAGACTTGTAAAACACTTGAGCGTTTTATTCACAGTGGGAGAAAGCGAATTAATCTGTTGACTGATGCAAAACTGCACCCACTTCCTTTGATACCGAGTATTGTTTTAGTTACTTCTCACGATGGCCGAGGATGTCTGTGGCAGTCTCTTCTGAAACGCCTCTGTTTCGGAGTGCCTGCCAGATAAGCGGCAAGCCACTAATTGCTAGTTCTGGCGCAGAGGGTGGGGACAAAGCTGGTCGCGACCTGGTTGAGTTAGTATGTTCCTTCCTTTTGGGAGCAGCCGTGGAGTAGTTGTGGTCATGGGCACAGTTGCAGGGACCCACATCTGGGAGGTCCAGAGGGGTTCTATGAGTATACCCAGAGCCTGATCGTGGGTGTCTTTTGAAGTAGTTTAGCGATCAGCTGAAAGGCGGAATGCCATAAAAAAATAATAAACGCTCTGATACAAAAGGCATCTGAATCTGGTTTCCATGATACATAAGGGGTGGTTTGGTGATTAAGCTTCGAGGCAAAAAGGTCGATCTGCGGCCTTCCCCGAAGCTTGGCAATGGTGCCAAAGATTCGTCTATCCAGCATCCATTCTGTATTGCTCTCAATTTTACGAGACAATTCATCAGCGTCTCGGTGGAGGTGAGGCTACCAGGGATGTGGAAAAGAGTGATAACCAGTTGTGCCTGGTGAAGGCCCAAATCCAGATGCCTTGAGCCACTGCATTACATTCCTTGGAATGAGTGCCGCCCATTGCCTTGATGTGGGTACTGCGGTGGTATGGTCAGTAAAGACTAATATGCTTTCCTGTGGTACTAGGACAAAGTGTTTTAAGGCCATGCTATATAGCCATAAGCTCATGGGCTATTAATATGAGACAACTGTTTTTTACTACCCCGTTGCCCACTGGCCTCAGTCGATAGAGTGGGGCTTATTGCCCCCTATCCAGATAATGACGCAGCAGTTTGCAAATAATATGTGGGTTGCATCCTGTACATGGTGGTAGGCAGTAGTTAAGATACCGCTTCCCACCATTTCAGTTGATTAATCGCGGGGGGGATCAGGGTAAGGCATGCATCAAAATTTCCCCTCTTTGCTTTGAGGTGATCAATTTTCAATAGCTCCAACTCTCTGTAAAATATGGGATCATATTCGACACCAGGGAACAGGGACACAACTTTCACAAGAATGACAATTACATGAGCAAGTCCTCTGAGGCTAACTTCTGATTTCCCCTCTAGGGTTTTCAGTCCGGGCTCATGTGGGTTTGACAGTCATAAGCCGCGAATTCAACTCGAAGCCCAACTGCCCAAGTAGGTAAGGGTTTGCTGTGGCCTGTAGTACCGAATTATCTGGGGTGAAGTGAATAGATCCTAACTTAATGAAAAGCTCAACTGCTGCTAAAACGGCGCTGTCACAGTCTGCAGCTGAATTTACCTGCAGATATTATATCATCTTTATAACGCAGGCAAACTTGCCCTAAAGGGCGCGAATGTGAAAGGACCGGCTTAAGTAGTTCGTAAAAATACGAGGTGCAGATACCAGCCCATTTGGGGAGCATGGGTTATTGATACACGTATCATGTTGAACAAGATCTCCAAGTAATTTTCCATTCATTGACTGCACTGGTAACAGTGTAGACAGGCATTTTTTAAAGCAATCGATGCCATGAAACAGTTGGGTTCCATTAGCCGCAACACAGAGTTCAATGTGTCCATTTTGAAGTGATGATAATTGACACTATCATTCAGGCACTGCAAATTGGATATCATACGAATAAGACCCGTCTGGTTTTGGTCAAAAAATATTGGGATATGACCTCATTTTGCACATGGGATGCTTTCTCAATAACACCTTTGACAGATAAATTCTGAATTCGACATCATGAGTTCTGGTCTGAGTAGAGAGTTTTGTGGCTGTTGGCTTATGTAAGCTTGGGGTCGAAGGTTTCTCGTATCAAACTCAATTCTGAACCCCGTTAATAGCTAGCCCCACAAGGTCAGAGGTCATCTCCAACCAATTGCCAAGTCTTCCAGCAGGCATCTGCCTGCCCCTCATATCGCCTGAATTTAGGCTAGCACATACCTCACCTTGAATTATGTCCGTGACGATCGTCTCTGCCCCTGTAGGGTCTTCTGTTGAAGTCCGATCGCGTTGACCGCTGGCCTAAAAAAGGCTGATATTCTGGTTGTATAGCCCCGGCCAAGACTCCGCATGCGATGCGTGTAGCTGGAGCCTCCAGCTCATCCTCTAGTCGATCTCAGCCGTTTACTGACTTTGTTGGCCTCCATCATATTTGAAAGCTGTCGCGGCAGATCATCACCAAACAGGAAAGTGGGACGGTGCCGCGTAGTACGCGAGTTCTTAAAGTCCATGTTTAGGTCTGGTCGAATCTGATCCCTGCGAATTTGGTTTATGTCACCGTTTGATAGCCCCAGAAACACAAGCGTGTCCGATAACCGCCGGAGCATACATTCCTTGTCTAATCCAGCCTTGCTGGTCAGGATGTCATTAATGAGCGATGAAACAGCTGTCATAGCTTCAACATTTTACCCCAGCACTTTTTGGAACTTAAGGTCCTTTGATTTAGTTGCTGTTTTAGCTGATCCCAAATCAGTTCATTTACCTGGGTCACCTAGAGTAGTGGGATATTTTCAGGGGTTCCATAGTTATCCGCCCTCTCTCGAATTCGTTCTGGTGACAGCTTTTCAGTGCAAATTTTGGTCACCAGACCAGAAAACTTTCCATTAAGTGGAGCTGAAATTTTTGCACCAAATCAAACTCACTCACCAAGCCTGCAAATAGGTCCTGCTCTTCGCTATTAGGGTTATGAATCAGTAGTGGTTCAGACTCATTGTCACTCAGCCCCTGCAGGATGGCTTCTAAGTCGGTTTCGACTCAAGCCCAGTGTCAAGGTCATGCGTGGACCGAGGTGAGCTCGTCAGATTTGTGCTTCGAATCATTCATATTTACAACTCCATTTTGCCACTGGCTGCTTTTGAAAACTTTTTCATTCGTGCGCAATCTGTTTCTTGCATTTTAGTAGAGTTTTCGTCTGCAGGGTTGGGCCATGGCCTGATGGTTTGGGCCCTGAAGGACCTCCAGAAGGTGGGTCTAGCATGCTACTAGTCTTGGCATCCATTTTGCAGGGGTAAGCACTGACATAACTTCCGTGTAAGTGTGGCTAGCGACAAGATACCAAATAGCCAGCGGCGGTAAAAGTAATCGTTATCTTACAATTTTACAGTATATGGGCTCGTGGCCGAACACTGACAGCCCTGCCGTGCAGGTCTACCAATTGCAAGACAATAATAATGCAGGAATAATGTGACCATTCACTTAATGCCCGTGGCCTAACTAATAGGGCCTAGAAATTTCAATAATCAATACTGTTACAATATACAGGCCTGCCGTACGAAGCTAGTATATCAAAATACTAAAGTTTAGGCGAGCTGAAACTGTAATTGTAAACGTACAGAGTATTGCACAGCTCATCGTGTAGGCTACAACAGCCATATAAAAATGACCAGTCAACTTAACTATTGTATACCAACGTACATGGAGGCAACAGCAGCAGGTAAAATAGGAACAAGGAGGCAAGGATAGACTCCTAACCCTCACACACATATCGTTTTATAACGTTTTGGAAATGTCATATAATTTTTTGAAGAAACGTTATTCCAAAAACATTTCAACGTTTTAATAATGATATCTATGACCACTAAAATGTTTCTAAAACGTTATATTAACATCACGTCTACGACATTGTTGTATAACATAAATATAATGTTTTTAAAACATTAACACAGTTGATGTTCGCTATTATTATAATGTTATAATAACGTTTATATGGCAAACATCGCAACGTTCTGATCATGTTTCTATAAGATTTTCATACATTCTAAAATATGGTGGAAATGGCTGAGGTCTTCTGTTTTAATAATGTTATTAAAAAACGTTATCGTCAAACTCGGAAACGTTTTAATAATGTTTTTCATACTATTTTCGCACAACATTGTCAAAAAACATTGTTATGACGTTTTCAAAATATTGTATCCCCCAACTGACCTGATTGAGGTTTCACGATTTTGCTTCTAAGCCCCAACCACTCACGAATATTGGTTGGAATACTGATTAGCACCAAAACAATAGGGACCATCTACCCACTGTGGAGTATCCATCACGCAAGCAGGCCAAGTATGGGAGCACTAATCTTATCGTCTCCTATTTACCGTGTCCACCAGACTTCTTCAGTGAAACGACTCGTGATCACGTACCTAATGAATATTATTGAGAGCACAACCCAGCAAATACATATCGTTTCCATAACGTTTTGGAAATGTCATATAATTTTTTGAAGAAACGTTATTCCAATAACATTTCAATAACATTCCAATAACATTTCAATAACATTCCAATAACATTTCAATAACATTCCAATAACATTTCAATACGTTTGTAATAATGTTATTTATGACCACTAAAATGTTTCTAAAACGTTATAGTAACATCACGTCTACGACATTGTTGTATAACATAAATATATTTAAAAACATTAACGCAAGTGATTTTCGCTATTATTATAATGTGATAACATCGAAAACGTTTCTAATACATTTCTATAAAATTTCATAAAATTTCTAAAAGTATGGTGGGAAAAGGCTGAGGTCTTCGGAAACGTTTTAATATGTTTTTTATACGATTTCGCACAAACATGTAAAAAAACATTTATGACGTTTTCATATTATTATTATACACTTTAAAATTACAAAAGGTTAGGAATATAGATGGAAGTCTAGACGGACATGATTATATTGTAATAATAACTTTATTGTCGACCTAATAATGTTGTCATAGCGTTATAAATAACGTTTAGTAGAAGGTTATCATAATGTTAATGGACTCATTGGATGAATTTGGATATCATAATGTTAATTTGATGCTTTAAAAACGTTATAATAATGTTTCCGGAGATGTTATCAAAAACATTAAATGGCTGTTATCAGAAACGTTTCAAGGACGTTATAGATTGTTATTTTCCATGAAAAATGTTATCGAAAGTTTATTGGATGTTCTTAAAATGTTCTTGGTAACGTTTTTGATGTTTTGAAAACGTTATATCAACGTTTCCCAACGTTATCAAAAACATCTACAGCTGTTGTAATCGTTAATGCTGTATGGAAGTATGAAAAACGTAAACTAGACGTTATTTAATAACGTTGTTCAAGGTTCCTAATGTGTTTTCAATACGTTATTGAAACATTACTAACGTTTTTTAAAAAACGTTATGAAAACATAAAAATTACACCACTTTGAACGTTTCCTAAAAGTATAAGTCTCATCATGAAAATGATTATTGGAACCGTTATCTTGATGTTTTAATAACGTCATCGTATTTGCTGTAGAGGCCAGTCGCAAAATGACACCACCAGCAGAAATCCTTTGTGCTGGATAACAATATTCGTTCAAGACATACAAGCCCGCGCTATATTACAGGGTCAGCTAAGCGTTAAGAAGTACGTGACAAGGATAATCAAACTAACCCGTGCGCTGGTACACCACCGCCAGCTGTGTACAGCGTTGCCAACACTAACTTTTCCTGAAGACAAGGACGCAGTGATGTTACACGTATGCCAGCGGCCACTCTGTGGCAATGATTATTGCTAGCCCGAAGACGAGTAGGAGACGCCCTAGGGACGTATGTGCCTCTCTTCAAGTATAGTTGACACTGAAGACGGTCAATGTGCAATGCTCTCATGCGAACTGTAGTGACGTTGAGGTTCGACGTATAATCACAGTCCTCGGGTTTGTTAGGCTTCGGTAATTTCAATGCAGTGGGCGGCGTGTATCCTGCGGTTACTCCGGTAGTTATGAATTGGAGACCACGGCAGGCTTTCACGGCTCTTTGTTTGCATTAAACAATCAACTTCAAGACTGGCAGCAGCTTAGGCTGCGACGATATACGCTGGTCGGTACCTCTGGTGAGTTGCCTTGTGTTGTTGTTTAGCTATCCTTATTGATGAGGCTATCAGCACTCAGCAATAGATTGGATAAGGAAAGAGTAGAAAACGTAGCCTTAGCATAGCTTCAAGGGCGCTGGGACTACTCTAGTGGACTGGCAAGTAAACTTTAAATTTTTGACTGAACATTGCGTGATTTTTTTAACGATCTTAAGCAATATGACAGTGATGTTGTGTATGCTGAAGTGAGCGTAGGTTCTCAAAGAGAACTTGTTACTTTTATTACTGGTCTAGGCTTAGCCTAGAGGTTGCGACGTATACCAGTAACCGTGTTGGGGGAGTAGGTTCTCAAAGAGGAACTGTCCACATCCACAGAGTCAAGAGCTGAGATAAACTAGAAAATGCATGGTGAAATGAAACCTATGAACTCCTGAAGGGATGTTATATTTATAAATGATGGTGGACAAGTTCCTTATGCCCATCTCGGATACAAGATGGTGAACACAATAAACATATTGGACAACCTGAAGTTTAACATGTGACCAGAAAATAAGGTTCTCTCTGGCAAGTTAACAATTGATGCAATGCCAAAATCAGAAAAAAGGAGAAAAAACGGCGAGCAAAATCACCGTAGGGCCTACAAGGCCTCGATACATTCTCCCACAGTCAGCCTAGTTGCTAATCCATAATCAAGAAACATTCTGCTGCCATAGGCACTCGGGTTGAAGCATCGGGCTACTAACAAAATAATTTCGGCCCACAACGGCATTTGGCAACGAATAGGTCTCGAAAGATTAGTCCATGTTGGGGCCCTATGAACCATCTCCCTGCTCATGGGACAAGTTGCCAGATTGACGATTACCCATATGAACTATAGTACATGCACGAAAGTTTAATCGCCCAGGGGTAATTTGGGATTTGGGGATTAGGCAAGAACATGTACGTCCAATAGGGCAGTTTGACGCTTGACTAGCTCACTACAGTACATAGGACATCTTGCCGCCACGAGGCATTGATAGGCGATTCATGATATTTACTGTAGAATATGAATGGTGAGTTCCTGTACGTCGGGCCTATACAGGCTAGATACGTATTGGTCGTCGGCAGTGTATTACTGCAGGATAGAATGAATGTAATTGTTGAATTTGTCGGACTATATTCATGATAATGTTGGCCGAGCCACACATATAAAACCCTTGTTTGGGGCGCGAAAACATTGAAAAGCGAGTGAAACACTAAACATTCTCATTTGGCTGGGGAATAAATCGGGTTCAATGTGGGAAGTAAAGGACCGAGCATGGCAAAAGGTCTTGTGGGTAACCCAGTTACCCCTAATCCTTCCCATAGGGGGGAAATATCACCTATGGGGGAAATGGAATTGAATGCCCGCAGGGCAATATGAAGACTCAGAAGTTCTAGAAGCAAAATAGGACCAGTCACGGGTGTGAATTAAACTCAAATTTTCCACGGAGCAAAAGCAAATTTAAGCTCTGAATCTGGGTCCTCTGGAGAAATAGTGTGCTAAATGTACGACAAAAATGCCCGTCAGTAAATGTGTATAAATCGACAGTAACATTCTCGTCATGATCTGCCCAGGATATCCCAACCCAAGGGGGAGAGGAACGTGAATTACAACCACGGCCCACGGGGGCAAAAAATGACTAAAATCTTTCACAGAGTCATTGCTCATGTCTTGTAGGGTGGCCTAAATAACAAAGGTGCCTAGGACAGTAGCTTACTGCATTATGGGCCAGTGCCGGCACTGGAAAACGGGTCAACATTGTGGTACTAGACAATGCCCAGGCCGGGAAAAAAGGGGAAACGCTGAGCAGTATACGCGACACAAGACATCACAATTAACGCCAAATTTAATTAAAGGACGATTGCTGGGTGGTTTGCTTCGTTTTCAAAGGCTGCCATGCTATTGAAACAGCAAGAGACACAGGGTGGGATAACCATTTTTGGGAGGCATTGAATTCCTCCGATCGTGCTATATGTCTCAGCAGACAGAAGTTAATTAAACTCGTCTGTGGAACTCGTTCAATTGCGATTCTAACTCGCCATATACACTACGCTACGGTCTTACATGAGACTTTAAAGCCGTGGTCAAAGCATGGCCGAATGACATGACGACCAGTAGACTGTATGGGACGTTATTGCCTAACTGAGATTGCCCATCTGGGCCAAGTATAAAATAGGTTCTGGTGAATACGCCAGAAACAGGAGCCCTGTCTTGGGGCCAAAAAACAAATACACAATATATTCATAGCTTCGACTTCAATTAGAATCCCCTTAAATGAGGTGGAAAACAATGCAAGCAGTTAATACTATGAAATACTGAGAACATTATCTGCAAACGACCGACTTTCGGTCAATGGTTGTTTTATTATAAAACTTAGCGAAAGTTGTGAATGACGCCCATCCGCTGTCCGAGGATATTATCAATGGGAGTGTTCCTTCTCGCTGCTCTAAGACACAGCTGCAGCTCCTCGTGCTGTGTGCGTTGTACTTCTCTACATCAACTCCTGAGGTTTTCATTACTTCTCTAAGCCATCGTGAGAGAGTGTCTCTTGAAGCTGGTTCAAATGGCATTGTATGAGTGATAAATAAATGGTACTCCTCTCTAAAACAGAGGCAGTCATACTAATGAGGGCGGAAGCAGTTGGTAGACATCTAATGCATCGTTTCATGCTCATAAGCTTGCAGGACAATCTGGGGTTGAGTAAAGCCCGGCCGCGACTGCTTCAGCAAGGCCGGAATTCACAAAGGTAATTGTCGGCTTTGTCAACATTGCATATAGAGCTGTTAGTAACTGAACGTCGCAGTCGCTGCGCGGTGAGTAGAGCAGCCATCATAGCCCGCTTAAAGAGTGACTTGCTACGCGATAGTCTGATAAGGGTAGAGTGTTTAAGGTATACTGAAACAACTGATGCGACATCCCAGGTATCCAGATACTAGGCTGAGGTGGCCGCAGGTTATACACCCCTTTCAGTACCACCTTACTATTAGGGGTGGGAGCCCATGGGGACCTGCGTGTCACTTCCACCAAACCCGAGATACAGAACCGGCAGTGTTTAGTGTGTGAACTAAGATCCATTGAAAAAGTTTTGTAGAGGAAAACGGAGGACCTCACTTACAGATGGGCGAAATTGAATCGATTTTTCCAGAATAGCAGACAGAATTTTCCCATTTGCGATTAATAAGTTTCATACAGTTATTGGGTGATTGTTCTCCAGGAGGCCAAGAGGATGTTGGCCAGTGTCTGTGGGATGTCTCTAGTCTGAGGGATTTCCCAGAGACGAGCCAGAAGGCGTTGGAGTTCTCGTGAAGAGGATGGAGCTGACCCGGAACTTCTGGAAGCCGCAGCACATGTTTACCTTAGGAACCAGTCTTAGCGTAGCCATGATCATTGAAGACAGCTTGAAGAACAGATCTGAGTTGCCACACGGGGACAGACGATGATGACACCCATGGCTGGTCTTGGATGATCTTTTGTCGTGCTCTGGCAATTCAAAGCAAATGGGGAAAGCAAAAAATAGTAGTTATGCCAGTTGAACGTGAATGCGTCAACAAAAAGCTGCATTAGGCTGAGGTTTCCACGATAAAAACAGATTGGGCTGTTAATTTAGTACTGGATGGCAAAAAGGTCAATTTGTGCTGGCCCCATAATAATTGGCCAATGCATGAATATGGAAGGTTGTAGCTGCCATTCTGTGCATTTTCAAAACGCCTTAGACAACTTGGCAGCACAGACATTATCCTTCCCAGGTATGCAAATGCGTAGAATAGTAGTAGAACAACCCAATCTATCCCGGTATTGTGCCCACAACAGATTTTCTTGGCCAATGTGGAATTAGTATGAGATTTAGTGCCTCCCATTGCGTTGATATAGGAAAAAACCACTGTTGAGCTGTCTTGTGAGATTATCCTTAATGTTTGTTGTATACATTTCCCACAATGACACTGAGGGCATTATAAATGGCTTTCATTACAAGACATTGATATGGAGCATTTTCTCTGTTGAACCATTCACCCTGTGCCTTATTCGCTAGAGTAGGGCAGTTTGCACCCCACCCCTTAATTCGGTAATTACCGTTGATCAGGGTCCCCAAGTAAAATCTGTTTTGAAGGGTTGAGCAACATTCGCTCCCACACATGTAACTCTTGAAGTGCAGCAGGGGTCATGGAGAATGGTCCTTCACAATCACCCTCCGCAATTTTCAATGCTCGATTCCGGACGAATTCCAGCTCCCTATAATAAAGGGGACCATACTTCACTCCAGGGAAAAGTGACACCAGGGATACCTATTACATGAGCTAGATCTCTGATGTACTCTGTGTTGTCTTAATTTCACAATTTCAGAAAGCGCATTGCTGATCCTGGAAGGCTTAGGTGTGAGTACCATGCTCCTAGAATTGAGCTGAAACCCAAGGAAAGTCAAGACATTCACAGGAATCAGTTACGGGACTTGGGAGGTTGTATTTACAAACCCAAACTGAGGGAAGAGCGAAGCAGCCATTTGCACAAAGTGGGTACACCTTCCTTCGTGTTAGTGTGATAAACACATCATACTCGTACTGGTATAACTGATTATTACATGCAGTTCAGTATTCCTGGAGGGGGGGGGGGGGGGGGGGGGGACAGTACTCACCGGGACTGTATAATACGCGTCTTTCAAATCTATTGATGCCATGTAACAGTTTTGTTGCACAGATCTAAAGCAGATGGCAATGAATCCATTTTGAAGTGATAATATTGACACTTTGTTGAAACTTTCAGATTCAGAATCAAACGAAAGTACCATCTGGCTTGGGGCGAAAGAAAACGGGCGAGATGAATTCCCCCACTTCGTGGGAAGTCTTTTCTAAGACCCCTTTCTCTTCACCAATTTCCAATTTCCTGCCATGATAATTTTTCTTCAGACATACAAGTAGAAGAATGGGAAGCGGAATGTATTTGAATAGTCAACTGATAAGTCGGGATCAGTTCACTGTCATAATCCGTAACGCAGTTTAGAATCATGCAGTCACTAGTGAGTTCCTGCCATTTTGACGCATAGGTTAGCAACCGTCCAGCTAACAGGTGATATACCACAATTAGCTGACAGTTCAAATGCTTTACCTCACCTTTTAGTTATTGCTTTCTTTCCGGTACCGTCCTCTTGGAGCACGCTGGCCTAAAAAGGCTGGTAGCGTCTGCCTCTGGTGCTGCCGGCTGCAGGGTTACGGATAGGTCCTCTCCCCCTGCCTCTACCTCTGCCTCTGGATTGTGCCATGCCGACCAGCCTGTCTCCCAACCTGTTGGCATTAGAGATGTCCGTAATTTGCTGGCTGACATTATCCCCGAACAGAGAGGTGGATCCAGGCTCCACAGAGTTGCAGATGGCCCTGAACTCTGGTCTGATATTAATGAGATCCCGGCGCAGGAGTTCAATGTGATATTACTGCTCCCAAGCAAAGCTAGAGCATCGGTCACCTTCGTCATGATAGTTTCTTTATCTATACCAGCGGTACAAATCAGATCCATGGAGTAGAGCAGTCAGAGCCGTCATGGCTTTGTGTTCCATGCTGGATTTTCTGTATATGATACATCGTAAACTTTCGTATGTTGACGGACGGTTACTCCAAATGGGCTATCATCTGAGTTGCTTGCAGGGCGGGTACATTTGGGGGTTTTGGATACCTATCATACTTTTCCTTGAGTTTCGCTGGACTGAGCTTGTGGGTGCACATGGTTTTTGAACAAGCTTAGCAAGTTGATCATCACTTTTGTTCCAGACTTTTCTTCATAACTCAAGTCTCTAGCCAGACAATCTAGCAGCGAAAATTTCGCACTTGTATACAGCATTGTCGAACCAGAAGCAGCATCTGCAACCTCTGCAATCCTGGATTTTGCTGAGGGGTTTTGCCCTCTTTTTGGGACGCTACGAGGAACTCATTTATGTCCTCCTCATAATCAAGGTTGTTTGTAGTGCGTCAACATTATCACTTGCCTCATCATCAGAGAGTTGTTGGGGCATGTCATTTGAGGTTGACTTTCTTAGGTTTGAATCGAACTGATCCATTCTGTCCATGAGCACTTGTAATTGTGTAGCCACACGCCCTAATTGCGTGGAGGTATCTTCTTTTGCCACAGTCTTGGAGTGCGAAGATTCGCCCAAATCAGTGTCTATAAATTCACTGTCCATAGTGTATAATTTTAACACTAGAAATGCTATACGGTGACAATATATCAAACTGCAAACGGCCCGAATTTGCGGCCAGAAGCCTATACCGTTGACCTATTTACCGCGATGCGAGAGGCAGTTTATAACGGTAAACCCAACCCTAGGGTAGGCCTAACTACGCTACGCGTAAACTATACAGCTACCGAGAGGCGGGCAAAGACTATGACGGAGGTCGTAAAAGTTAAAAGGGTGTACTCCACGAGGCGGGCAGCCTATAATGGATTTTGTACAGGTTGGTTTACAAATAACTCACCGACAGGCGGCAGAAAATGACTGTTGGTCGACGCAGCAGTATTCGTGGGCACCTTCTCGTTGCACTGCAGTCAATTCAATTCGAAATCGTTCAGCTTAACAGAACACCAGTTGATAAGATAGTTGATACGCCAGCAGCAAACTCGACTGAGCAACGCTCATTTAACATACTATATTCAACTGAACACGCCGGTTACATGAGATTGCGTCACCAGTCAGCATTCACGATGTCGAAGGAGGTGGACGTGTTTCACGGCCTGTTCCTTCGTTCACGAGCATTGCACTTACAATCAGCTAGATCAAGCACTTAGCTCGTTCTGCTCGATTGGCTCCGTTGCTTCAGCGTTACTGAATACTGGCGTTGTATATTTCCAGCTCACGTCATCGTTATAGCACAGTGTACACAGCCTCGCCTACAGGGACTATTCACTGCAGTGCGTAAACGGGTATAGCCTATGGTCATATATCATTCCGCTGCTGGATTGCTGCCTGCAACTGTGCATAAAAGACGACTATGAACGTATCCAACATGAAGAATTGGTAACTTGTTTCTTTTTCGCTTGTTCCGAGTGCTGAAAGGGCAGTCCCTGGCGTGTCAACGCAGGGGCACACCAAGGCCTAACTTGAGTTCGCAAGAGTTGGCAATTTGATTCACTAGCTGTGTTACACACTGCTAAGTGTTAGCACCAGTTCTGCGATTTGCACTTATGGCTACCCAGGAAGAAGAGTTAGATTACACTGAAGAGGTCGGCGCCTGGTAGTATCTGTGACAGATCCGGCCCTTCCTCAAGCTCAGAAATCAACTGCAGGACACTGTTTTAGCCATGCAGGCACAATTAAAGTACTCACTGATCTTATGGGTGCACGGGACGCGGATGTAGGCGTACCTCCGCCCAAAAAGCAAAAAAAAACAAACAATGATGATGACACTCAGGGCATGTGTTTGACCAGTTGCCCAATTTGTGGGCCTCTGATTCAGAAGGAATTTCACAAAATCAGATATTTGATGTTGAGTCTGTATTTGCTGGTGAAGCTGAAACATCAAACCAGCAGGAATTTCTGGACAGCATACTTGCTAACTTTGACAATAGCACTACCGGAGTGCACCTTTCGCCTAAAGTAGTAGCCCTGGTCACAGGTCTGCTATCTAACCAATTGAGTGAGGCTAAACTTAAAGACCTGTACCAAATTACTCAGCACCTCAAAACCTTGATCGATTAGGACAACTCAGGTCAATAAATTGATATGGGCAAATTTGCCAACTTCTGCACGCACCCTAGATATTAGGCTGCAAAAAATCCAGTTGCCGTTTGCTACGGCAATGATCGCCCTGACAACCTTGGTAGAGGACGTTGTTGCCACCAAGGTTAACCTCGACAAAGATAGTTTATGCGCAAGCTTACGGACGCACTAGCTCTCCTGGGAACGGCCAAGCTTGATCTGAATTATTTCGGGCGCGATCAGATAAAGCTGGAACTATCGCCAGAATTCAAAAGCCTTTGCCCAAAGGATGTCCCTGTTACCACTTCCCTATTTGAGGACGATGTGGCTCAAAAACTTAAGGAGATCACTGAAGCAACAAAGGTCAGTAACCGCTGTCTACCGAGTCACTCGGACACGCGACAAAGTAGTTACCGAGCGCAGAGGATCCGGCAAAGGACGTGACCGGTATCGCGGCCAAGATCGCGGCCGTGATCTGGGCCCCAGCACCAAGCCTTTTTTAGGCAAGAACTGGGGATGGTCCATTGAAAGGACAGAAGTACTAACAGGTAAGGTTAGTTTACCTCCCGTTGTCTTCGTTGCTGGTAGAATCAAGAATTTCGAGGTTGGCGTCAGCTAACCTCTGATAAAATTATTCTTGGTTGGGTAGCTGGTTGCAGCATTGAATTTGAGACAGATCAACCAATTCAGTTGGTTGAGCCACTCAGAAACAGTTTCCCAGTGTGGAACATGCACTTGTAGATGACACAATCTCATAGCTTCTTAGCAAAGGATTTTGGGAAAAGGCACAGTCATGTCCTAAACAATTTCTGTCAACCATATTTCTCAGGCCCGAAAAAGATGGGTCACACAGAATGATTCTCGATCTTAAAGGGTTGAACAGGTTTGTTAAATACCATCACTTCAAAATGGATGATCTGCACTTAGCATTATGTTACTGACACCAAATTGCTACATGGCGTCAGTAGATCTAAAGGATGGTTATTATTCAGTCCCCGTTGAAACGGACAGCCGGAGTTATTTATCCATAACGGGTTATCTTTCGCCCCGAGAGTTTTCACCAAAATACTGAAACCAGCTCTCGCTAAGCTTCGACAGAGGGTCACCACTGTGTCAGTTATATGATGATATTTCTGGTCGGGGATCAGGGGATAGTTTCAGTGCATTTTTCCAACACTGTTCAAAGGTTTGTATCACTGTTTTCAGAATTAGGGTTTGTTGTCCACCTTCAGAAATCTAGTTTATGGCCATCAAAGCAATTGAAGTTCCTGAGGTTTATTATAGACTCCAGCAATGATTGACCAGTCACACCAACCCCTGAAAAAGTGGCTAATACTCTGTCTCTTATCAGAGATTTTGAACAAAACAGTCCCATTCTATCTTAGAATTGGCCTCTCTAATTGGGGTTTTAATATCACTTTTTCCTGGGTCGAGTTTGGACCTCGTTCTACAGGAACCTAGAGTGTGATAAAATCGCTGCCTTAAAATGAACATGGGTCACTATGATGGAAAAGTGTCAATTTCAAGTGAGTCTTGCAAAGAGCTGAGTTGGTGGCAAACCAACTTACCAACAGCAACAAGACAGATCGTTCGACCAGACCTGAAATTAAGCTAATCACAGATGCTTCTTTGTCCGGCTGGGGAGCAGTTTGTCATTCCTTGAACACCAACACCAGAGGATCATGGGAGGCTGGTGTTGATTACCATATAAATGTGTTAGAATTGTTAGCAATTCTTAAAGGGTTGACATCTCTTTATGTCGTTTCAAAGAAAAAGCACATTCGGGTTCTTTGTGATAACTCTACTGCAGTGGCATATGTCAGTGCTATGGGTGGAACACGGTCCAGGCTGTGCAATAAAATTGCTAGTCTAGTCTATTTGGTCATGGTGCTTGCAGATTGAGAATTCTTGTTACCATCTCCCAGGGAAGCTAAATGGTGAAGCAGATTGCTTTCACGATCACCTGTTGCAAACACGGAATGGAGTTTGTCGAGGGAGACGTTTAAGAACATAGTTGCTCTATGGGGATATCCGAACATAGACTTATTCGCAACTCACCCTAATAATAAAGTACCATGTTTTGCATCATGTAAGCCAGACCGGAGGCATCTTTTTGTTGATGCATTCTCCGTAAATTGGTCACAATTTCGGTTCTTGCTTTTCCACCATTCAGCTTACTGAGTCGCTGTCTTCAAAAGATACAGAAAGACAAAGCAAGGGGCATCGTCATATTTCCGGATTGGCCGCGCAACCGTGGTACTCCAGAGCATTGGCCATGACCATGGATACGCCAAGGTTTTCCGGCCGAGTGCGGCAACCCTTCATATACCAAGCCAGACCAGGTACACCTTTTAACAGGAAAACTAACACTAGTAACTTGCCTCTTATCCGGGAAGGCCCTCGGACAGAGAGGAATACATGGCAAGACGCAAGAGATTATCATGGCATCTTGGAGACAAGCCACAAAAAGGCAATACCAGGTATATCAAAACAAGTGGACAGAATTTTGCACACAAGACATTACAGTTCAGTTTTGTGCCCACTCTAAATCAGGGGCTCGAGTTCCTTACAGACTTATTTGACTCGGGTTTAGGCTACAGTGGGATAAATACGGCCAGATCAGCTTTGTCACCAGCAATTAAGCTGGACAACTTTACTTTCGGAACCCATCCTTTGGTTACCCGGTTTCTAAAGGGATTGTTCGAACTACAGCCCCACACCCACGTTATGACGAAACTTGGGATGTCAAGCATGTTTTTGACTACTTCCGTACCCAGGGGTCATTAGAGACACTCTCACTTAAAGATTTAACACACAAGCCTGCTATTGGTGGTCAGCCCTTGGTTCTCAGCACAGCGAGTTCAAACTTTGGCTATGCTGAATTTGGGTAGACTACAACTCCTCACGGATCGAGCCGTCTTTACCATTCATGGTCACCTTATACAGTCAAAGCCAAACATGAAGCCGATACAGGTGTTACTTATAGACTATCCACAGGATCACATTGGATGTTTCAGGGTCCGCTGAAACGCTACCATAGAGCTCACACAGCCGCTTCGAGGGAATCAAACTAAGCTCTTCATCAGTTATGCCAAAACCACACCATATAGTCACTACGAGTACCATTGCAAGATGGATGCGGACAGTGATGGCAGCTGCGGGGATAAACTCCAGGTGGTTCAAGCTCAAAGCACAAGATCGGCATCAGCGCAGCAGCAAAACTGAATTCAGTACCAATTCACCAGATACTGGCTACTGCTGGTTGGGCCTGCGAAGAAACATTTGCGGAATATTACGACAAACCAATCCAAGAAGAGAACAATTTGCCAGTTCTGTTCTGAGTTGTCAGTAGTGAGTAGTGACATTGATATGCTTGCATAAGATGCAAATGTTTGTTCGCCGTTATGCATGAATGAACAAGTTGTAGTTCATACGGATATATTCATTTGCAATTACCTGTTAGGGTTTAGGGAACCTTCGGTATCATATAATTTTATGCCAAATATACAGATTAAGTTCACATTGCTGTGTTACTTATTAATTCGAAGATACCTGCTTTGAAAATCATGTAACCGGAGTTCAGTTTGAATAGTATGTATAATCGAAAAATTAAACAAGACGTAGTTGCAGTTTGATTGAGATTAGTACGATTCAAACGAACGGAGGGAATTACATGCCCTCCCTTGCAAGGTGAACCCACCCTTATTCCGTTCGGGTATCTTCTCATGCTTTGAAAACTGAAGCTGACTGGTGACGCAATCTCATGTAATCCCTCCGTTCGTTTGAATCGTAAGTATAATCCTAATCAAACTGCAACTACGTCTTGTTTAATTTTTCGATTATATTCCGTCGCGAATCCACGTGCATGAATATGAATGAAGACTTTCTTCTCCAGCTAGCTGCTAGCGAGCTCGTTGAGAAATTGGTACAGCGAGGTACGGTAGCGCACTCTCATATAAGCACAGCACGTACTGAAGCCGTGCATCCCACTGTATGGCGTCCGTGAATAGACCCAACAATAGGACACACACGAAGGAAGAACAGCAGCAGAGCAGATGTTCACCCTACCGATCCTAAACAAACACTGAAGCAATCCACTCAAGCAATCTCATGTAAACGTAGAGTAGTGTATAGGCAAGGTAGAATCGCAATTGAATGCAGGTCAGCCAGGCAGGTGATCCAAATTCCGGTACGATTGAGACGGCCCGCTGCGAATAGCAATTGAGAGATTATGTTATATTATTGATACGATGCATTACGCGGGTTTACCTGACTTTACCGAGCATGAAGCATGAAACTTAACATCCGGAATGTTTATACAGGCTCAGCCGTAGTCTCGTGGAACCCCTCTCGAGTTGCAAAAGCAGTGTTTCTAGTGAACAAGGAATCTGCATCCTAATACCATCATACCAATATTTCATGTTGTTTGTCAGTACATAAACAGGCCAACACGCAAAGGAAACATTTCCTAACGGCTTGGGTGTTATGGATGGAAAGGAGAAAAATGTAATTGAGTATTGTCATACCATATAGTTTCGTGAAAATTTAGACGCGAAAAGCACCCAGCGGGCGTGAACGGGGTTAGCGGGTGTGCCATAGGTAAATATCCTACATGTTTCCTACGGCATAAGGATTCGATACCGATCAAACTGTATCTATTTTCCCTAAAATTTAACTGGATGGAAGGCAGCCAAATAAGTCGCATGCTACGGGGATGTAAGTCCTCACAACACTGCCGAAAACGGAATGTTGTGGAAAAGGGGAAAACACTGAATTGACAGGGAAAAAGAAAGAGCATTGCTCCCAGGGAAAGAAATAATAATAATAAATGAATAATAAATAAATGAGCTCTCACTTATTGAGAAAGAGTCAGTTGGTCCAACCGTTCTGAATTTATGGTAACAACTGAATTTACCGTGTTGAAACGACCTCACTTGTTGAGAGAGAATTGTGTTTCGGTAACAACTTCCAACTTGGAATATCAGACATTGTGATCGATTTATCATTTCTGCATTTCGTTGTCTGAAGCAAATACTAACCCTTGATGGTATGGATAATTCTAAGTTACATATGTTGCGATAGCTGACTCCCGATGGCGGATCACTTGTTTGAGTGTTTCGGTAACTTCTCTTAGTCAGGAGGCGGCGTCATTATCGGACCCTATATTACCGAGTGATAAACTACCTGCGGGTATTCAGACTTGTGGCCCAATGGGACAATTATGGTTTATGACCCTATGAACTGATCCGCCGTCGTAACTGAATATGTGGCATTCACAAAGTTCGTACTGCTTCTGTATCAAGTTCTGTAATTCGGTGCAACCAAAGGATTCGACTTTTGTAGTCCTGTGACTGAGACGTATATGTATACACAATTCGCAATGCTTTGCTATTTGGGGGCGCACTTTGGGAAGTCACGAAATACCTGGAAAGTGACAAGTTTCAGCAATTGCTCCCAACACTATAGATCATCATTAGGCTGTATGTCATCAGCAGACTACATTTGTTTGTGAGCTGGAGAGCATAGGAGCACAAAAAACGCAACATGTGTTTGTAACACTGGTTTTACATCTGAGGTGCATTATAATTTTGCACGGTGGAGGTCCATTCCCCAGAGTACATTAACATGATATTTCATCGCCAGTCACTCACATAGAGTGTATACATGTGTAAAGTAATGACGAAAAAAGTTGATTAATGAGTCATGCACTATTGTATGGTCGGAGGATACTGATCTGTTTTGCTTGAGAACGTGGGAAATTCATGGACATCCATTTATACATCCATGTAATTGCGTCGCCATGTGCGGAAATCATTTTCATAGTTGAAATGTGGTGAAACATAACAAAGGTGAAAATTTCTCAGAGCAATAAGGACAACATTTGCTGTTTTCATGCCTTGAAAACAAGTGCTTCAGCTGAGGTATTCAGGGCCCCTCGGCAATATTTATATTATAAAGTTTTTGCCCCTTTGGGAAAGATAAATCTCAGAGAAAGATAGTTGACACCGTTTGCCAAAGAGCAGTCCATTTCACATAGCTGAATAATCATTGACAATACAGAACATGAATTAATAACCTGTGTGTTGAACCTGTTGAAAGGCATACATAGTGCGGTATCCGTTCTTGCGCGACAAGTTGATAAATTATACAGGTAATGCTTGCTTGTCCTGTATCAACGTCTCATTACTACCCAAGGAATTGGGTTTCCTAAAAACAAGTGAACATGTATTGAAGTTGATGAAACATTTTGGGTTGTTTGTCATGCTATGATCGCCACTTTAAAGTCTCACGTAATACCAAGCGTAGTGGAATGGCGAGGAAGAATCGCCAAATTAAACGAGTCCACAGGACGAACTTTGATTAAGATTCTACCGAGACATTACACAAGCGAAGGGATAACGTGCCCTCCCTCTGTTGCAGAATAAGGCCACTAAGACCTATAAGGGGAAACAAGTTGACCCTCGCCCAACATATTTCACCCGTCGAACTGCTCGTGCTATCTCACGTATTCCCTTCCGTCTCCGCCGCCGCCGGAAACTTTAGGCGTTAGTGCAATAACTCTCTGACGCTTTATCCGATCGATCTGGAACCTGGTATACATGTCCGTCCTAGCAAAATCTCGGATGAGTTCGAAAGTGGGCGTCACTGCATGTTTGCTGCCTATTCTGCAGGTTTTGAACGAAAAAGCAGAGTTAGTCCGATTAACATGGAACTTGGTGGGTGGGGACAAAAAATGGTCTCGAGAAACATGCGGGTGATTTCCAAGGTCTCGGCGGTCACCTTTTGTCGTTTTTTGGGGGGTTATTTTGTATTATAATATTATTAACGTGCTTGTTTTCGTAAAAAGAAAGATGAGTCCATTTCAGTCCTCTTTGGGGGATGTTTTGGATTTCTCGTTTGAAATTTATGACTCCGAACTAGGTTACAATTAATTGACTCGCAGACGCATGTTACCATCTTTCCTGCTCAAGCCCAGTGAGGTGCGCCGAATAAGCTTCCTTCCAGATACCAGGATATCTGGAATTTTCGGGGTTCTGGACCAATGACTCGTTAACCTTGGAAATGCCTCAAAAGATGGTTGCGCTCATTGCTTTAGTGACTGACTTCCCGAAGATGCCAAGCGTTATTTTCACTTTTATCTCTATGTGTCCTATATGGAGGAGTTGGATCGACGTTTCGTGTTTTTTTTTTTTATCTTGGATGTAAGAGGAAGCACGATGACAGGTGAACATGGATTTGAGGTCATTTTCGACAAGTTTAGTTATGAAATTGTATGAGTTTCAGCATTGGAGGCATATAATAGATGAACTGAAGGTTTGAGGGACTAATTACCTTTATTTGTAAGCTATGCAAAGTCCACTTACTCTGTTTACGAAACGCTCCGCAGATGGATCAAATCTTTGTTGGATGCAGTGGGATGATGACGAGTTATTTTTTTATAGTATAGTGTCAGAGAAGTGATTGTTCCTTGCCTTTTTGAGGGCTTGTGTTGTGCCTTTTCTCCACTCGACTACTCGATTGGTATTATTTAGGCCTTTAGTGTCTCACGTAGCTCCGGAATGCAGCGCATGGCGATTCGATTAAGTTAAAAAATTAGATGAGCCTCATTGTGAAGTATCATCATTTTCTGTCGAAGGTGAGTTCCAGTTCCAGGTGAGTTCATTTCTCAACCTCTCGGGAAAGCGAAGCAAGGTAAGGTCAACTGTGTATTCGAAACTGCATGAAAATGGTTAGGCTAATATTATATCGAGAGTTGACCAGGAACCAATACCCGCGTTTCTCGTTGCCGAATCATGGCCTTAGCAGGAAGAATATGCGCATTTGTCCGATTTTCTCATTCCTTCGTTACACATTGTGCCTTATTCGTAGTTCCTTTATATGTTATTATTATTATTATTATTATTATTATTATTATTATCCAATCATAAAAACCAAAAGAAAGGCAATATCACATTGCTTCCTCCCACCACCGTCAACCACACGCTGCATCTGCATGAACATCGCCTCATTAGGGCTGCCGATGCGATCTTTGGGCTTCGGGGGTTACTTTCTGATTGGCTAGTTGCTGAGTGTTTGCATTATATATTCTTTGTTGGGTTGGAGGTTAGGATTAGGTTTAGGTAGCCCAGCCACAAATTTTTTTTCCGGAACAGTGTGCATCGACCTCATTGGAAATTAGAGCAAATAACTACAAATTGGCCAGCCCCCTTGAAAATTCCGCGAAACTCCCAACAACTTCTGCAGAGGGGAGACGAAACACTGCCAGGAACTGCACCACCAAGAACGCGATCTACGGAGCCAGAGTAACAACTCAAAATGGCGAAACCAGCATATACTCCGAAGCCTCAACATCGAGTTAAGTAACTACACCTAGAACTTGACGGACCGGCAAATAGACCACAACATTACAATGTGGATTCGTAGACACGCCCAAAGCCACTCACCACTCGGAAGAATGACAGGATGGTATCCGTGACGCTTTGCAAGCAAACATATTCCGGGTTAGAATTCTAGCAGTCGCCGGCCGTTTTTCCCTAGGTGGTTGTACTCGCAGTTGCGATGGGTGAGGTCTTGGACTCCATTGTTCTGTTGTAATGCAGTTGACTGACATCATGGGGGTTACAGGGGTTTGTTACGGGATATTTGCGACAAGTCTCGTCGGTCGGCTACGAGCAGTCACGTTGAACTTGAACTTCCGCTCCTCCAGATACCGAGAAAATGTCAGTCCGTGGAGTTCACTGATCGTCCTTTCCTATGGGAAGTAGAGTGGTGGTCCCGTGAGCGGTTGGGAATGGTTACACTCCGGCCTAGGTATCATCTGAGCACTAGTTGAGATGAGAAAGCGAGTTATCGCCGGTGGTCATCAACGATCAATACGGCCAGAGTTTCTTGATGAGCCTTACTTGGCTCGAACATCGATGAGCCTATCCATTCGAGAGGCCCTCACAACCAGACAACAGAACGAACGCCCCGCGTCCTTCGTATCCCAGTGACGATATCGACTCATTGATTTTTCTCCCTTCCTTTTATTTCCACCAGCTATAGCTGTACACACAAATGTACCATTGTTATTAACATTGTTGTTATTTTTGCCATCATTAATATTAAAATGCGTTAAAAACCCACCAATTATTTTGCTTCTTACATTAGCGTTGTTATTGCGTGCTGCAGATTTGATTGTTGAGCTAGTAATCCCGCTCGTCAACTGAAAGTATGGAAAATGGATTCGTCACCTGTGAGGATGACGAGACTACGATCGATATCATCAGGCGGTTTATTCAAGATCGGTGTTACTACTTGGTGAGTCTACGAATGACAGTGCTTTTCGTACCGTATGAGATACTTTGTGGTGCACGAAGAATAGGATATGGGCCCCGACACGTTATTGCAGTCACCGATATCCTAACAGTTAAAGTTTTGCAAACATTAGTACACGTGTTGGGGCAAAACGACATCTGTAATCTACATTGTAGCACGGCCAACGTACTGACAACTAGACGCCTTATTCTCCACACACGACTGCAAATGAATTGTCAGCAGAAAACCAAAGTAGGGTTCGAACCCATGCGGACAGATGTCCATTGGGAGTTAAGTCCAACGCCTTAGCCACTCGGCCACCAGACTGATAAATAGTGCACTCATTCAACACGCATGACCTTTCGAGGCGATAACGATAAAATAAAAATCATATTCCACCCGACACTTATTCTCCCGCGTGACGATGGACCTAAAAACTGAATAACTTGGAGCACACTCTTTGAAATATTAGTAGTGCAATTCGTTCCATAAAGAAATAAGTCGACCTCACGCTGTCCCATGTCATAGAATAAAAACAAAAAAACACTACCAACCAATATGAGAAAATTGCTAATTTTCGAACATTCCCATAAAATATGAGCCGCATCCTCAATACTGTTGCACTGCGCAGAAGGACAGATACCGTCTCTCACACCCCATTCTTTGGGTCTCCTCCCTGTACTTAGACTCCATGGGCTAATCGCCACTGAAAACTAATTAACCTATTAGACAAAATGTCACTGGAAATGCTAGGTCAACGATATTCCCAGGTCTATTGGGATGGTGACAGCAATACTAACGTCGCTTGGCTGTAACAGGTTGCCATTTTTTTGGAGCCAGTGGCGTACCCACGGGGGGGGGGGGGGGTACCCAGGTGATCAATAATTTTTAACACAAAAACTGATTTTTTTTTTGCAGTTCAGTAGGGTTTTGCAGCTGTTATTTAGCAATATTGCAGCAGCATGTGTCTAGGGACCCATAAATTGTACTAATTTGCCAGTAGGGAGAGTGAGGCCATTTATGGGGGCGCACCTCCTCGAGACAAATCTCTCGGTACGCGCCTGTTTGGAGCTGACTATGCTGGTGGCTGACCGAACGTATGATCCTTACTATAAAGTTTCCTAATGACGTCACGCGCATGTAGCAGAGAAGAAGAACAAATGTGACTATTTGGTCTTAAGATGAACCAAATATGAGGACAAATTCCCCGGAGTTGCCTGGCGATTAAAACCTTCTGAATATAATTGGGGATGTCCTCCCGTATACGTAGCACCGAAAAGTAGGTCCTTAACCAAAAGCGCATTCATTACATTTCTGAAATCGTCTAATCCCCCAAATAACGTTGTCTCGCCTGAATGAAATACAGGAGGAGACTTAGTGACCACCATGGCGTGTTTGTGTGTGAATGTGTGTGTTTGCGTTTGTGTATGTGTGTATGTGTCACACTTTCTCGTTAGCAGGATATCTTCGAACGGTAAGTGCAATTACGACGAAATTTCCAGGGTAGCATCGGGGTTGGGTGAACCCGATCTGATGAGATTTTGAGCACAAAAGTAAACTAATTAAGTAAGATAATTATGCCTATTTTGTGTAATTAATTGTTTAGGCAAGATTATGGATGAACCATGAGAGCCATAGTGAATTGGTATGGCACATGGTGCGGGATAAAGGTAGCTAAACTGATTAGATTTTCAGCGTAAAATATGGTAATTAAGGTGTCTAATTTGCATAATTTATGCGGAATTTGTCGGAAGTTTGTCGGATTTTCACGAAACTTGGTGAATATAGTCTACCTTCAGTCCCAAAACTTTTAAACAAAGATCCGGGGTCATTAGAGGTCATTCAGCGTACATAATTGCATAACTCATGCGAAATCTTCAAGTTGCTTGGGTTTTCATGAAACTTGGTGGGGGGGGGGTGAGTATGGTTTACCTTGAGTTCCATTTTTTTTTTATCGTGGATTCAGGGTCACCAGAGGTCATTCAACGTGTCTAATTTGTATAATTTATGCATAATTTTAGTTTGCCGGATTCCGTGGAACTTGGAAAATTTCCTAAATTTGCATATTTTAGGCTATTTTGGTCACATTTCCACAAAACTTTTACTCCTTTAGTAGACATTGTCAATAATCAGTCCTTTCGTATTTGGAATTGGTCTGTGATTAGTAGGCTGTTTCTCTTAAGTGCTAGATACTGAAATCTTTTAAGCGACACATTGAATGCCTTGTAATTGTTTTCATTGGTGAATAATAGAAGTAAAAAGTGATCGCGCAACCAGGCGAGACACTGGGGGCGATCGCCTGGAAACAATTGAGTTTTATTTAACACACATGGATTTGTAGAGACTGTTTTCAGAAAGAGTCGAATCTATGCGGACAGAAGATGTTCATCGGAACTTGAGTCCGAAGCATCAACCACTTCGAAACTCTACCGATAACATAACGGTCTCTATTAACCACGCATTCCTTCGAGGAAAATCATTTGCCAATGAACACCAGTCGATGCGTGGTTCGGATCCCGAACCGCTGCCCTCACTATGTTGAACGGTGAAATAAACGAATTAGGGACGAGGGGTGGATTGGACGATGCAAATTATATTGTGACTAACGGATACGCGTAACAAGGTAATAAGCATAAGGTAACAAGAAATATCATAACACGACAAAACTGTAGCTCCTAAGCAACTCCGGAGAGTGACTACCGCGCCCTCTTACACAAAAACACAGTTAAACAAAAGACATCCTATGTCTGAAAACAATTACGAAGCAAACGAAAGTGATATAAATATCACACCCACTTAGACTATATCATACCTCGCGAGTGAGTGGCGGTATAGGCCTTCCCCACTGATTTGGGACAATCAACTGAGACATATAGGGTTGTTTCACTGCCGCCTCATAGTAACTCTTTCTGTCCAAACCCTTAGCCACCACGTGGAATAACCCACAACGCAAATTCGGTGTTACTCAAGATACGTGGGGGATGCGGTATACAGAGGTGACGTGAGGGTGTGTGTGTTTGTGGTTCATGTGTGTGTGTTGTGTGTGTGTGTGTGTGGCGTGGGCATCTCTTGTCACTCCCTCTGTGGCACGGTAACTCAACGAAGACAGGGTTACGAGTTCAAATTAGGTTTGGGGTTGCAGAGATATGATGAAGGATGGACCAAATGTCACCTAATGGTCGTGAAGAGGACGACCATGTCAGCACGATATATCACCGAAGCGGAGATTGTATTAAGTTCAAATTTGTATGCATCCCATTATGTAATAATAAATGATGTCATCTTGCACAACCCTGACAAAACATTATCTGTTTCCTATTGAAATTCAAACATTATTGCACTTCGAAAAAAGCATTTAGTCCATGGGCAAGAATTCGGATGAATAGAAAGACAACAGAACTTCTGAAAGTTACGTCCATATTTCATCTTTTGTTTTTTAAATAAAACAAAGAAAAACATAACATAAATTTCCGTGTTGTCCATTTGTGATGTCTCTGTAATGGCCCAAACTGTTAAATTTCCCCCTACATTTCACTTTGTTCAGTTTGCCTTCCCTGACCGGAACCTGGGTAAATATGACCCAGTTGTAGGAGCTCAGACTATTGTTTTTCGTTTTTGTTTTTCATAGAACTCGGACGATGCATTTTCACTCATGGATTTGGGCTATCACGTGGAGATGGCTGACAGTGGAAACGGATGCTCCCGAGGGTCGCACCCTACTTTGCTGTGAAATGTGAACCGGATCCCGTCTTACTAAGGATGAGGCCCAAATGACTTCGGTTTCGACTGCTCTAGTAAGGTGAGTATTGGAAGGAAACTTACCTGTGTTGATGCGAGATCAATTAGTTTTATTAATGTTTCTACGGCTGATGACATTGCAACTAGGGGGCACCACGCTAACTGACTATCCCTAAAAAATACATAAGAGTGACATGGTTTCGAATATTTCGATACCCTCCATTCGAGGAAGTCTAAAGTCTCAACCGAATTTCAACCGATACGTGTGCAACGAGGGGCATTTCTTCTATCACGCAATGCCCCTTGTGATTTTGGGGGACCACGGAATCTGTGTAATACGAAGGTCATTACAAATGACCCAACCTTCTATAGTAACACACGAATTGGAAACTATACTTCAATATTATAGATTCAAAAATGCAATTCTCACAAAAAGGGTTCCATCTACACACAGTGCATGAAAAGTCATGACTTCTTTTCAATTGAAGAACAACCTTTGAACGCAATATCGTAACAACGGAACAATACACAAAACGGAAAATAGCTTGAATAATTGGTCCATTGTTTTGACAGTATGACAGCATTTCGGTATGTCTGCACGCTATGGATAGATGAACACGATGAGCTTGTAGGTGGTGCAGATATAACATTAAATCGTTCATTCTTCGATAAGAGAGAAATCGAAAAGATAGTCGGGATAGGAGTTCACCCATCCAGGATTATTACGCCCATCCAAGGAAGCAACCTTCTCATCTGAGGTATGCATCAGTTGTCGGCGTGGACAAGACGGTATTCGATGACAAGGACGAACTGTATAAAATCAAAGAAGTCGCTCCGGATATGAAGTAAATAACGTTTTAATGGCTATTGATAGCAATTGTTCACCGAACAAACCTTTCCATCACCTCTTCTCTATGCTTGATGTCGGGCTTTCTCTCATGCTACTTCCTGTTTTGATAGCCTTTTTTTATTGGAATGGGCCTATTTTTGAAGAACGGCTGTTAACATTGCCATCCAAATCCGGAGGACTTATTGCCCCATTTGTGATATTGTTATTCTAAGCAATAAGCCTAACGTCTAGCCTCTGGGCTGTACATGACACATCAGGTCCTCGGTGTAAACTTCATGCACTGCAGTCAGTAATCTGGGCCAGTTTTCGTTTGCCATTACCTGAGAGCCATTGCTCGATCCATGGGAGTGATATACTAATTAAAGACCAGATAAATTTCAAATTGGTGTTGTTGTATGGAAGGCTTATGTGTTTTTGCTCCTTATTGGATTGGGCTAAGGACGGATTCTCACTTATCTAGTTGGGACCGTTCACGACCTGCCACTTATAGTAACGACAAGTGCCCTTCCACATTTAGAGTTTGATTCGATTTTCAGGAAGCCATTAGACTCACAAGGAACCCTGGCCGTATTGATCTTGATAAGCAGTGGCGATGAGTTCGCCGTTTCTTCTCGATTAATGCTCATGATTTTCGAGGCAGGTGGTACAACTCTTGCCAACTGGCTCCCGGGACTGGTCATTTTTTTTGAGCGAAGGATCCCAGATCCGGAAACGCCCTACATAAGGGGGGTTCTATAGCAAACGGCAGTATAAGGGGGGTCACCTGCCACTTGTCATTCATGAATATCGTAAGTACTTATCGATACAACCTGTAATCAGTGAACATTTCCTGTAACAGATGCGACCACCTGCATTTGTTACAATATTATTGAATGCATTAATTATCGTAGATGTAATTATTTTCCATTCAAACTCAGTTTTAAAATAACGCGCATCCCCCCCCCCCCCCCTTTCCGATTTCAAACCCATTGAAAGCTCGAGTGGCTTTTCCGCAGTGCTTGTTAGACAGACGTGTCTCCTCGAATGCCCACGCTACCCACTTGTCAACGGGCTATCATGCAGGAATTTTATGATAGGGCGCCGCCTGGTCGGCTGCTCGGGTGTAGTAGGTCATTTTTTTTTTTTTTTTTTGGGAGGAGGTGGTTTTTTTTTTTTTTTGGCGAACGTGCCTCTGGGTGGTTCAGGACGGTCCCCATCGGTTACCAATGACCATGGACTAGTCATGAGGAGGTGATGCCTCGGTAAACACAACTAACTCTAATCTTATTATATGACCAATAACTGTTATTTAGATTTTCAATCACGAGGTAATGACTGCACTTAACTTCTTTTACCACGCAGTTTCCACATTTGGTGTACGCCGAGATCATTTTGACGTGTACGCCAGGCACTGAGAGAGCTAAAGCGGGTTAAGAGGTCTCAGCTTGGAGTTTCAACATGACGCAGTCGATATTGGAGGCGGTTTTCCGTGCATACTACCACTGACGTCTACATACTACATTGAGAAGGTGGTGTTTACGTGTTCAGCGCCCCAAACAATCGTGACATCGCTATACGTCCAATATCGTCCACTATATAGCACAACATTCTGCTAAATGGTTGACGATATACCGTCATTCCTTCCGACAGTAACGCTCCGGGGCTACGAGCATGCCGTTAATCAAAGCTGGTGATTCGCGGTACGGTAATGTATGGAATCCCCTCCCACCAATATGTTCTCGGTGCACTGAAATGAATTGAGGCAGGAGTGCGTTATGAAAGGACACTACGTACACTTGATTGGGTTTAAATCAGGGTCTGCCGTCGTTTAGCCTTCTGATTAGCAAAGACAAACATCAATGTGTGTTACCCTTTGTGTGTGTGTGGTGAATGTGATAGAGAGAATACCAGTTATAGTAGTCGATGTGCTTTATCGAATGCTTGCGTGGGCCGATTATTTCACACGAATTTTCATGTCTTAAATTTTAAGGTGTACATAGGTTGGATTTATATTGAATTGAAGTGGACAGCACAGCATCATAAGCGTAACTTGTAGCACCATCTAGGTGAGATGGTGAATAAGAACAAACATTCCGTCCCCCCCCCCGCGCTTCGCACCCCCATTTGTTTTTTCAACCAGGTGGAGATGCAGTAATACGAAGCGCAAGAATACCCCCCCCCCTTAACTTTCCCCGTACACCTATGCCTAGGTCACTGGTATGTTGTAATTTTCAAGCATGGAGTTTGCCTACGATCTACGATACAAGACGCCTTTCGATTTAGTTACTTTCGTGTCTTATTTTCATTCTTCCTGAGAGTTTAAATAATGAAAACAAGAATGTTCCGTTATTTTTTATATTCGTGTTCCCGCCGAAATTGTGGGTGACTTTTTTATGTCATGGCAATTTCGCCTTCTCTTGGGTATGCCATTCTAGTAACGATCAGTCACAAACTAACTTCTCTTCTTTGGGTGCCGTTGCGCTCACTGACCTCACCGATCTTCTTGTCTTTCCCCGATTGTCCCAATACCGGCATTAATCAGTAAGATTCGGGTATTCCTTCACTTCAATTCCATGTTTCACAGGTGCGAAGTGGTAGACAACTCGGATTGACAAGATTTTGTGAAATATCGAAATATCGTGAACCGGGATCTTTCTTCGCCTTACCCTCTTCCCGCTTCTCGTCTCTCATATAGTGGGGAAGAGGAACACTAATGTAAGGTTGGAGAAACCGACACTGGGAAACCTACCATTGATATTTCATCAACGACGGATATTCACGTCCTTTAGCAATTTCACTGAGGTTGGAGTGACTCCTGTCGCTAAGGTCATAAAACCAATTATTGGATAATGAATATGTTTGTAGTAGTCGAATATACATTAAGTAACATGAATTACAATCTTTGCTACTGAAATTTATGAAAAAGCATACAAAAACAATTCTACCAACCCCAAGCATCGTATTCGAATACAGGATTCGATTGGCTAATCCCATCACGTATCCGTCCTTTATTTTTGCAATAAAATTCAGTGTTATTGCAATAACAGTCGTGAGTCAGAGTAACAAAACAATACGATACTTACTCAATTTCTCGGTCTTAAGTAAACGCAGCACTTTTTAAACGCAGATGCAAGGTTGCGTGAGTCTTGGGAAGGTTATGTTTACACGCGGCAGAGATCCGGATATAATACGCACACTTCAGAGGGTGGATTAATACTGCCTTAACAGAATACAGACGGGCGAAACGACGCGTTGCTCGTTGATTGGGAACGTCATGTCGCTCCTAGGCCCGGAATCCAAAACGCGAGGCCTATGCTGAGCTGACAGTGTGTTTTTAAAAAGGCAGTACGCGCGGGTTTTGCATTGTTTTAGGACGCCGCTACCTGAAAATTTCTCGGAAGAGTAACACGGACCTTAGTGATTTTCAAAAACTATTCAAACCACGAAAATGTAAGCGCGTGTAGTCCGTCGTCGTCGTCGTCTACGCTTTCCGGCTAGGTTTCCATTGCGCGTGTACATCATTGATTTCCAAGCTTTCGAGAATTGCTAGTGTCAACTTAGTACCGTGGTGCTTCTTTGATGACTTGCTGTGGAAACCAGGTTAGTTTCGGCGTCCAACTGGTCGTCTCGTTTTCGGTTGCATTCATTTAGTGCCCGACGTGCAGGGAGCTTCTACAGGGAGTCTGCAAAGATAATGCCCGAGCCAGTTAAGGCGTCTCCGTTTGATTGTTGTGCTCCAAGGTTCACTGCTTGTTATTTATAGAGATCATCGCTTCTAGTCTGTCTTGTTTGGTTTATATTAGTGTACGTCCATGAAAAGACCTTGAGGAGAACGTGAATTTGTCCTCTATTTTGGCTGTGAGGTCCAAGTTCGCTGTTGTATAGAAAAATTGAAGATATGTATGCACTGAAGATCCTCATCCTTGGGGTGGGTGATATTCATGCTCTGCTTGAAGAAATTTTTTGGAGTGGTTATAGGCACTGATAGCGAGACCTTTTCTTTATTTTGAATGAAATCTTATTCAGTGTCGAAGTTAGGAGTTCCAGGTACGGCATACTTTCCTTCTGTTGGATCCATCTCTGCTGACTTTATTTATGCTTCAGTTTGTCCTCATTTATAGTTGTAGATTTAAGATGCCTAAGCTTTTTGGTATGGTTTCCTTAACTTTCTGACGTTTCTGACCTTTATGTGTTGGAATCCAACTTATGTCATCAGCATATTGCTGATCCACTCATCAGAATTGCTTTGTTTCAGCTTGCTATAAGCGTGTGATCTTCTGTCATATGGGAAAGTCATATGAGTTTCTCTCGGAATTGCGTCGTTATAGTTATGTTATACTCTTATCCTCTCTCCTTGACGGCAAATGATTTTGACAGGTAATAAGTAACGAGCACTGCACTTGCACAATTCCCCTGTGGGGCTCCCGTTGTGTCAGTCCGTTTGTACAGGGAAAGTTCGCCTCAATTTGTCCCTGGTAGAGTAGTTCATACCGTAGATGGTCAAGCACATGAAGGTGATCGCCTGTCAGTTCCGGGCCAGCTGGACATTTTCAATTGCTTTCAATAATTATTGACACGGCCGTTGCTCTCCAGCGAGCTATCAAATAGGCTCCAGGGCTCACACGCGCGAACCTCCGGTTCGGGACGCGGGTTTGTATTGCGTTCTCCGTTAATTGTACGTGCACAGCACGCCACTGCACAATTTTTGTGCATGGTACGCAATGAATTTACTTCGGAAACGAACTAACGCAATAGTTACCCTAGCAGCTTATTTCTGTTTAGAGATACCCAAATGATATAAATCTGGAGATATAGATATCTCTAATCGTGTGGGTAATTCTTAATTTGTTGTAGATAGAATTTGTTGTAGAATACGAATAAACTATAGCAGGTCGACTTTTAATGGTCTAAACATCTCGACTCTGAATTTAAGACTTATATAACGAACTCGGATGCGGCCTCGCCGTTATTTACCTAAATACGTTCATTCGACAGTAAAAGTCTCCCAGTCGCAGTTCATTCCTTAATTCTATTATTCTCGTTATAGATTAAACGGCCGGAAATGTGCTTGCTATGCTGAAATCATCTCTTTATTTAGAAAAATCGAGAGATCTCCATAATAATACTACTAATACTACTACTACTAATAAGAATAGAATACTGATAGTACTAATAAACTATATACTACTTACTTAATACTACTACTACTACTAAATAATGATAATAATAATATATGCTCAGGCAGGTGAACAATGTTCAAAGGGATTCCCCCGCAACCAGTCAGTTGATGTATTTCTCGAAAAGAGTATTTTGCAACAGTTTGTAAGAAGGAGTGATAGTTACAGAAAGTCTCAAATGTTTTGTTCTGTCAATTACTCTCAACAGGCCCGTCAAGGAGCAAAGACTCCAAAAAAGTGATAATGTCCTACATAAAAAGCCTGCATACGGGGGGCCAGAATCTCGGTGGCGATATTGTTGTGGAAAGAATGATGCTACCAGAAATGGATTCTGGGGACTGGCTAACTTCACAGATAATTTAGTATTTGCTATACTCGTTTCCTCTGTAACTGTATATATGCGGCCCTGCAGTCACGGACACTTAAAGGAATTCGTCAATTTTTAAAAGGGTCCGTCAATAACACACAAAGAATACACGGATAGTAACAGTAAAAATGCTTGTAAAAAGTGTTGTCATTGATCGATCGACCTTTCCGATGATGCATTCAAAACTATGATTCCAGGTTTCCCAGGGCCGTCAAGTAGGGGACATACCGCAGTAGAACCAGTCTAATTGAATTTCGATCAGTTTTTTCCACTCTGAAGGCACTGATGCAGTGCCGTAGGCCATGCATGCCATTACTATGCCAATTTCATACTATCACGAGCTCACATAACAAGACCTGCCAAAAAGAAATACAGAATGAGAACACACGACCCTCATGAGTTACGACCACAACCAAACACATGAAGTTAGCGAATAGGTAGCCTAACCTATAGCCTTTAAGTAAATAGCATTTGGATACTACGTAGCTGGAGTTTGAAGTTCGGTGATCAAAGTGGTGAAATTTCTCGAGACTTCTAAGCTTGTATGAGGCCTATTTCAAATCGATCATTTTTAAAGTGATACAAGGCATTTAGGAATTCTTCATTCGGCCATGGTTGTGTAACTACTCATTCGTAGTCGGCCCCCCATCTCGCAGGATAAGAAACTCCTCCTTTCATTAGTTCCTCGAAACTGTTCTATTACCGGTTCTACTATATGGTGAATGTCGCTCGAGCCAGCAGTGTCGCGATTATGCAAGATCTCCGGGACTATGCAGGTAAACTATACCATCGTGTCCATTTGGAGAAGCAAGACCGTCTTAAATCACCTGTCGTAAAATGGACGGTTACCGTTTGAATAGCGACACAACAAATATCGCAAAGGCATATTGTAAGTAGACATGTGCAGGCGCGGGTGAACCGCCGACGTGTACGTGTATATCCCCCGCTTTTGAGGCAATCATTGGGAAGGGTATCTAACTCCATAAAGACTCCATTCGATCAGAAAACCAGAATAGCCTTCATTCCCCACCAAGTTTGTTGTAATCACGGAAGTTACAAAAAAAAAGTAACTTTAAAATAGGCAGATCTGACCCACGAGGGCTTTGAAATGCCTAACTTTGTGAGAAGAAACAAATGTTTGCCGCCTGGACGGCCGGTGGCGGCAACACACCCAAAACCAATAACGGGGATTTAATCAATCGAATGAAACATATCATAGTGATGATATTACCGTAATCATAAACAAAAAAATGCCATTTGCGACGATTTTCGATGAGACGTCATGTAAAAGATTGTTGCAACCCTAATACCTATACTGTCTTAAGAACGACTGCGAGAGGCATTAAATACAAGTACTTGAAAAGGGACGGCCGCCGCAACTGGGACTGCGCGGGGAAGGGGGTGGTAGATCGTACTTATTAAGTCGTGTATGTAGTAAGTTCATCTAACCAATCCAGCCTATCGATTCGATCAATCAGATGACTCGCCGTTCCTCTTTCCTGATAGATATGGGGGGATATGTCACAGCAGCCCACAACTTCATCGACTTCACCTCCGCTCCCTTACATCGATTATCATGCATCCCGCAAAGTAAAGTAGCGATCGTGAATGGCTTTCCCGCTTATAGCCAGCCACGATCAGATCGAAAGCTCGCAGGCCCTCTAACAGCCAGCTGGGCGTCGTCGTACGTACCCGCGATACCCTACGTATATACGGAGCTGGTGGAATTTGTGGCCAAAACCATGGGTTTTTCCCACATTCGAGGTATTTTCAGTCAATTGCAGCAATGCCGAGCATTTTTCTTGTGACTTGAATTTACGGCATCAGCCGGGACCTCCTAACATATCATTATCATAGCATTATCATATCATATAATATCATTTGTGCACGAAACGTCGATATGATGGTAACCGATTCACCGGTAATTCACGATTTAAGCTTCCTCGCATACAATTACAGACCCCTTATCAAAAACATTAATAATATTTTGGGAATGGAAAAAAACAGTCAAACCCCCTTTCGTCAAATACGCTGTTTCCTAGTGTGCGCTATGCGAACTTCAAAGTCAAATGAGGAGATCACAAAATACGCATAATGTATTGTTGATGTCACCCAGGCACAGGAAGAGCTTGTTGTATTGTCTTGTTTTATCGTGTAAAATCCGCAGGGATTGGCAGAGTTCCACTGTGTTTTTTCCACAAATGTAAATTGTCACTGTTTTTTTTCCACCAAAATGGAACTGCAAACAAGCGGCCAACCTGACCTGCAGCCAATCCCCTTCATAGACTAATCGCCACCGACCACCTGTAATGGTCGCATAACTATTGCCAATGCTGCTGTAACAACAGTTGGTATTGTAACAATAAAGGTGCCCAGGGCCGGATTTTCTCTGTGGGGGCCCTGGGCACAGGCTCATGTGGGGGGGGGCCCCTCCGACTGTCTACGAAAAATTCCAAAAGATCTGACGACCGGGTTGTGCTAACCCCCCCCCCCCCCCCGGCCTTTTTCTCCGCTCCCCCTTCCGCGCACATACATGGGCACTAGCAATATAAGCATATTTGATTAAAAGGACAACTGCAGGCTGATGAATAACAGGGCTAATTCGATAGCTGGATTAAAAAACTTGCGTGCGTCAGTCCAAAATGGAAGTTCATACGACTTCCGGTACGGAGTTATAGTCATTTGAAAGTTTGGTAGTGTGATAGCATGTGTATTGCGCAAGATGATATGCATCGCATCATGCAATAATAAATGATGTAATACTGCACAACCATGCAAACCTTCTTTGTTTTCCATTGAAATTCGAACATTAATTTCACTTCAAAAAGCAGTTAGTCTATGTGAGAGGATTGCTATAGTGGGTTGTAGGTGTTGATGGTTACTTTGGTGAGAGGAAGAAAGACAAAAACACTTCGCTAAATGTTGACTGATCCACAACAAAATGAAACAATCAAACAATAGGCGTCAATCCATCTTCAGAAGTGCGGGGGGGGGGGAACATGACCAAAGTGGGGGGGGGGGGGGACATGACATCGCCGCCAAAAAAATACTGTGTGAAAAATTAAAAGCAATGGGGTTATCTCAAAAAGGGGGGGTTTTTGGGGGACCACGTCCCCCCGTCCCCCCCCCCCCCCCCCCACAAGGATGGACGTCATGCAAATACATTACACAATGTTCTGTGTTGTCCATGTGACGTCATGCGTTAATTGCGCAATTGCGATTCTCCCCAATTTTCCTGCTTAATGGCCCAAAACTTTGGAAAGGCCAATAACTCCACATAGGAACATCGTATGAAATGGGGTTTGGACCTTAGCGTACAGTTTTCATTCTCCACAAAAATAAACCTCTGATGCATCCGTTGCCTGCAGTTGCACTTTAAGAAGCGGCGCGAGATTTCATTAGGCAATTCAGAGATAGCCTAAAACAAAGGTGGGCGGTCTTTGCTCGCCCGCCTGACCCAATACTTACCCCACCCACCCACTCCGACCATTACTTCCTTGCAAAAATTTGTATTTCCTTTCCCGTGGAAACCTAATTATACCCAGACTCTTTTGCGTGCTTTCTGTGTGAGAGAACCAGAAGTAAGTCCCGCCCAACGTCGCTGAAGTCAAGTTCTCGTCAGATGTCATACTCGATGCTCATAATGGCTAAGCGGCAAGAGCGGGGTACTCCCCCAGTCCCCATGGTCGTTCTAAGCCGTTTTTTTTTTTTTTACAGAATTTCATTTTGTCTCGCCTGAATAAAATTCAGGACGGAGACTCAGTGGTCAACTATGGCGTGTGTGTGATGTCTATGTGTGTGGTGCGTATGTGTGTATGCATGGTTATGTGTGCGTGTGTGTGTGTCAACTTTCTAGTGAGCAGGAATTCTTTTCGAACAGTAAGTGCAATTGCGACACAATTTCCAGGGTGGCAATCGGGGTTGGGTGACAAACGATATCTTATTAGATTTTGACACACCTGGAAACTAATTATTAAGTAAGGTAATTAGCCTATTCTTATTTTATGTAATTAGTGGTTAGCTCGTTAGCAAGATTACGGATGAACCGTAGGTGCTATGGTGCCTTGGTTTGCACTAGATGCGGGAAATAAGGTAGATCAACTG
>JAODTK010005374.1:0-13461 GCA_026419785.1 Sclerodactyla briareus | reverse complement strand
GTCCGGACACCGACGCGCAGTGCTTCGACACCACACCAGCACGACACCCGGACCGCATTGATGTCGACACCGGTTGTCGACACCGACACCGGTGTTACTTTGCCACACCAACACGTATATTACGTGTAGTCATGTGCGAACCCAGCCCACCCACTCTCACCCAGATGATTAATGCGGAGGCCACCTACCAGTGTAGGTAAAAGACATACCTAGCAGCTACCGGAATGTCGGAGGTGAAAGTACATTACATGTAGCCTGTGTCAGGCCCTGTCAGTGAGTTGGAGACCTCTGCCCCTGCTCCTCCCCGCCCACCTTACCACACTGATGATGTGGAGGCCACCTACCATGTGTGACGGGGGCCTTCCAAAGCAGTCCAGCATGGTGGGTGGGTACAAGCGATTCACAGAAAGAGGGAGCACGAAATTATATGAAAACCGTAGGCAATCAAACGTAGTGGCGGGACACTTTTCTACTAAAAACAAAGACAAAGGCAGGATCATAGTAGGGATACTATCGTAGCCAGTCGAAATAAAGGCAACGATAGAGAGTCCGTAAAGGTTTTCAAGAACAGAGTGAAAAGTGCTCGGTGAAGTGATCATAGAAATCAAACATATGAGCTAGTTAAAATATTAGCAACAAGAATAGAATGATCGTATCCGCACAGAGTGAAGCAAAAGACTTGGTTCTACAAAGGACATGGTTTACAGAATGGAGCTATCCAGTTAAAACATAATCATCGAGGTAACGAGGAGTGGCGCGTAGACAAGAAGAACAAGTCTAGGTAAGGGCTGGGCAGCAGGGTGGGGGCCGACGTGGTAGGGGGACAGGCTCATTGCTACTGGAGTCCACACTGGTTGACTGGGCCAGAAGGTGGATCAGGACATGGGCAATGGGGGACGAGGATTCCTGGCGAAACAGTGGTCACAACATCTAGGGAAACAGTGGCTGGCTGACAGTGCAGCGGTCGGGGGCGGCGTTGACGGTTCAAGCAGGCGCCGCGGGGTAGAAGGAACGCCGAGCTGGTGAGAGATAAAATGACGTGCAGTACTGAACAGGAGCGTGGACTGCCACTGAGGTAGGAACCTTAAGACACTCAGTTTCTGAACCTGTAGCAGTTAGACCGAGGTGGAACGTTACACCAGTCTCCTTCGGTATAGAGATAGATAGTAATCTAAACGAGCTTTGAGAATGTGTGATCATTATGCAAATAAACCACATCGCCAGTGTTGATGTCTTGGGAACGTGAGTGAGGGTCATGTGGGGACCTTGTGAGGCTGCTTGGCCCTGGCTGTGAGGGTGGTTATCAATGCGCGATGGTATTGCTGCTAGAAGTGTCATGTCATCGAAACTAAGCTGTTCCTCCTTGTGAACTGATCACGCGGAACCACATCTCGCGGGGGAAGAGTCCTGCCTCTAGAGCGAACGGCTATGGCAGGGGAGAGAGGAAACAGAGGGCCACCAGGTGCGATCATGTGACGGAGCTCTTTTGGCAGCTCCTGAATGGCTCTTTTGGCACAGGGTTCTGTATTATTGCAGGCAGGCTCCAGCGTAATGCGATGTTATGGGAGTGACTTGTCGGAAGACAGTCAGCGAACGGGGGACAGAGCGTGCGAATAACGGCGGGTGGGCCGTTCAATGGCGGATTCCGATGCAAAGGCTCAGGAGCGCATTGCAGGGTATATTTTCCCACTAATCGGTATGACCCCCTGACGCGAAGGAGCTGCCTCGGGACCGCATGAGCTCTTGTTCTTGGGAGAAGTGGGTTGTTGGTTTAGAAACAACAAGAAGTCCATCGCGAGCAACATGAAAGAACTGAAGATACTCTTCACATCTTTCATGTTAGTGTGCTTTTTCGAAGGTCTGGTGCCCTGGGCTTAGTGTGGGCATGGAGCTGGATCTGAACTCTCACTCCCATGCAGCAAACGACTAGTAAAGGGATGGTGATCCTTGCGAGGACAACATCATGACATTGCGGTGGCGAAAGGCAATGTCAAACACTGCCCGCAAAATGGCGCGGGGTAGCATGAAAGCGACTAACAGTAGAGAGGAAAAGACGGTACCCGGGGACTGGCAGAAAAACTCGCAGCGGTACAAATTTTGTACGCCTGGACCAAAAACCGAAAAAAAAAAAGACCAGATGCTTGACCGCGTGATAACGGCAAGAGCATTCGATTTACAAGGCAACCAAGTGGGTGCGTTCCACGCAAAAGCGCTCGCGAGAAGCTTCGGCCTCTGGTGAATATAGGGTCGAAGCAAGGATGTAATTGGAAATGACGCATCAGTAACAACCCAGAGCTGATCTGTGGGTTTAGGGGAAGGTGATATTTTCAGTGGATTATAGGTGAGGTGGGGCCACGGGCACAAAGCATGTGGCGGCGTTTTTCCGTCCAGGGCAAGGCATGCTATGCTATAATGCCAGAAATAGCATTCCTCATGAATGAAAAGGACTGACAAGAACTTATGCGCCAGATATTCAACGACCTCCTTGATGGTTTAAGTACGACTTTTCGCAGTAAGATTTGAATCACCAGGCATATTAGGACATTAACATAAGAAAAGAAGGGCCCACCAACGACGCGACACATAAGTCACTCGAGGGCCCGGTTTCAGAGCCCGGCATACCCATAGACAATAAAACCTTAGTGTAAACACGAATCCCCTACCGGCTAACAAACACCGCCATATTCATAGTTCCTTGGTCAACGGTATATTGGACAAAATGCCATAGTCAATCGGTTTAAAGACATACGCCCACTGGCCTATTTTGCGATGGGTGTTGTCCACATCGGGATATAAGAGAGGATAGGAGTTTGCTATATCTAGCAAATTTAGTGACAAGCCTATGCGAACCACCTGTTTTGTTATTGTTTGAATTTTTTCACTAAGAAAACGGATTGGCATTAACTCACGTTTTACTGCGTTATTTCCATGCACGCAGGGCGGACAGGGCGGGCGTCTAAAATCGCTCATCAGATTTTCAAATGGAGCCTTCCCATGCACGCGGGCAAAGCAGGCGGGCGGGCTTTGGTTTCTCGAATCGGTCAAGTAGCGATTTATTCCGCCACGCCCAGACGTGTGTATCGTTTTTTCCGGGGATTTCCCTGCAATCTACCGGCTTGTAACCCGATAATGGAGAGAGTAGAGGAGAATCAATTTTATGTTCAAATAATGGTTTCCGAACAAAAATTCATAATGTTTCAACACTAGGGATAAGATTATATACAGATTGTCTCTAATTCCAGGTATACACATGGAAAGTGCAGATACAACTTTCATAATCTGGGCGCGTATATCAGCATGGTGGAATAAGGATTAGCCATCGATCGGTCGAAAGATGTACCCCGGGAATTGGTCTATCCGAAAAGCTATTTTGGTACGAGAAAGAATCGTTGACGTCACGCGGGGAATCGTCTGTGTACTGTGGAATCCAATACTGTGAGTTACATTGGGATATGTGGTTGAGATAATCGACGAGAAGTAGTAAAAACAGACAATTATCCGATAGCGACTGATCACCTTCCCAGACTGCGTATGCCATCGGGAAGTTACAGATTTATAGTTAAGATATCATGTGAAAGGGATATGCATCGCTTTTTAAAATTTTTTCTTGGGGTTTTTAGTCTTACGGGCTGCAAATGTCCCCAAAAATCGGCTAGATTGTCTGTTTCAGTGGGGTGGTAAAAAAAATGACAGTAACCGGCTTATAGCGAGAACCAATTCAGATGCAGGCGATTTGTTACCTACTGAGCCCTACGAGAGAGTGCATACGAAACTACTGCCTATCGATCGCTTAATTGGTACATGTAGGGAAAACGGCGCAGACGTATGGTCTGTTATGAACACAATTCTTGTAAGTAAATCATCGAGGAGCCAATCGGACATGGATGCCAGGTTTTCAGATACTAATGGAGAAGGCATGGGAAATGGAGAGAATCTATGTCCGCCGTGAGGAAGTAGTTCCCTATGCGTTCGAGCCAGAGAGTTTAGCGGGGGCGATGGCGGGGCGCTGCCGTTCGTATTAAGGTAGGTAGGGCATATATCCCTACCCCTCTGTTAGTCTCGAAATAATGCCTGGTAAGTAGGCTGCAATGCCTCAAGCCTCGGTTTGTAGGTACGCGCTACCACACTGCACTAACGTATTTATAGTTATTACTGTGATATAGTCCTAACTCCTAGCCCTAGGTCTTCTCTAACTGTATGTTAGACATATATCTGGATTCGAGTAGTACGCACAATAGGCTAATGCTAGTTCCCAATCACTGAGAGCTATGCTGTAAGCTTTTGCGTTAGAATGATGAGTTAGCTTTTGACTTTTCTGCATTGGACGCCTGTTGGTCCCAATGATATCATGTCGAAACTATTTAAGATTTGATGCCGACTGGGAAAAAAATGTGACCAATGACATGACCTTTGAAAAGGTTAAGATTATCACCGTCACATTACATCCTACTTGCTGCTGCAGCAATGTGCCAAATCTGTTGGATTGTATTCTTCCATTAATAAATTAATTTAACACAAGATGTAGACTACGACGCAACAGAAGTTCAAAGAAACATGATAGATATTTCAACTCTACTGCTTGTTCATAGTTCAAAAGCCTCTTTTCAGTCAAAAATTTGTTGATGCAGAAAACGTATAGACCTCCATTATTTTCAAATTCTGTGCAAGTGAGGCAAGTTGCGAGGTTGTACAGGGTACTGTATCACAAAGCAAAATAAGATTAGGTTGTGTAGTCAGTACTACTATACTAGTCAGTAGTCACTACTGCAAACTTGGACCCCTCAAAGGCAAAACCTACTCTAATACATATAGCATGTCACCAAGCAAATAGTTTGTAAAAATACCTACAAATGTTAAGGCTTGGGGTTTAGAATCCAAGACATTATATATAGAACTATTTCGGAAGCTATGAAAATACCACAAAAATTATAGACTTTCACCTTGGAAAATTCCCAAATAATGCCTCCCCTCTCGAAAACATAACGCCCCTGAAAGGCACAGAAAGCAATCTAAGACAACGTTAGACTACGGTGCCCCCGATTGCTTTCATCATCTGTCATGACTACATGTTGCCTAGAGATTTTGGTATGTCAATGACCTTAAATTAGTGAGATCCGTTTTAGGGTTTCAAAAGTAAGACTACACAGAAAATTTGAACCTTATAATTATTTTGGTGGGCACCTTTACGTTGCAGATTGCAGTTGTGGTCATTGTTTTGCGATAGTGCCTTAAGCAGAGGTTATGCTGTGAAGAAAATTGGTCAGGTGACGACTATAATGGTGGAAGAGGCTTGACATCAACATCATAATATGGGTTTGAAACTGTCTGCCAGAACCCAGATTGAAACAGATGAATCAACCAGTTACCAACCGCAAGTACCAAGTACTAGGCACAGGAGAAGACGAAACATATGAGTGATAGTTCATGAACTAAGGGTCATGCAAACCCAGGTCAGTCAGAAGCTGCAGATTGACCACTCAAAAAACCAATCAAGTCCAATGAATAGAATGGAAATAATTGACTTGCCAGTGATTCACATCTAATCAAACGTGACGAAAATAATAAGGTAATTAGTTGCAATGGCCAACTCGGCTAATGAATGGAACTGGATATGGGTTTTACCAAAGAAAGCTATTTACAACGGGCCCTCCAAGGTGGGATGCACGAGGATGGGGGGAGGGGGGGGGGAGGGGTGACATTAGAAATCTACTTGTGACAATGCCAAATCAACCAAATTTAAAATTATGGAAATGAGCCAGACTATAGTTACCTCACAGCTGGATGACTCATCAAGTTTAGGTCATACTAGCCAAACCTGTTGCTCATGTCAAACTTCTGGCATGAGATTGATGTTCCATCAGAGATGTAGGCCCCCTTCAAGAGGTAGGTTTTGTTTTCTAACTTGGTTGAACTCATAACAAGCATTCATAGTTTTTGTCTCCAAAAACAGCTATAAATCCTCCTCTTTTCACCGGAAACCACAGACACACAGATGCAGGCAGCTGGTCCAGTGGTTGCTGGCAGCGTTCCTCGGTAGAGACGTCTGGGGCGTTCTGCCATCTTGTGACTAGACAAGTACAAAGTTGCGTCCCCTCCACAACACACTAAGGTTGAGCTCCCCAAGCTCTGATATTCAAGGACTAGTGCAGAAATGAAAACACTGAGCATGGTTTACTCAATCAATTGCGCCAGCAGTCGATAACATTCCCATGCGTAGTTAACCCTCAGAAATAAAAATATTGTACGATGCATATCATCGCACCGGTGTCCACAGTGTATGTAGTGTCTCAAGCACCGGTCTCGTCTCGAGACCGGTCTCGAGACCAGCTTTTTGCTGATCTCAACAGGTCTCGATTCGGTTCTCAGACACCTGTTGGTCTCGGTCTCGAACCCCTTGACTGATCTCGGGAATTCTTCCGGTCTCGCTCGGACCAGCAAAATATTGGTGTCGTTTTTTTTCTCGGAAAATTCATAGGTCAGCGAAAAATCATCTAGCAATTCAGGAGTTGAGCTTTGCTATGAACTTGCAAGTGGAGTGGGCCTTTAAGTACTTGGTCAATGTGGGAAAAGCCCAGGGCCTAAGTACCTAGGGGCCCAGTATGGGGATGCTTCAAACTTGTTGGCAAGTCACACACAGTAGTACAGTACAGTAGGCAAGGAGTCATAGAGAAAGATATATAGTTGGCTCCTCTTCTCTATGGTGTTGCTCCACTATAAGAATGCACTGCCATTGACAGTGGGAATATTTAGGCATTAGCCAATCAAATTGCTCCGAAAAAATTGTTATGTGTCCTGTTCGAACACTGGATAGTAATTCCTGTTCTTCCACGATTTTCGAAGCCGTATTGTTAGGGCTATTCAACCTAAAATTTCCGATCCCAACCTATTATATTGAACCCTAATCATCATGGATGAAAAAATGAGTTGAATAAAAAAAGAACGGCCTAAGAAAACATGGGAACCCCGTTACGTATGTACCTCGATACAAAAGCTACGCAGGCAATAGACCTCTGATACTGTAGACAGAAGAAGAAAAAGAGAAGGAGAGGTGAAAAGTAGTGATTTCATTATAATTTAAGTGGAGGAGGAGGGAGCAAGTAATTGGTAATAAATTATGCTAGTAACTGCCGTAGCCTAAAAGACTATCAATTATCAATGTTAAAAAACTGTGAACATGAATTTGTTTCGATTTTCCAGATGGGTTAGACCTCTTTGACATTAGGTACCGTTTCGCGAGAAAGCTTGATCTGACATTGACTGCACAGTCCTGAATGAGAAATTGTTCTCGAGTTATACACTGATTCACATGATACCTGGATGATCAATGGCATACGTTGTCATGAATAGTCATGCCATGTAAATCAATGGAGGATTTCAAGAGATTATAGACAAATCAGGCCTAAAAGTCATAGTACTATATAGTAATAAAGTACTAGGCCTAGCCCAAGTGCAGTGCAGTGGTGCATTGTTTGCCCAGGAGCTAAGTAACTAGTGTTGATAGTTGAGAAAATGGACCACCTTAAACTGTAATAGTTATTTGTGAAAGTTCACAAGTAGAAACACTGGACATACAAACACTGATTATCATTTGAATACAGTGAGGCACTAACTTACAGTACATGGTATATGGAAATTGGTATCAATATAGGACAAAGCTAATGGTAATGCATTTGAAGGGGTCAAGTTATTGGTTTGATTTGGAATTAATGGATGAAGACACAATAGCGCCCCCAACTGGCCACATAAGGGAAGCGAGGTGTACATGGGGGGGGGGGGGGGGGCATCGAACAAAGAAAGTATTGGAATACAGAGAATGAGAGAAATTGGATCAAATAATTTCCTGTTTCGGAAAGCTGTATAAATTCTGAATGTTACAGAGGATTGCAGGGAAAAGAATGCTCCCGGCCAAGATAAGAGAGACCAAGTGAAGATGTGGGAGGGGAGGAGCTCATCCAGGGGAGTCGCAGTGGCACAATTGGTACTGTGTATTGGTGCCATCTTCAGTAGTGTTGAATGACATGAGAGGTCCAGTCTGCAGCCTGGCGGGGTCTTCACCAATATGAAATTGTTACATTTTATGTTTAATGTGCTGCGGCCATGAGGGTGTGTGTGTATTTTGGTGAATGGCTTCACACGATGAAAATTTGGCAAAATAGAGGAGGGGGGGAGGATTGGGGGCTGACCGGAAAAGGGCGGAGGACGTGGCATGGCCACATGGCACCACCCTGATTTATGCTCAGTGGTATTAGACCTATCTTGTCGATTGTGGAGAATGATCGGGAGTGTTGGCTTGTTTGCAAGATCGAGAAAAAGACAAAAAGTATATCAATAGAGCAGAGGATTTGTCTATCAATGTCATAAATAGAGCATGTGGGTGGAAATAGGCCTACAATATAGTTAGGACTTCGAATTGTTGCCCCCTATTACAACTTTGGATACATTCAGGTATCGATCTCGGTTCTCGGACCCTTAGATGTCTCGGTCCGATAATTGTGCTCCTGGTCTGGTATCGGTCTCGACACCCTCTGGTCTCGTCATCGGATGTAATTGTTCCGGTCTCGACTACAACCCTAGATGTCCTACCTTCTGTATAATCAGCACAGTATCGATTTGCAAAAAAAAGGGTACATAGCAAGCTCCTATCAAATCATGACTGGTCTAGGTTGTTATTCTCCTCTGCAGCACCTCTAGTCTTAGTCCCACATGCCCCGTTTCGTGATCAAATAATAACGAATGTGCAATCTAAAAATTTTCGCCTGCTTACCAGTATCACTGTTATAGTAGTTGTCAGCTCTATATGGAATGGGCTGGAAATCAGATATTACAACGTTCTGATAGAGAGGAAAGTAGGCTACATTTGGAATGAGTGTAGGGGAAGAAAAACTGACTGATACCCTAACTTATTCCTTGCTGGGCAAAAAGCAGTCATGTATGGGTGAGATATTTCTTGTGACATAGGTGGGAACCATCGGTTTGATGGATCATATTCTGTGGTATATCAACCTATAATGGGTAGATGATCTGAAATGTTTTTGGAATTGCTGATCTCTCATATGCATAGTGAGTGGGATTTTTAATGTGGGCAACATATAACATATCAGTATCTTGGCAACTAGGTTACGGTACTACTTGCATCGAAGTCAAACCTGTTATGATGACATTGCGAGGAAGAGTCACAACAAATACCCTAGTACTGTAGGTCGTCCCCAATAATAGTGATAAAGGATAGGGCATCAAAGTAGTCTAGTTGAACCTTCCATCATGGACAGGATAGTTAGAGAACTATAGCTTTCACCCTTGGTTGGTGGATTGTAAGCCTGCTAAAGCAGACCATATGCATGAGCAGCATGTGGCCAGTCCTAGAAAATAGAGGGGGCTATTCAACTTAACTAATATTTCTTATCTGCAGAGTTTTGAACAAAATATCCAAAAAGTGATATTCCCACTCATACTATTCTGGGTGTGTGAGAACAGTAGATATCAATCACAACCAGCACATGGTCATTGGGAAATCATAATATCCCTCTTCCGCCACGATATTGTAGCAACATAACCGAAACACATATTTGCTGGGGGAAACTCTCGATCGATAAGGCTCCCTTGATATCACTTTACATTAGCAATGCATCCATAGTGACCAAGTAGATGGCCCCTGCAATATCCCATGGCTGGAATAGGGCAGGGCTAGACTAACAGTTCTAGAACCTCCCCTTTATCGATTCTCAGGCGCGGATCCAGGGGGGGGACGCACCCGAGCGCGCGACCCCCCCCCCCACCCCCCCCTAAAAAAATCTCGAGAGGATTTTTTTTTTTTTTTTGCCGGGCCTGAGACGTTTAGTTAAGTTGAACACAGCCCATCTGCCATCTGTTCCACTGTCAGAAGAAGCACCACGGTGCGGAGGGGTTGTATTGATAGGTATTCTTAGCTCCTGTATTGATAGTTATTCTTAGCTCCTCACAAGCAATACTCGCGAATCTAGGCACGGCAAACTGTACTATTAGTTACAGATCGAGTGCGCTGTCCAGGGCAGTATTGATTACGACGACAGTGTGGTGATTACCCCAGTTTAGAGGGTTGGAAAATGTCTTAAAGTCCACTTCAGTCCAGGATTGCGGGACCCCCAGGTGAGATCTGGACCCGACTCGGGACAGAAATGCGAGGAGTACCCATGTGCATACCGAATCTCGAATTTTAAATCGAATAACCCAAAAAGGCATCATATTTGTTAGTGCGCGCATGTCCGTTTTTATAAGGCGAGTTGTAGGCTAAATATGCGATGAAGTGCTTCGAATTAATTTTGTACACTCGATATTCAGGAGCCTTGGGGAGAGGACGAAGGGGGGGCGGGGGGGGAGGGGACTGCCCCCCCCCCCACAATTTTTCTGAGATGAAAAATTGTGGGAAATATGGGAAGGAAGAGGGCAAAGTGAAAATGCGTTAAATTTATGAGACTTTTCCGATTAACAAGTGCCACGGAAAACATGCAAAATTTTGCGCGCGATTCGCGCGCGCCGGACAAAGTTCCCGATGGCTGACTTGTAAAATCCGGAGAAAATGTTCTGCTCCCGACATTGGAATGGTCCCAACGCCTATGGCTTTCCATTCGACTCCCACAGGGCCTGTTCGGTACCCCCTGGATTTTCCCACGCAAACAAAGCCAGAGGGTAGAACAAAAGGTATAATAAAAAAAATACCATGTGTGATATTCAGTAGATCATCTTAGTATGCACAAATGACACTTGTTGGTGTTGTGGATTTCAATCAAATCAACAGTAGATGGGTGCTTCAAGGCCATGACACGTGCCAATTTCAGTCTCGATCTGGAAAAGGCAGGGGCCGTAGCGAGCAGGGGGGGGGAGGGGGGGGGGGGGGGGAGGGGGGGGGGGTTGTAGGGGTATCACACACCCACCCCCCAAATAATTGAGGCCAAAACAGGAGAAAAGAAGGAAGAAAAGAAAGAGGAAAGAGGAAAGGAGGAAAAGGAAGGGAAAGGAAAAAGGGGAAGAAAGGCAGGAAGAGGGTTGTAGTCGACCGAGGAAATGTAAAATTGACTTTTGACTCTTTATCTAATTGGCCCATCCAGCGGCGGCAAGAGAATGGCAACGCCGGGCAAAATAATATATTGTGACGCCCGTCGCCGTCGGGTATTGTTGTAATTGGACAGGTGACCGAGTCTGTCGGCTATTCGGCAAAGGGGGGAGAAGAAAGGCGCTAGCAGTTTGACATTTATTTTCATGAGTCTGACATTCTTGAACGTTTTTGTTTCTGGTCCTATATTCCAGGGATACATAAAAAAAAATTCAAGCCATTTTGCGGAAAACAATTAAGAAAGACATTTCCCATGCGGATGAAACAGTCGGTTTAGGCGGGGGAAGGTCATGCGAGCGGCATAGCTAGATTGCGAGAGATAAGGGCAGTTTTTTTTTTAGATAAACAAATTCTGGGCAAGACACTACCCGAATTTTGAAGCACGAATGAGTTAAAATCTGGTTAGAGATATCCTAATCATACTAGTAATAATAATAATAATAATAATAATAATAATAATAATAATAATAATAATAATAATAGTGAAAACTTATTAGCGCCCGTATTCGCCCGAAGGCGCTCATGGCGCCCCGCAAGAACAACCAAACAAAAGATAATAATCAATTAACGAAACTTTAAAAAGATGTATTTTTCAGGTTCGACTTGACAAGTTATCCATACTGTTAGACAATCTTACATGGGGTGGCATAAGTGGAAAGAAGATGTACTAAATGCTGAAAACTTGGATCATTGCACCATTGAAGGCGTCCAATTTTTGCGCGCTTCGCGCGCAGTGTAGATTAATGGTCTGCTTCATATACTCACGAGCTCTAGTAAAAACCCCATTTTTAGGATCAGGCAAAAATTTTCCGTCGTTCTGAATTGATAAAGCCCGCGTACTGTGAGTGGGGTCGAGTTATCACTTAACGCCCAATTTTTACTGAGAGTATTGCCCCAGATTGCATCTGAAGAGGTTTCAATATTCGAAACAAGAACCCCCTCCCCTTGACCCCTCCCCCCATATCAGGTTGTTTTCACCATTGCCAGATCCGTCGGCGAACAGGTCGCTACACCCCCCCCCACTCATCAACCCCTCGCTAATGCCCCCGTGTCTGGATAATATGAAATCTGAAATTTTCTTGGTACGCTTTCGCGCAAACCTATCGTGGGGGCGCTCCGCTGAGTTGGTCATTTGCATTCGCTTGTCAACGGGTCGACGCCCCTGTTTGTAGCTACCTTGTTTTGTCGTCATGCGTGGGTAAATTTTCCCACGAGGATCTTTTGTCGTAGATAGGTACTGTGTTGAAGAGAATAATTGATTTCGGTTCATGTTGCCATTTCCCATACGGATTTACCGGGTTGCAATGCGCGCACATAGGGATTGGCAAAGTATGTGCTATGAGTGCCACACACAATTTTCCTACATGGGGATTGAAGAAGACAAACGTACATGGCATGTTGGTGGATCGTGCAATCGTATTTAAACATACACAAAATTGACAAAATCTAACGTTTTCATAATTTTCTCTCAGAATCGCCCTGATACTACATCCCAGGATCCGGTCACACTCAGTAGGAAAAGTTCAACTTGATCAGGCGTTTCGGGGCCAAGCTTCTGGGCTCATCCCCATGTTGGCGAGAAATACATTCTCCACAATCTTTCTCAAAATGACCCATCTTTACGTACAGGGCCAAAAACATATAGTTCTTGTTAACCCCCCCCTCCTCCCCTCCACGAAAGCTTGACAACGTCAATTTAGCCTTGATCTGGGCAATTGATTCTGTGCTCGTTGTGTGCATGTGGTAGACCACTCGTGATCTCAGAGGACCTTCAAATTCATCCAAAACAATTGTTCTTTCACTCATCACGATGCATTATGAAAGAGCCACTTCCATCGCGCAGTTGGACATCTTTGTTAGACAGTTGTCCATCAACGCCCAAAAATTGTGTATAGTTGGTGATCACTACTTTCAAAATTGTCGTTAGTACTAACGATGAAGTGTGTTGAAGCCAGGAAGCTAGTCTTCAGGACCACCAGGTGTGTTCCTCCAAATCCATGAAACAATCATTTCTCATAATTTTGGTTATGCTTTTTACAACAAAATACTTGAGGAAATGCCGTTTCCGGCCATCTGGGATGTCTCTCAAACCAGAAAATTTCCAGAAAATTTCTGGTGCGCTCCGCGCCAACCCCTGGTGCGCTCCGCTTGATGGTCAACCATAGAATCTCATATGCCTTGGACCCACACACTCCCAGACCTCGCCCCATGGCCCCCTACTAAAAAAAAATTCTGGCTACGCCATTGACTCAGACTCGTGCGTTCAAACCCATAAAAGTCAGTAACTAGGGGAATCAGCGCACCCCCCCCCCCCCTTCCAATGTGGGGTCTCCGCCGTCTCCTGCGCTTCCCATATCTTCTCCCATATCTTA
>JAODTK010005373.1:0-15923 GCA_026419785.1 Sclerodactyla briareus | reverse complement strand
ATTCAGCCATTGGAATAAGGGGAATATCTTGAAAAAATAGTGAAAATGTGAAAAAACTTTGTAAATGCGAATTTCCCCAAAAATTCGTCCTTTCTGCTCTGAAATCCACAATTTTGATAGTTTCAGTTTAATTTTGAGAGCAATTATGAGTTTAGTGACTATTCAAGCGTGTGCAAAATTTCACTTTGTTCAGCTACTCCAAAAAGGGAGATATTTGCGGAAACCATCAGAAATCTGACGGACACGCGAACGCACACACAACAACGCAAACCACACCCAACGGACATTTGCGAGTGCAAGTCATGGGATACCAGGCACCATCGTACCCCACCAATGAGTACCCCTCAGTGGTAGTTTCAAACCACCCACTATGGTTTACCGTAGCAAACTGTTGATACGGCAACCAGCAACAGTAAATATAGAGTGAAATGGCAAACGACTACAATATATCATCCGGCTGGGGACCGTATGAGATAATAATAGTAGGCACATCGGTTCTTAATAGCGCATATTCACACTAAAAGTGAGAAAGAGTGCGTGACTCGAGAAAACGCCCCCCGCCCCCGCGGCTTTAGAAGTCCAGTCTAGTGTTCAAACGAAAATGCCAATACGGATGGTACCGTCAACGCTTATTTTCCATAATCGGCCCGATTCCGATTCATCAAGTCGGCCACATTACTGTTTCATATAGCAAACCATCAATGACCTGGAGGTTGTTTCATGTTTAGGCTTGAGTTTTAAGTCCACCTTATCCGTTTCCATCCTTTTTATTGCATAATATGTGTGGGGCTCCCGGAAGAGTGAAGGAAAAAAATATATCGCTCAGTCATTTGAAAATGGCTACGGAGCTCGATACCTTGTAAATATCATAGAGTAGATCTGCGCGGGCAGGATACATGTGGAGCCTATTTTCGTTGACATACACCGTTAACAAAACAGTTCATGTACCACACATGTAGTGCAGTTGGTCACATAATATAACTTGATCATCTCTCTGCACACACTTTGACGCTATGGAGTGTTTGCATGACCCTGTGGTTAAGACCGAAGCACTCGAGGGGTAGCGGGTGTCGCTGATTCGCCAAAATTTTGCTATGGCTTGTGACTCGCGTAGACCTAAGGTACTCAATGCTATGAACGAAAATGGATGATTCACAATTTTTTCAACTGGAGGAAACGATGATAAGTATTTAGTGTTAGACAATGATTTCAGCAGATTCACAATCAAATTCCAGGTTGTGTCTTGCTTCTGTATTCATGCCAAAATCATTAAGCCTACATGGAGGAGGCCTGAGCTAGTATTGCTGTTGCTTTGAAAGAGTAAATTACACTGTTAGCTGTATTGGCATGATTGTATAATGTAAGTCATGTTTACTGGATGTATGAGATTTGTTAGGAATTAGGGGTGGGGGTTAGGGTTGATTGCAATTCCAGAAATTCTCAAATTTTGTCAGTACCAAAACCTAACATGATCTCACTAACACTATTGTGAGTGCACCTCATTGCTGGACCACCCGACACACCTAGGCACCCCGACTATAGGGCTACCCCTCAGTGGATAGTTATTAACCACACTATCATTACCATAGCAACCGTGCTATGGCAACCATCAACAGTTCTTTATATAGGTGAAAATGGAGAAATGACTTACAAATTCATCTGACCAATCGGACCGGATGAGATAAAAATGTGGCCGTAAGGCTGACATCAGATTATGTGTACGATGGTGTAATAACGAAAAAAAAAAAAAAAATTCAATTGTTCCAATTGAATTTCACTATTTGGTCCGATTCCCTGCTCACAAATAATGATATAGGTTGCAAAAATTGGGCAGTTAGGTCCCCAGAATGGGCCTATTTTCAGGCCTTTTAGGGGATCAATGGACTCGAGTGAGCCAACAGTGGGTTGAATGATAATTATTTTATTCTATTTTCTGGTTTTATATTGGTTGGTCAGGGTCAGATCCTAGTATAATCCCAAATCTGATCATTACCAACACCTAAAACTACCCTGATCCTCACAAGTTAACCCTACCCTTAATCCCTACCAGTAATTAAAGTCAAACAAAATCTCAGTTACATCCAAGTTTTGAACAGAATTTAAAGGCCTCATTGGTGGGGTGGTCAATGGCGAGTATATGGGGTTGATAACTGGGACCATTTACTGCATCCCTTACATTAGCCCACCGAAAGTTTGGTCCCCTCCCCAACTCTTTCAAGTGTGGTTAAAGGCCAGCCTCTTCACACGATGCCTTTTTGTCTGGATGGCATTCAGTTTGCTTAATAATAACAGAGAATAGTCGCTCTAAGCTTGGCAATGGGGAGAATCGGTGAAGTTGTTTGGTGGTGAAAGGATGCCTACCCTAAGGGAATGCATCCCCCCCCCCTTTCCATTTCATAAATACCCATATTTTGTGATGTTAAGAACGAACTTAAATAAATCATAAAAATTTGTCTTACGGGGTTTAAAAGCAACCAATCAAAATTGGGGATTTTCTCACGTGGAAAGTAAAGGTACGGACGTACATTGTCAGCCGAAAAACTCATAGAGTTATAAAAAAAGAACTAAATCAGACTTGTGTGATTTTCTTACATGTAAAGTAAAGTAATGGGAAGGAGTGAGGAACCGATATCGGGGTTTTGCTTGCCGATACCGATCCCGATTTTTACAAAAAAGGTCTACCGATCCGATCCGATTTCTGTATGTGCGGTATACATGCACGGTAGCGACCAGGCAAACCCTAGGGCTCTGGGTAGCGGACGCCGGGAAACCTATTCTAAATATGAACATGGAACGGTTTGGAACATTATCTTTTTGTTTGTGTTCAAATCAAAGGACGAATGATGAAAAATATGTTTAGAACAGTAGACTTTTTTATTTAAAACTTTACTTGAATGGAAAAAACCGCAAGAATAAACATTGTAAAACGTTAACTACAGCAGTCGGAATCCGACCAGCTTGCGATGTGTGGTACGGCCCAGCAGGTATTAAACAGAGCACTTTGCTACGGCATAGCGTTATAGATTCATACATGCATACAGTGTCGGTAACGAGATCCCGCCAGAGCGTATGGAATTCGTAAAATGATATACAGAGCACCAATTTGATTGGCTTAGTTAAAGTGAACAGCTGGAAGGTCTAGTGCTAAACACTGTGCGTGAGTCTCAGTAAGTACTGCCCTTGACTGCCCCGCTGATCCGACTCGCGCGGTCTCAGTATTATTTGGGAATTGAAACTTTTTAAAACTGTGATATGGATACCGGCTGTGAAAGCAGGAACGTGTAATCTAATGGTATGACGGCTGAACCTTTCGGACCGGCCGGTGCCAAACGCGATTGCTTTGTTGTGTCCTTTGTTTGTTTTCGGAAAAACGGTCTCTTAACCCCTTTATGACCGGTTGTTGTGTGCAGTTTTTAACTATGGTGTTATTGGATTTGTAACAGTGTTCGCGCTAAGGTGAGGGATTGCGGGTTCCCGCATACGCAGGCAGAATCCCGCAGAGAAATAAATTGTGTGCGGGCAATTCCCGCACAGATTTCTCAACAGGGAGCGCCAAAAAATAGTCTGTGTATAATAGGGTTGCGCGGGGTTCCTATATCGACGATTAGCTGAGAAGAACTCCATGACAACGTGGTATGGCAATTATCGCACATGCATGTGCCCACGTCGTTGCTGGATAGTACCCGTAGTAGTACTAGTACGGCGGTAGAAATAAATTTTAACTAATACATTCTTCATAGTACGTACGGTTATGTAACAAGCCCAGCGGCCTCACGGAAACAAGGGCGCTAGTGCAATCACCAGTGAGCCCTAACGTACCTAAATGTGATTATTTTAGCCAGAAACCGAAAGCATTGCACGATCTAAAAGTACGTCGTAAAAACCACCAAATCAATGCTAAACCGTCATGTATGATTGTTTTAACAACCAACTGTCACCTAATCACGTCGTCATTCAAAAAAAGGAAAAAAAAAAGAATTGTAGGCTAACACAAATTATATTGCAGTATCGCCTGATCGACGACTCGAATATAAGATCCACTCCTTTAATCATAGCGTCGTATGGGGAGGAAATCCTACGAATGTTAAGGGTGCGAGAGGTTTTCGTTTGCCGTCGTCGGTCCGTTAGGGACTTGGTATCGGTGGTGCGTGCAGTGGGCATGGGGCAGCACATGAATGCTCACTCGGAACAGCGTAGGGTGAGGACCAGTGTTCCAAGCGGGGTTACGTTTAAAAGTAGGCAGCATGCCACCCCCACCCACGCGACCAGTGAGCTAGCAACAAAGCTTTGCATGTTACGATGTCCGCATCGGCTGGATATTCGGCAAATAATCAAATACAGTTCGTCAACGCACGTGGGGCAGGTTTATCAATTTTAACAGATAGCAGATGAAGTTGCGATGTACGCGGCGGCGGATGGGATCAGCAAGAATACAGCACTGGATTTTGGGACCGTCAGTGCTGCGAGAGTACGAAACGGTGTTGCTGCGAGTACCGGAACTAATAATAACGATACCGGTATTATACCGCGCAACCCTAGTGAACACCATAGTCCACAATATGAAGTTACGTCGATCGGCGATCTTAGCCACATGCCCGCGTTTGCATGACATACATAGTTCAAACGTTGCAGGGCACGGGAGAGGGAAAACAGTACTATCAGTCAAGACGTATGAACACCAGCATGTGTGGTATTATGATTGAGCACAGTGCTTCTCGTTGACATGTCACAGAACTGGCCAGGTACAATTCTATATGGACGATGTTTGCTCTGGTAGCAAAGCACTGTGGAAATTACCTAGTAAACAAACGGCAATTGATTTTTCCTCAAATAACATTCACATGGTGGAATGGTAATATTTAATCTTTTCACCAAAGTCTGAAGCACATTATGAGGTGTCTTCAGACATTGGATTTTAGTTTTTAGGCGAACTGGCTCATGTAACAAGTGATAGCAAAATTCAACAGCATAGTCCTACCCTCTGGAATTAATGGTAAAAATTATTTAGATTTGTACATTTTTTCTGCAAAATACAATTTCGCCATTGACAAACATAAAATGAGGATCAGAAAAAAAAATGCGATAAAAGAGGTGGCCTTCCGGTGGGATAGGGATACGGTACCTTTTTTCGTTGCTGTCTGTTAGGAGTTTGAAAATAGTCTCAGATACAGGGTGGATTAGGTTCATGACCAAACACAATATATAGGCATATTAAGAGTGACCCATGAGTTAAGTGTGCAGGGACGATAATATAATGTCGTTACCACAGGGCCGTCATGAGGTTGTAATTAATAAAGAAATTTTGGTCGCCGGCCCGAACTCGGTATGAACTTGTGCGGAAACAAATGGACGGAACCGGGAAGCTAATTAAGGTCCCTGCCTTTAGGATTTTGAAAATCCCTCCCAAAAAAAAATTATTGGAAGGGAATTCCCTCCCAAAAAGTATTTCCTTTAGGCGCCTAACACTGGTTACACAGCTACCACACAGTAAAACAATGTTAAACGTAGGCTGCTAGGCTATAGTATAGTAATGTATTATGAGCAAACCTTGTGAGAGCACGGCTATTCCAACCCCTTGGGACCACATCATCACAGTTGCTGGCATCACTGCTATGCGAGGGAGACGTGGGCCTACGCCCCCTCTCTTTATGTTCCCGCTCTCCAAGTAGCAGCCAGAGCTCCTTCGTGACAGTTCGCAATGCAATTGGATAGTGTGGGGGACGATGCGCGAAACAGGTGAACTTTTTTCTTCAGAGTGACAGCGAGTTTTAGCCTGATATTCGACGTCCGGTGGCCGATAATCAATATACATGCCATATCAAACCTATAAGTATGTTCCCGCACAAATGATGGTCAACGGGTCCCGTTCGGAGTTACGACAGATTTTGAGAAATAAAAGAGACCCCCCTCCCCCCCCCCCCAAAAAAAAAAAATGGAGTTTTTGAGGCTAAAAAGGTTGGATTGGTCTTTTTTGAAATGTAGCTTCGTAACCAATGAGGATATAGGCCAGTGCTCCTGAAGGGCGTCATTATTCGGTTATAAGGTCTAAAAGGTAGGGGACCACACTTGGTGTTTTCTTTTTCTAACTGGTTTTATTTTTCGAAAAGTAGGCATCAGGGGTAAATTTTGAAACCTAATTTAGCGAATGTAAACAAAAATTTTCAATGTTTGTTTTTAATTTGCTCCACATAGACCCCCTTTTGTTTTATGCTTATTCAAAAGATCTATCGCTTCTCTTTAAAAAATTAAGGGTTATTTGGGAAGTTGTGGGCGGTCGGTTGGTGAGGTCTGCATTTCATTTTTTGAAAGTGGGCAGTCAAAGTGCGGAGAGTGAGTGTACCTCACATGTACATATGAGGAGTTTAACAAGTCGGAGGTGTTGTGTTTTCGTTCAGTTGACAGCGGGCTAACCAAGACACTCATCTTAACAGGTCGGATTTTTATTGTGTTGGTGTTGTTTTCGCAATATGAACATCGGGGTCATAGGTTATATTGAAGTAACCTGTTGTTGTTCGTCAATATGACATCGGGTCATAGGTTCTACTGAGTCACTTGGTGTTGTTTTCGGTCAAGATGACCTCGGGAAAGGTTTATAATGACGTCAGAACAATCACGGTTAATCGCCCCGAAAATCCTTTAAATTTCGGCCAAAATAACGCCGCCTGCCGAAAATTTCAAGGATTTTATTAGTCCCCTAAAAATTATAGCAAGGTATTCAATGCGTCAACGCCCATCAGGTTGATTCCGGGACCTTTTGCGTCCAGTTACCAACAGGGTTTTAACTATGATACTGTACAATCGTACTGCTAAATTAGCCCTGGTTAGCACGCCTAGGAATATCCAGCTCAGGTTTTGGCCTTGCCTGATTGAATGACTGGGTAAACTAATCAATGGGAGAATCCCTTGAATGCTCACCTCACCCATCCTCCACCCCCCCCTTCCTATTCAATCATTGCCTGGCTAGTCCAGTGAGGGGATATATATTTAATTAGGGTTTTCTTCCAAGTTCCAATGTCATAATAAAAGTCACTATACGTAAGGTTGAAATCTGTATTTCATTTTTTTTTTGGGACTTTCGTTACAGTGTTATCAACAATTCACTTATGAAGCATCAGTATTCCAGTCGCCAGAAAATTGCAAAGAAAAACATTTTGCCGAAAAAAATAGTGTTCTATCTAAATTCGAATTTATTGCAATTTTGCTAGGAATGCGAGGAAACAGTCACATTTTGTCTCCAGGAAGCATACCGGGTTTACAACGAAAATTGAGCATTGAAAAAAATTCTCTTTACCTCCCCCTTTCATTCCGGGAGAGCGCTTCGTTGTGAAGAAGGCGCCACCAATTTTACGTGCAATAAGGACTTAATTCTAGTCATGATGCAGCTCTCACTTCTTCGACAGTGTAAGCGGAATAACACCTAGAAACTCATCATGCGGTATACGTTCCAGGCCAATAATGAGGTAAAAGTAATCGCGTCATTATTATGGATCAAGAAGGGCGGAATAATGCAGTAATTAAGTCATTTTATGAATCGGGATAGGAAGAATAACGAGAAACTAAGTCTTTATTATGAATTGAGAGAGCAGGGAGCAACAGGGACCAGCTAAAGTCATAGGATGAACGGGGATAGGGGGATAAGAGAAACTAAGTAATTATTATGCCCTCCGAATAGACGAATAATGGAGAATGAAGTCGGTATTACGGATGGACGGTGCAATAATGATTAAGGAACTCAGTATACGGCCCTGAAAACTGACGGAACACCATGACTTGCTTTGAATTTTGGCGCAAAATGGCGATCATTTTTCGTCCACCGTTTTTATTGGCGATTTTTTTAAAACGAGCAATTTTCTAATCATTAATGTGGCTTGGAACATAGGTGGAATAATGACTTCTAGGTAGTTATTCCGCTCAAGATTCACGTATCAAAACGGTGAAGGCAGCATATTAATTCTTGGCGTTCGGCGTTCCATACGCCTCTCATATCGCGTGCTTAGTTCACATTACGCTGCACATGGATCATGGGTCTAATCATCACTCTAAAACCTAACGACCGGAGAGATGATTCGGGCTGATTCCCCTCACCTTGTCTGATGTTGCTCGACGAGACATGATTTACCCATGTTAGAACACGCGTGTTGATATCATTAGTTCAGTTATTTTAAACGGAAATGAGGCGCCGTCGTAAAAGGGGTTATTTTCATTCAGACTTTGTCTAATGTTTCTATTAGGTTCTGGGAAGTGGGCAAGTTGTTTAAAACTCGATGCTAGAACACCCATCCTTGGCATTAATCATTTGATGAGATTACCACACTCAGTCAATCGGAAGGTACGGTAGGCCCTATGCCACAAGTTTACTTGGCAGATTCTGGTGTAACTACATATAGTCTTCCTCCCTACGTGTTTCCGCAGTGCGTGATCAAAGAGGAAGGGCCACAGTGGAATTTGGTTCGCAGGGACACGATTTCAATGCTTGATTCAAACTGGCATTTTCCTAAAGCTGCACATAACCAATGCAGAGTTTAGTCTTCTAATTCTTATAGTTATAACAAACTGGCCTTGTTGAGGATGTGCACGTCAGTTTATGGAGGTTTGCGTGATTGACGTATGCACTATTAATGGTTTCGCAGAAGCGGGTCAAACCAATTATGAGAAGGAGAAAAAAACAATCTAAAAAAATGACAACATTTTCCGGTGATGACTCGATTTTTTTCAATCAATAATGGCTTGCGGCGGAATGCACACATACCCCCGAACAGTGATGTTCGAGCAAGGTTCCAAGATGCGGGCAACCTTTAACCCAATGGAGGGTCTTCTATGGGCAGCGGTTGAACGCCGAAAACAATGGTATGGTAAGAATGTTTGGAGAACTGTAAGGAATAAATAAACTATCGGAAAATGTACTGTCAATTTTAGTGTTGTTGCCTCAATGCAAGCAAGATCCGTTTCCTTGCAATTGGGGGGGGGGGGGGGAGAGGGTCTGTAAGACGGGGGAGAAGTTACTGGTACGCTACGCGCCAACCACACTGGGTTGCGCCCTGCTAAGATGGTGCTGACCCTGCGTATGCCCCCCACGATTTTATCGCAGCCCCCCCCCCCACCCCCCAAGGGCTGCTACTGCTACATGATGATATGGGGGACGTGAGTTCTGACTAGATAATACTTAGTTCTCTTAGCATTCCTCTTTCAAGCAAATGCTAGTGTTCAGTTTGTTGTTGTGTGTTGGCAAAATCTGCTTGGAAGGAACATACAAACCCTGTAGGAAAAAACGTACATGAGCTAAGATGTTTTCAGTGAATTGTTTGGTTGTAGGTTAGGCTAAACAATTTGTTTTGTTTCGACATCGACTACCTGGCTTTGCTTTTTGTTTGCGATGCATGTTTTACGATGTGGTAGGAGGAATAGTGAGTGTAGAGTATGCTGAACATAAAATAGGCATAGCATAAAAAGCTGGAGTTGTACTGCTTCACCAGAAAAGAATTGTCTAGAATCAAGTTAACAGATATAGGTCCTTGTCTATATATGCATATTCACTTTTCGGTTTCAAGAAATGTCCAGAAAGAGTCAACATACATAATGCTACTCATTGGCTTTTTGTGTTTTTTCTAAGTTTGTCATTGTGTGTAATGTTCCCCCCCCCCCCAGCACTTCCGATTGCCCCCTCCCTAAGTTCCCCCGGCTTTTGAAATCATGTACCGCCACTAACCTGGACCCCGCCAAGGAGCTTTGCTTTTGCACCATATTTGATCACACTGCTCTTTCCTTGTGATGTAGGCTACGCAATTGACATATAAAGCGCACTGACATCAATAGGTCCAATACCTGCTCAATTATGTTGTGAATGGATGGATGGAGGTTGAATCATGACAGATTATCCGCCTATGCAGATGGGGAATCTTGTGTGATGGGATGCCTCATTTTTCGACACTGCGCACAAAACATCCCCAACATTTCCTTGTGCCCCCACCACACCTTGAAAATCCTGGGGTGCCGTCACTGCTTCCTCTCCCGTTTTCTTCCTTCCTTTGAATAATTCTCCTTTCTTTGTATGCTCTTCCAGGGTCAGCCCCCTCCATTGTTGGTAGCTCTCTTTCCTTCCCTTTCTAAAGTAAAGTAGTCACAAATAAAAAGTCTAAACTTGATTCAGAATGTAATTGCCAACCCTTCAGTTTCACCATTGTTGGTAAGTTAATTGGTTGAAAGAGTGTTCTCGCAATCGAAAAAGTAGACAAAGAAGTAGGGAACACTGTAATGAATAGGCTAGTGATTTCATTTTTTTTTTTTTTTTGAACGGCGAGTACCTTTTCGTTCACCAGGCGACCCGCAGAGAACTGCGTCTATTTAGTTTCCACGAGCCTGATCACTGTCTATACCTAGTACATTACCTAGTCTGTCAGTATGGTTGTCTATGATCATCTAGAGGACGTTCCAATGATTTTCCTGTCTAACAAAAGTTGTTTCAGACAAGTGAAGTCATAATCGAACATGAAATGAGGACAACGGTTGCTTACAAAACGGCAAACCAAAACCGAAACAGCCGATGTGTGCAATTCGGTATCGATTGACGGCATATCGTCAAAAATGATAAGTTCAAGTAATAGTACATTCGGTTTATACCGGGACGACGATTTTTTCGGAGTAAAGTTCATGCGAAGCGGATCTTCGGATATCCAAGACGATGTTGCCTCTTAAACTTCTTATATTAGGGCACTGGTGTGTGATGGCTGATGTCAACGAACAATAAGACTCCTTTAAAATTAGTTTTGCTTCGAAGAATACTGGACTACCATACCCCTTGATCATCGGAAGTGCCACTGCCGAATATTCACCCATAACATGCACCTAATAACTCTGAAGTTCTTTTAATGCATTTTTGACGAACCTAATGGGGTGGTCAACGATATATGGAAACCCAAGGGAAGTGTGACCTCATTAAGGCCTTCCACCTCCCTATTGCAAAGAAGTACAATGTATGGCGTACCTAGACACACGTGCTGCAATATTGGCTTAATAACACTAACTCTGTGGCAGGACCTAGGTAAACGGTTCTCTAATGTTAATCACAGCTACAGTACTCAGTCATTCTTGACCTGTGGTGTAGTCCGCACATGGGTTTTTCAAGTCTTCACACGAGTAACGGAATTCAGCGGAATTTCATGAACAGGCAATATTGTAGAGTAAACGCCACATTGCTCATACCGGACTAAATTTATCAGTCTGAAAGAAATATACCGCTTTTGGAAACAGTTCCCGCAATTGGGATACGTTGTGGCGTAGATTGGATTGAGCCTTGCATGATCATTCGCAGGGAAATCGCCTGTACGGCAAAAACCGTATACACTGCAGATTGGGTTGCTGTGTGGCCTTCATCTATGATTCTGTTGCTGAAGCAAACCTACATGGCCGTACGTCGTAAGCACACCGAGATCGCTCTCCTTGAATCGACGTTCCTTTTTATTCAGGAAAGTGGAGCACACGGCCACTCAACCCTATTCATGGTTCATTTGTGTTACTTCACTTCTGATCAACCTCCAGCTGTTCTGGGGGCACTGTCCTCGTTTACGTGGGGTTGTTGGGCCTGTAATCGCCGACAAAAGTGCTCGGACACTTAGAGCGATTTAGATAACTACGCTCGACAATCGAATAACCCTAGGAACATTCGCATAATCCATCCGGAATCAGTTCAGCGATAAATATAGCGCTCCCCAATTCACAACTCTAATACTTAAAATCGGAAATTCATTAGTATTGAACACTGTTCTTCATCTTTACGCTGCCAAAAATATTATTGATAATAGTTGTAGCTGGAGCGGTGATTGTTTGATGATGATTTGAAAACATCGTATTTGTAACTGGAATCGTGGATCTGGTAATGCAAACATCATCGGGTGGTAAATTTTGCAAACAGTTGAGAGATCCGAAAAAACAGCTGGGGCCACTGTTAGAGTAGATGGGGTGGGGGGGGATGGTTGTCTACATTTTCTTCAAAATATTGAAAGTTGGAAAAACTTGTGACCAGTCGGATTTTGTTCGACAACAGTATAACCGCCGCCAGCTCGCGTCCCGCCATACGCTCGCGCTACCGCTTGGTGTACCGTCTGCCTCGTGGGGAGGAAACACATATCGCATTCCCAGGGCGATTCTTGGAGGTGACGTACTCATAACGCGTCCGCGCTTAGCTAGGCGTGTATTCCAACCCAAACTAAATTCTCGGTTTTGTAGTGGCTAGTATAGCAACGTCAGGGACGAACCACCACTAATCAGAGGCGGATGCTCTGACACATCACTAAAATATACTTTCATCCAACCTTAGTTAATTGCCAAAAAACCATTTTTAATGCCACCCCCAAAATCATTTTTGGCGCTCAATAATTTTTTGATGATTTGCGTAATGTTAGCACTGGATTGTTGCATTTATCGCCAAAACGGTACAACACTTTCTATCACACATTATTACAGGGGAATGGGGCCATAAAATCGGGTATTTGGTGACAAGACACCAACCAATCACACGGATATTAAGGTGTGAATATGCAGTTTCCCCCTCCACATCCTTAGGCCAGATGGGTTGAATGAACTGAGAGCATTGCATGGAATTGGTAACTGGGGCAAGTCACCCCGGGAATGGTTTGCGCATGCAGTTGGGGATATTGATAGGGGATATTTTGGTCAGGTGAGAAGTGATGTTTAGCCTCATTCATCTTAAAAACGTTACAAGAGTACACGTGACCATAGCAGGGTGGATGTCTAGGAGGGGGGCAAGCCCCGGTGGAGAATTGCCTCCACTCAGAGGTGCCCCCCCATTTTGGCCCAAAATACATTTTTAAAAGACCCTCTCCTCTTTGTTGAATCGCGAAGTGAGACCCTTCACTCCCCAATCCAACCCACAAACATGACAGTTTGTATAACACTGCCTTCTCCCCTAGATATAATAATCATAATAATAATAATAATAATAATAATAATAATAATAATAATAAAATAATAATAATAATTAATAATAATACGACATTTATAAAGCGTGTGAAATCACCGACGGAGGTGCTCTAAAGCGCTGTAAAATAATGAAAATCTAAACAACTGACAAACGATATAGAAACGTGTGATGGAACAGTAGTCATAACAAATAGGACCAATGGGACTTTAGTTTACTTGCAAAACTGAGTGAATGAGGGGTGGAATAGCTGAATCTCTCGGGTGGCGGTTCCATCCCTGCTAGGGCATTAGCAAACGACGATTACCGTAGTCAGGTAGTAGTGGTACGAGGAGGGCATGATGGGTTGTCGAGGAAGAGACCTGAAGCTTGACCGGAGGACCGTGTCGGAGTGGGACGTCGATATTAAGATCAAGAACTCCACGACTCAGAATCTTTTTGAAAAGTTTTGGGACTGACGGTGGATCATATCACCAAGTTTCGTGAAATCTGACAAACTGTGAAATTTCGCATAAATTATGCCACATTAGACGCGTCGATGTACCAAACTCCGTCACCATAGCACCTACGGTTCATCCGTGATCTTGCTAACGGCTCAAAACAATAACTTACATAGGATCGGCTAATTACTTTACGTCATTAGTGACGTTTGGGCCCAAAATCTAATCAGATCGTGATTCACCAAACTTACCCTGGAAAAGTTATCCGCAACTGCAATTACCCGTTCGAAAGATATCCTGCTAATGAGTAAGTGTGCCACACACACCATACATCACAACCACACGCCCTAGTGACCACTAAGTCTGCTCCTGAATTTCATTAGCGAGACAACAAAATCTTGGAAAATATCAGACTGTTAAAACCGTTGTTTTAAAAAACAAAAGAATAGAGACCTGTTCCAATTTACAACGTTTCGCTGAAGTTTAGCATGCCATTGCAAAACTTCTGTTACAGGACAATACATAAACATGACCTAGGTCTAAGCAACCTTGGCTCTAGGCTGACAGATCTAGTAATAGTAAGTGGTAGGCCCCAGGTATCTAGCCAGAAATTCCATTATTATAATATAGGACTACCAAGGTGAAAAATCCCAATCTCTCTTTACAACTTTCTTCATTCGTATAACCCCGCCTATGGCGTGACAGTGCGTAACAGTATGTGTTACCCACCGGACACACACGTCACGAAATGGTTACGTCTGCCCATGCACTATTCACGAACTATTCACCGCACTGCTAGTCATGTAGCCTACCGGACGTTTTTGTTTTTTGTCGACCGCCACTCTCGACCATCATTGCGCATGTGTAGTTCAAAAATCTCGCCATCAAAATCTGCGCGGGACTATGCGAAGCCGATGCGCGATTGTCGTAACGTTGGTTTTTATTGTGGTTTTTCCATATGGAGTAGATGGTCTGGCCGAAGTCATCTGTGGTCAACAGAATTCGAGCCGAAGATTCGGTGACACATGACAGTTCTAAATGCTAATGACAAGCTGCTAAATGCTTGGCCTGTCGGTTGCCCATGACAGTAGTCCTGGGATCAGGTTTAGCTTTTTGAAACAGGCGTTTGACGTTTGTTCACCTTGTATCAGCCGCATTCACTCATTTGTAAGGATGACCCTTCAAAACCAATCGTGTGATTTGTCTAAACAAAATAGTTGGTAATATTCGACCGTGGTCAGCCTACTAAAGAGTTATAGCCCCCTCTATTTTAGGAACCGGCTGCTTCATATCGCTGCTTCTATAGGGCTTGGTCCTGATCCAAAGACAACTGAAATTCAGGGAGTCAAGCCAGGGATCACTACGCATTGTTGCCTTCCTGTTGAATATGTTGGAGCTCTGAATATTAAAATAATCACACTGGAAAATTTGTGCTGAAAAAGTGTTTGGTCCTCTCCTATCTTAATTGCCGAACCTGAAACAAAAAAACAAAACGATTGCTTGCTTTGCTGTTTTGTTACCTACTCGCCTTATGGTGAAATTGGATTCGTGTCATTCAATCTCCAGACATCATGAATGATAGCCGTCATAATGTTTTACTCCTCCCTATCCCCGCACCTTCAAATATCAAACGCAGTCATGATTAAAAAGAATCGTGAACGAGGTGTGCAGTCGAGCGGGTTTCCGGAACTGCCTCGGGAAAAGGACCCTCATTACTTTAATTTTTATGCATGGCCCCCCACATGTAGGGGAGGGTTCACCCTGGCCACCGGAGTCGCCGCCCCCACTCTGAATTTCAAAACCCCCTTCAGTATTAGTAATTACTGTGAAGACTGCTGCCGAAAGTTGTTGCTATTGCGTGGTATAATGAAATATTGATGAGAAGCTGGCCCACTATTACAGTGAAACCTTCACACAGCATAAGAGAAGGCCGGGGTGTGTTGTTGTGAGGGTAAGGGATTCATATTAAACAGTGCCTCGTGGGTGTTAGCGATGGTATTACCGATCAAGTTGCAAGTGAATTGGATGCATTATTTTGTGACGAAACCAGTCCTTTAGTATAATCACGGGAAATAACGAACTCATGATGTTCATCGCGCACGAATTGACTCACGCAAATGACGTTTATTTTGGAGAGTACACTACTTGACGAGAATCACAAGTGGATATGAGAATAACGTTTTTATTCAGTAGGCCTAATCTGTATGCCACCTGATAAAAATAGAACTCTGGGTGAAAACGTTTGGAGGAGGAGCCTTATATCAGTGAAGCGACCGAATTAGCAATTTCTGTCAAGAGCAAGAAGGAATGGCGTGTAACTGCAGGAAGAAATGCATGGTTTGGGCAAAGTATCACCCATTGTGCTTTCCTCGAAGCTGATCATTTCACATTATAAAAGGTGCCCTCGGCTAAAACACCAAACTCAACCCTGCTGGTAAATTTGAGCTCCACAGATTATTGAATTCCAAGATGTCGTTCACACAAACTTTTTATGTTGGTTGATAATGTCTTTGACCCGCTGAAAAAGAACAATTCAAGCAGGGTTCCTT
>JAODTK010005372.1:0-15256 GCA_026419785.1 Sclerodactyla briareus | reverse complement strand
AATGAGGAAAAAAAAAAAAAAAGAAAAAAGGAACCGTACCTCACGAGCGTCGCTGTGGAGTTGTTACGACAAGTCGATGATAGTAAACGATAGTCTGTATCCCAGCATCAGATAAAAAAATTGTTTGACCTCGCCGAATTACCGCGAAATTCTATCCACGGCGTTCTGCATGAAGGTTCTGGTTCTCCAACACAGGGCGACATCGTCGAACAGGACGACCAGTCGTGACAACCAACACAATCCTGGAACAGACCATCAGTAAACAATTTGCATGACTCGCCGCATCACCCCATGGATTAGTTGCACTTTTCGAGCAACTTTTACTCCTCTGTGTTTGAGGCCAAGATGAAAATATCTGGTACACGCGCGACAGACCCTCAGATATCAAATGAAACAATACAACTTTTCTGTAGGCACATCGACTCCCACGGTGGTCTTGTGGCTAGGATTCGGCGTTTTCACCGCCGCGGCCCTGGGTTCGATTCGCGGCGTGGGTCCCCCGAAGCAGTTTTTGACAGGAATTTATTTCAATATGGCAGGAAGTGTTACGATGGAACATTTTTGCTGAGCTTACCCTTCTTCCGATAGCAACGCATCCCACGTGGTCTAGTCGGTTTTTTAGGATTCGGCGCTCTCACCCGCCGCGGCCCGGGTTCGGATTCCCGCGGCGTGGGAACGTATCAGTTTTAGACAGTTGTCTATCTCACGCGAAGGGTTGGGACGAACGACGCCACGTTACACTGGAAAGGAGCTCGCGGAGTGGATGTTACGACAAAGTCGTGATAGCAACGATTAGTCTGATCCCAACATCAGAATAATAAAATGTTTGACTCGCCGAATATACCGCGAAATTCTACCCGGGCGTTTGCATGCGTTCTCGGTCTCCAACACAGGGCGACATCGTCGAAAATGACGACCAGTCGTGACAACCAACACTATCCTGGAGCCGACAATCAGAAAAAATTTGCATGACTCGCCGAATCACCCCCTGGCTTAGTGCACTTTTAGAGCCTTTTACGTCCTCTGTGTTTCAATATGGCAGGAGTGTATCGATGGTGGAACACTTTGTGCCGGGCATCCCCTTTTTCTTCCACTAGCATCGCGCCCACGTGGCAGTGGCTAGGCATTCGTCGTTTGCACCGCCGCGGCCCCCGGGGTTCGATTCCGGCGTGGGAAGCAGGTTTGAATGAATTATTGTCAATATGGCAGGAAGTGTTTCGATGGAAAATTTTTGATGAGTATACCCTTTCTTTCCGATGGAAACGAATCCCACGTGGTTGTGGTTTAGGATTCGGCGCGCTCTCACCGCCGCGGCCAGGGTTAGATTCCCGGGCGTGGGAACGTTAAAAGATTACATACAGTGTCTATCTCACTGCGAAGGTTGGGACGAACGACCACGTTACCTGGAGTTACCTCCACAGCTCGCCAGTGGAGTGTTACGACAAGTCGTGATAGTCACCGATAAGTCTGAATCCCCTAACATCAGTAAAAACTTGTCTGACCGCCGAATTACCGGAAATTAATCCCACTGCGTTGGAATGAGGTCTCTGTGTCTCCAACACAGGGCGACATCGGCGGAAACATGCCGACCAGTCGTGACAACCAACGCTTCCGGAGAGACCATCAGGAAACCAATTGCATGACTCCGCCGAATCCCACCATGGCTAGTTGCACTACAGACTCTCAGATTATCAAATTGAGAACAATACAATTTGTTAGGCACATCGACCTCACACGTTGGTCTAGTGGCTAGGGATTCGGCGGCGTTTTTCACCGCCGCGGGCCCGGGGGCGTTCGATTCCGGCGTGGGAAGCAGTTTTTGTTTGAATTGAAGTCTCAATATGGAAGGAAGTGTATCGATGGGACAATTTTGCCGGGCCATCCCTTTCTTCCCACTGCGATCGTTTTTTAGTCCCACGTAGTCTAGTGGCTAGGATTCGGCGCTTTCACCGCTGCGGCCCGGTTTCGATTTCCCGGCGTGGGAAAGTTAACAGTTTTACATAACAGTGTCTATCTGCACTGCGAGGGGTGGGACGAACGACGCACTTTACCTGGAGTACCTCACGAGCTCGCGAGTGGAGTTGTTACGAAACAAGTGTGATAGTCAACGATAGTTCTGAATCGCAACATCAGTATAAACTGTCTGACTCGCCGAATTACCCCGAAATTCTATCCACGAGTTGCATGAGGTCTCTGGTCTCCAACACAGGGCGACACCGTCGAACATGACGACCAGTCGTGACAACCAACACTATCTGGAGCAGACCATCAGTAAAACAATTTGCATGACCGCCGAATCAACCCCATGGATTAGTGCACTTTTTCGAGCACTTTACTTCCTCGTGTTGAGGACAAGATGAAAATATCTGGTACACGCTGAGACAGACCCTCAGCTATCAAATGAAACAATACAATTTTTTTAGGCACATCGACTCCCACGTGGTATAGTTGGCTAGATTCGTCGTTTTCAACGCCGCGGCACGGTTTCGATTCCCGGCGTGGGGGAAGCAAGTTGTGAATGAATTCTTCAATAGGCAAGAAGTGTATCGATGGAAACACGTGACGGGCACCCTTCTTCCACTAGCAATCGCGTCCCACTGGGGGTCTCGTGGCTAGAGAGGATTCGGCCGTTTTCACCGGCCGCGGCCCGGGTTCGGAATTCCCGGGCGGGGAAGCAGTTTTGGAATGAATTATTTTGTCAATTGGCCAGGGAGTGTTTCGATGGACCATTTTTGTGAGGCATACCGTTTCTCCACAATACCAACGCATCCCACGTGTTCTAGTGGTTAGGATTCGGCGCTCTCACCGCGCGGGCCCGGGTTCTGTCCAGGCGTGGGAACGTAACAGTTTCACATACAGTGTCAAACTCACTGCGAAGGGTTGGGACGAACGACGCACGTTACCTGGAGTACCTCACGAAGTTCGATAGTTTGTGGATGGAGGGGAACTCGTTTGTTACAATCGTAATGATTATAAACTGAAATTTCTGATAATAACAAGTCTAGCCGCAAGGACCAGCAAGATGGCGGGACAAGTCGAACCGCCGTGTTGCGTTTTTTGAGAGTCTGTTGGGTTCGTTTCGATAGCTACCATGGATCTGATTAAATGTTGCCAATTTTTGAAAGGAAGTCGGGATTTTCGACGTCTCCACACACCTGATTGCAGCTCAAGAGCTTTCCCGCTTCGCGTGGGATTTGACGTTTAAGATGTGGAAATGAAACGCCGGTTCCTACATAAAATTGTCGGAACGCGTGAGCTTTACAACAACGTCGCTATAACAGTTCAACGCGACGTGGAACGATCTTACATATTCCGCATGAGTAACGACGACAATATTGTGTGTCATAATTTGGGACGGTTTGGAAGGGTCCAGTCGAGCCGTGTTTCTGGACCTTCAGGATTTAACCTGAGGTTTTTTAATGGCATGCCGCCGTTACTACATTTGAAGTGGAGAAACAAAGATGTACCCTTCCTCTTTGCGACTTGGGGGAGAGATTGTTTCAGTTAGGTACCATGGCCAACCAAGAACTGCCATAAATGCGACCGAAGTGGGTCCATTTGGAAATGCCAAGAGAGAACTGCAAGCTACTTTAAAGTAATATTGTTAATAACCTGCTGGCTTTGTCAAACCACTAATGGTGTTTGTCCCAACGAAAATTAAGTGGTACCACCCTGTCTCAATCTGGACATGTCTTCTTCAAGGACTGTGAATCTTGGTTTGCAAAACAAAATAAAGCCGAAGCCTGGTGTTTGGAACAGGGAGGAGGTGTTGTACAGCACCGTTGTCACGACCAACCAGTTCCGAAAGGTAACCCCCAGCCCCCCTCCCAGCCTATGGAATGGTAACCAACGGAGATGTGAGCCATTGCTATGACGGTAGATCCCAACATTGAACACCTTCCGATGCATCCTCGAAGGTAACCCGGGAGGGCACCAATTTTTCCCTCCCCACTGTTCGCCCAGGCCTGACCCACCGATTAATGGATTCCCCTTCCTCCCGAGGGTGCGGATGCTGACAATTGCGGCGATGGGGGGGGGGGGGGGGGACGGCTATGTCTTGCAGTGGAGGATGCTATGGTTATCCCGGATACGCAGGATACCAGGGAGGTCAAGCACGTGGATCATTCGGGTGGCGACGAAAGGACCTTCCAAACCATGGATGAGCCAACTCTTGCCGATGATTTGGGGAGATGATGATTCACAGCATTTAGCACAAGCCGATGTTGTGGACTCGCCCAGCCGTGTGCCCCCTTGTCCAGCCCTGAATCTAACCCGAGGGGGGCGACATGCCAGCCACCAAACGTAAGATTTCGTCCCAACCTAACCCACCCAAGAAACCTGTCAAGTGCGAACAACAGACCAGGGCAGAATCCCGCCGACGGTTCCCCCCCAGAGGACCCAATTGACACTGTCAAGATGTCAAAAATTTCTTTCAATCAAATGAGCCGTTGTGGCCACTCCTTGCTATGTTAAGGATCAAAGGGAGTTCTCGGAGTACCAGGTACTGAAGAAGCATGTTTCATCCCACCCACCCGAATTCCGATTCTCGGGGATACCCATGTGCTCTGTAACAGAAGAAGACATGCAGCTCCACCCTATTGAACCCAAGGAATGGCTTGGCCACAGCGCAAACAGTACATCCTGATTTTGAGAGATGGAGAGAGAACTTGGAATATTTGGACAATTATTTCCTAAGAATCACGATGATGGAATGGGGCGATACTTCATTATCCTAAATGAAAGGGATTGTGGTAATTGCTATATGGATTTTGTTTACTTTATTTCATCAATTGTGTTGGTCTAACCTTTCTTTAGTTACACTCAACGTTAACGGGTTACGGGACCCCCCCCCCCCAATTAGGAAGTGTGTTACGTGTTATCCAATGGTGTAAAGATGTAAGGGCTGCAACCCTACTCCAATTTTTCAGGAGTTATTTTTCGTTAATGATGATGATTTTAAATTTTTCAAAAAGCATTGGGGGATGTTCCAGTTTATATTCCCAGGGGCAGTCAAATTCACTACGGAGGCGTGCTATAGCTTTTAAGCCGCAAGTTGTCAATGAGTGTTAGTGTTGAACGCAGGCGTGACGCTTGTTGGTCGTTGCCTTCTTTTGGTTGTTCTTCAAGTCGCCCACATCCGGTTTATGCAAATTCACTGTCCCAACTCTCCTCCTGATAGGAAAATCCTTTTGATATACCTTTCTTTTTATTCGTGGTAGTCACCAGGCATTTTGGGGGGGGTGATTTCAACTTTGTTCGGCTTCGATATTGATAGGTCTAGCGCTGCGTCTAATTAGCTATGCTTTGGTTGGTGGTGATGAGATGAAGGAATTGTGTTATTAATATGTATAATCTTGTTGACAGTTATAGGTCTAAACTTCATCAGCAATCCGGGTTTTCCTGGTCCCGGTCGGATAAGAAGAGCTAGAGATTGACCGGATTTATTGCCCCTTCAGCTTCCCGATTGTTAAGGTGAATACCTGTGTGCGTTCTCCCTGAGTGATCACAACCCCGTCTTTGTTGATTTTCAAGTCCTCAGACCTGCTCCACTAGGGGTAAGGGCTATTGGAATTTAATGCTTCCCTTTGTAATAATAATCTCTTTGTAGTGCCTTCGGTTTAGTATAAATGTGGTCTACTTGAAAACTTGGTGTTCGTTCCATTATTGATGGGGGATAAAAATTTTTCAAAACTAGGAATTAAGGAGCGTGGCCAGTAGCACAGGTATAAGTATTTGCTAAGGAAAAGAGAGGGGCCTGTAATATATTGCAATCTCGTTGCCTTAGCTCGCTTCTAATGATATTACCCAGGTTATTGATGATGAATTGAGAGGGGCCTCATTTCGCTCCAGAGTCTAAATTGGGTTGGAAAGAAGAGTGAGAAGAAAAACCCTCCATCTTTTTTCTGCGCGAAGAAAAAACCAATGCGCCAGCATAAGGTGATTTAGGTTTATATTATTATAGACCCAGAAGTGGTTTTTTGGGGGGGGGTCCAGGTTTTAAGGAGGGGGACTTTCATATCATGACGGTTTTCAATGGAATCTACAGTAATCTTTTATTCGGACAATGTTTCTTCTGTATGATTCACAGGAGTCTTTATTGATCACCTTGATAAGGAGGTTTTGAGATCAGATGCTTAGAGACAAATCTTGAGCAAAACTCATTTCATACTAAGGAGGTGTGCACTTGCTATTTCACGGGCTCAAAAAAAAAGAATAAGTATCCGGGCATAGATGCCTTCCGTTATGTTGAGTTTCTCTACGTTTTTCAGAGCTATTTAGTAGATTGCCCCTTTAGTGGATGTCTATAACACGATTTTTGTTGAAGAATGTTTTCCCATCCCAGCGCTGTGGTAGTATAACTTTACTGCCAAAAAGCGGTGGATATTGAGAATCTTCCGTCCAATTGGCGCCGTATTAGTCTCCTCAATACGATTACAAGTTAACTAGATAACAATTCTCCAAAATTAGAGATTAGCTACTGTACTTCCGACAAGTATTAGTTGGAGAGAGTTTCAGACTTGTTCTATCCATGGGAGAACCATCCACAGCAATATGATACCCCATCATAGAGATGGAAGTGATTACTCGTTGCCAGAATAATGTTCCGCTTTTATCGGCTTTCGACAGCGTAAAGCTTTCGATGCAGTCAACTGGAATATTTCTATTAAAAAGTACTCGCAAATTTCAATTCGGAGGACAACTTCATCAAAGGGTTTCCAATTTTTGTACAATCAACTTTACAGTCGTATCATTATATTATGGTCACCTTTTTCTGACCCCCCCCGTTCCTATTTTCCGCGGCGTCGACAGCGGGTTGTACCGCTTTAACCACTTTTGTACGTTTTATAATTTATGGAAGGGCCAGTTGGCCAACTCAACTATATTAACCTTTGCACCGACATTCGTGGATTTACGCTTCCAGGGGGTGGCGGGAAAAGTTGTTAAGCTTTTGCCAGTATGCCGATGATTATACCTTGTTATAGCTTTTTGTTCTAATGACAGTCACACTTTTTAAGTATTTTTGAATTGGGGTTTTTTGGTTAAGCCACGGGGCTACGATTAATGTCATTAAATCCCACGGCTTCTTTAATGATTGGTCATTCTCTATTTTACCAGTACATTCCACAAATATTTCATTGGAGTTAAGTTCTTTTCCTTATAGATCACGGGTGAATTTTGGTACCGAGGTAAGGAAAGCAATCCAGTTCCAACTGGGCTCAAAAAATGTCAAAGGTCACTAGGTCACGAGGTTCGTGGAAAAAACAGACACGAACACTTCTTGGGGAAGGTCACTGTTGTTCAATACGTTCATTTTTCCCAGGTTCTATTTATGTTGCGCCTAGGATTCCTTTTACGGAGAAGGCATCGTAGGTGTTTGAACATAAAAAAACAAAAAAAAAAAAAAAAAATTTTTTTTTTATTTTTTTTTATTTTCTTTTTTTGACTTTATTGGGGGGAATTAATAAGACCGGCGGAGAATTAGTGTTTTTTTTGTGTCCAGGATGTTTTGCTCGCACCCCCTCAGTAGGGGGTTCTGATGGTGGCCTGGGGGCTTTGGGATTGATTGCTTCACAGTGTTCTATTTGTTGCCCCGGTGTTTGTTATGTTTTTAAGCGAGAAAACCCTCCCCCGGTGTATTTACCTTTCCTACTAGGGTATTTTATTGCTTCCCGGCTTTCGCGTTTTAGCTTCCCCAAACTTTGGCTCTATTCCGAAGACCCCCCCCCCCCCCGCCACCGAACGCTACAAACTTGTACTCCTTCTTTCCTTCATTGCGTGACATTATTAGAAAGGAAGCTTCATTCAGTTGACCCTGAATTTATTGATACCTGTAAGTCGGACTAGTGATATCGTCAATACTCGCCGTCCGAAGGACACTATTATTACGGTGGCTGAGAAGAACACTTCCTTTCCGTGGGTTGATTTGTGGAGGGTCAGTCTTCAATGTATTTTAGATAACAAACTTGTGATTTTCAGTTTTAGTGGCGTCCCAACCATCAGAATTATTCACTGGTTTTAGAATTGCTAAGTGGAAGATGGGGGATGGACTGTCCTTTTTTTTTTTTTTTTTCAAAGTGTCAAGGACGTGATGAAACTATTAAACACATTTTATGGGATTGTCCTTAGATTACGCCTGTTATTGAGTGGTATTAAGAGGTTTCAGTAAACTGACGGGGTATATATGGTGCTTGATTCGAATATGTTTTATTGGGCAATAAGTACACTTTCGCAGATGTTTTCAAACAGAGGAATTGGATCTTTTCTGTGTTTCCAAAATTTTATATTGGGAAATCTAGGTGTGTTCAGATTTTTTAGGGACAAGTCCACTCTAGTAGCAATATTATGTCGATGATAGTTAAGGTTATACGATTTCGTATTTTCTGCCGATCATAAGCGCCTTTCGCAAATCATCCAGTTTGAGAAGGACTTGGGTGAGGGACTCCTTCGTATGTAGCACTTAGAACTCGTCGCAGGTTTGAAGCTGTAATGTATCACGTGTGGATGTTGTAGGTTTATAATTTAAACTTTACTTTAGCCCAACTTTGAGTTTAGATGGTTTTGTAAATATTAATCCATTAATTGCTCTGTATGTATTATACCTTGTATATGAGTTATTGAGAGCAATCAATGAGGAGAAGAAAAAAAAAAAGTCTAGCCGTATTCTTATTAATGGAACCTTTTCGATCCTGTGCGTATCGTTCGCGGGGTAAGGCAAGGTTGCCCCGTGTTCGCCGCTCTTTATGTCTCTTCATGAGCCCGTGGCTAACTACATTTATCACTACCTGACATCGAAGGTTTGCACATCCCTGGCGGAGTGATTTAGACGGGTTAAGTGCTGAAGTATGCAGATGATGCTACTTGGTTTGCCACAATCGTGAGGATATTAACAATTGAGTTTTCGTATTTTTGATATGATTTCCAGCCTGGGCCACGGGGGCCACGATTAACGTTAATAGGTCTTATGGCCTGACGATCGGGGGTTCCTTTGATGGTCTCCCCTCCTAATATATGTTGGAGTGATGTCCCATTTTTAAAATTACGGGGTTGCTTTTTGGTAGTCATCTGCTGTCTAATTTCCTTGTGGAGAAGAGGTAAAATTGACAAAGCTCGGAAAAGTATTAATCGCGTTTCTGGGCGTTAACGACTCTTCTTGGAAAGTTAAATTTGTTAAGATGTTTATCTATCCTTTGTTTTACTACACTGCTCCTGTTGATCCCCTCGCGGAATTTGTGCTTAGTGATCTTAATAAAATTTGTTTTTTTTCCCTTTATTTGGAGGGAAAAACAGCAGGATTCTGCTTAAGAGGAGGTCATGTTCTTGAGCAGGGACCCTGTGGCAGTTCAGTTGCACCAATTTCAAGTTGAAATGGAAGTTCATTTGTATTTATAAACATTATGTGGGTTTGTTTAGTAGGTCTTTGCCAAACTATTTGTTCCTTGCTCGTTAGTTTGCGGCAAAGCACCTTGTATCATTTTCCCTGAGATTTGGTCCAATCGTTCTCCGAATTTAGTACTGTTCTGCAGATTTTATTGAAAGCTTGACAAAGTATTAACTGGATATTCACTCTACTGATCAGGACTTTGTTGTTCGGCAGCCCTTCAATTCGTAGCTGGTATCCTCCGTCGGAAATCAGTATCGTTCAGGTTTTTACCGCAAAGCCGTTCTCGTCAGTGGGACAGGATTTGGGAGGCGGTGTTCAATCCGGTTGTTTAGTTAGATAATAAGTAACTGATTTTTCAGTTGGGCGCTTTAATGCCCACAACGTTTTGTGACACTACTTAAGGAAGGTTTTCCAGGGGCAAAAGTGATGGCATCTGCCCCCCGGCGTCTCTATTGCCATGATGAAGTGGAAACGGCGTTCCATAAATTTTGTGGCAGTTTTCAAATAATCGTATTGTTATTTCTTGTTTGGGTCGTGTCTTTAAATCATGAATCCTGATTTCATTTTAGATTCAATTATTATATCTATGGTATTGATAACAGATACTTCTAATGAAAACTCTTTGGCGTTCGATAGATTTTGGTTCCATTTGGTGCATGTGTAAGTTTATCATTGGGAAGACTAGATGCTTATCGTGTTGAAAGATAAACGTATTTCTCCTGCTCAATTATTGTCAAACATCGTTAAAGGAAATTAGAGCTAGAGTTTGTATTGATAGGTATTCTTAGCTCCCCAAAAGTTTCCAGGTTGTGGATTGAGGGTGACTCTTTTGTTACGATCAGTAACGATAAACTGAAGTTCTTATTTCTGGTCGACCTAGTAGAGGCACCATTTCGTTCTGTTAGATGAAGTATTTGTGTGATGAGTCATTTATCTCCCCCCTCTTTTATTCCTTAATTTTAATTGCAGGAATATAGTTAATGTATATATGTTTTGAATGATGCAATAAATGCAGAAAAAAAAAAATAACAAGTCTCCTGGCAGTGAGTGATCCTTCCTTATGAGTTTTATTCTCACTTCTTAGATTTAGTTGGCCATGACTTGGTGGATATTTTACCATGATGTTACAAGAGGCGCATTATTGTCCGAGTCGCAACGGACGGGTGTGGGTGTTACTTGCTTACGAAAAAAAAGGGGAATATAAATCGTTATCCTACTAATGGCGGCTCTATAGTTTGGGTGCTCAAGTACCGATTATTAAAATTCTGCTAAGATCTTGCAGATTCGCCTTTCTAAAGGTTATGCCTACTATCATTAATGATTATCAAACAGCGCGGTCCCTGGAAAGATCAATCCTCAACAACTACGTTATTATTAGAGATATTGTTGATTATGCGCCATCAGGAAAAGACCCGGTTTGATCTAGTTGTCGACCAGTACAAAGCTTTCTTCGACATGTTAATTGGCATTTCCGTATTGAAGGTTATGAAAAAATGAAGTTTGGAAATAAAATTTTTGCAGATGGATTTCCATTCTTTATCGTAATATTCAGAGTCGATTAATGTAATGGTATATGTCTGATTCCTTATTCTTATCTTCGCGGCGTGTTTAGGCAAAGGGTGTCCTTGTCTCCTTCGCTCTATGTTATTTGTTACTGAACCGATTGCAGGTAATATATCAACCATGCCAATATTTGTGGGTTCACAATACCTGGTTGGAAACGGTAGTCGCGTCAAGCTTCGCCAGTATGCTTGACGAGCACTTGTGTTGCCACAAGTGTCAATGATGTTACACGCTATCTTGAAGCGTTTGCCCTCCCCCCCCTTTTTCGAGATGGAAAGCCACTGGGGCTTCCGTTAATCTCCGCAAAACTAGTGGCTTCGTGGTTGGGTTGTGTTCATAGACAATTACCCCCCAAGATATTAACATGGAGCACTGCTTCCATTCGCATTACTGGGATACCTTTGGTCGAGTCAAGATGTTAAATTCTTATTGCGTCGGCGAACAAAGTCAATGTTTGGTCTCGCATGGATTTTTGGGAAACGGCGTAATTAACGCTACTTGGCAGAAGTATTGGTTAATAATTCAAGTATTACCCGTTATTTAGTTCATTGCGCCCTGTTCATGTTGTTCCTGATTTTGTTATTAAAGAGCTGGAGAAGGGCAGTATTCTCCTTCTTTGGGGAGGTGAATAAGGCCCAATCTTGTTGCCAGAAACGTTAGTTACGTGGAGGAAAAACACAGGGTGGTTGGGATTGGACGATTGCAGGAATAAAAATGATATGCGATGTTTGGTTATTAAGCACCTTACTTCCGGTGCTTGGGAGGAGGAAATTCCCAATATCTTATTTTGTATTTTTTAATCGCCAAGCAAACTTGGGGATTTATCCCCATATTTGGTCAACTTAAGACCAAACAGTTCACATTTGTTCGCCTTCTTGCCTACATGCGTGTGAGTCATAAGAAACTTTAACAGTATGATCATAAGTTGGTCAGTCAATCATCAGCACCAAGTATTGGCCACCTGTTACAGCCAAGCGAGTAGTTATTGCTTGCAGTGCGCCACCCACCCCAAATAGACTTGGAATATCGTTTGGCTTTAATGTTCCTCAGTGACATTTGTCTAATAGGTTAGATTGTTTCAGAGTTTTCAGTGGCGTTTAGCCCATGGGGTCCTTCCTACGCGGAAGAAGAGACTCAACGACTGGGGTATTAGTGACGGTATCTGTCCGTTGCGCAGTGCAACAGTATTGAGGATGCGGCTCCTATTTTATGGGAATGTCCGAAAATTAGAAATGGTTCTAATATGGTTGGAGTTTTTTTATTTTTATGACAGGGGACAACTTAGGTTTCAATGCCGACTTGTTTCTTATGGAACAGATTGCACAAATATTCTCCAAGAGCGTTGGTTCAAAGAATATTTGGTTATTTTTGTTTAATAAGTTGTAATTGGAGTCGAGATGTTTTGAATATTTCGCGTCACAGGGTTCAAAACGGTTCAGTTATAAAGTCTATGTCCCACGCGGGAGATAAAGTGTCGGGTGGAATATTTGGGAATCTGATTTCATCGTTATAGTATTAGGAGATTTAAACGCATTTGGACTGATGGGCTTCGTATATGTACCCTCTGATTTGAATTCTTGGGTTCAGTGCCATACTTAGCTAAGTTTTGTCGGTTCGAGAGTTATCTGTACTACATTTGAGTTGTTTCCCCTGTTAGACCTTGTGTAGCTTTTTCACTATGCCATGTGAATTCATATGTCGTTGTAAATATCTATTTATATGAATATGTAAATAGGTTGGCAATATTGAGGGACCAGAGGTCCACTTTCAATAAAAGAGAAAAAAAAACTGAAATTACATTTTAGGTTTGACTAGTTACTAGTTAGCGTCCTTCTGTGTCTTTTATAATGGCGTCAGTATTAGTATAACATTTGAGTATTACTATTTTCCTCTCTCTTTATCTATAATTTAATTGCATGAAATGATAGGTCATTGTATATATGTTTTGAACTGAGGGCCAAATGAATGAGGAAAAAAAGAGAAGGAGTACCTCACGAGCTCGCGAGGAGGGGAGTTTTTTTTTTCTCTCTGATTGAGAGATGGGCCCCCGGCCCACCACTATTGGAAGCAAAATTATTTACAGAATAGGAAATATACAAGTGAAATTGATTTGCTTTACAAATAAATATATCAGTTATGCAGTGTTAATTGATGGACGATACTTCCCCACATGTCACATAATCTCTCCATGCGAGTGGAAAGTTGTTACGACAAGTCGTGATAGTCACCGATAGTCTGAATCCCAATCAGTATAAAACCTGTCTGACTCGCCCGAATTACTGGAAAATTCTATCCACCGCGTTGCATGAGGTTCTCTGGTCCCAACACCAGGGCGACATCGGCGAACATTGACAACCAGGCGTGGACAACCAACACATCCTGGAGCAGAGAAAGCAGTAAACAAATTTATGACCCGCCGAATCACCCCTGGCTTAGTGCACTTTTCTTTTTGAAGCACTTTTACTCATCGTGTTGAGGCAAGAGATGGAAATATCTGGTACCCGCTGCGACAGACCCTCAGAATCAAATAAACAATACAACTTTTGTTAGGCAGATCGACTCCCACGTGGTCTATTGGCTAGGATTCGGCGCTTTCACCGCTGCGGCCCGGTTTCGATTCGCGGCTTGGTGAAGCATTTTTGAATGAATTCTTCAATATGGCAGGAATTGTTAGCGATGGCACCCTTGGAAAGTTCAACTGTGATCAATACCTTTATTATCCTTTGTTCTACTACATTGCTCCTATTTTCCGTTTCCCAGTGGTGGGAGCGGGCACGTAAGGATTTAGATGGCGTTTTTTCTTCTCCTTTATTTGGGGAGATGACCAACCTGACCTTGTTTCTCGGGAGGTCATCACCCTTAGTACTGGTCCGAGGGTGGGCTTGAGACTCGATTCCACTTTCGTAACCAATTAGATGCTATCCTGGCCCACCTTGATTAAGTTACTGTCTGAGACCCTCCTGCTTGTTTCCTGCTAGGTATTCGTTGCTTCCCAGCTCCGCAGGGTTTTCCCGCTGATTTGGTCCAACTCTAGATAGAACCGAACGCTACTACATGTCTATTTCCTTACGGCTCGCTTGCAATATTATCCTTACTTTTTCTGTTGATTCTGATTTGTTAATTCGTGAAGTCTACTAAAAGAGCTCGTCCCAACTCTTCACATGAGGGGTATTACTGTTACGTGGTGCGTAAGAATCCCAGGTCTTCCTTTTGGAATGAATGTTGGAGGGCATTTTGTACATGTTTTAGCTAACACGTTATGTGATTTCCAATGACGGCTAACTCACCGAATTCATTACACTGGGTTTAGGATGGCCAAGTGGAAAATGGGGGCTGGGGTTTGGCACTTTGTGATATGTCAACGCTATCGAGACGGAAGGTCATTTTTTTTGGGAACTGTCCTCAGATTTACAGCCCTGATTACTTGTTGGGATCAAGGAAGGTTTTTTCACGTAAGCTGACGATAATCACCTGTGTTTGACTTCATTTGTACTTTTCGCGTTCCTGTGACTCGCTTGCTAATAATGTCCCTTCACCGGCTTTGGTATTTCTTCTGCATTTGTAATTCATAATATGGAAATGACGATGCTTGTCACTTTTGGAGGGCAAGTTCAACGGGCAGTAATATTATGGACGCTACTGTAAGGATCTTAGGCCTCGTTGTTAATGCTGACTTCTAGCGTTTTTCATTTTTCATCTCGTGTGAATTTGGTACGTTTGGATTGAAGGAATTCTTTGTAGAATTTCATCGAGAGAGGCGAATTCTGACTCTGTAGTTTTCATATCCTCACCATTCCATGTTTCTATTATTATGCACAGTATCTTATACTTCAATAACATATATTGAAAGTTCATAAACTTTTTACCTTGTATATATCAAAATTTAATCACAATCTTTGTATTGTATTGCTTTTGACAGATATAGGAGAAGAGAGGCATAAATAGGGGAAAAAATGAGGATTTGTATCGATGGAACACTGTTAGCTGGGCATTCCGCCTTCTCCACTCGCAGCGCTTTCCACGTGGTCAGGTGGCATAGATTCGGGCGTTTTTCACACCCCGCGGCCGGGTTCGATTCCCGGCGTTGGAGCAGTTTTGAAGGAATTCTTCAATATGGCAGGAAGTCTTATCGCTGGAACACTTTTGGTTAGATTCGGCTCTCTCACCGCCGCGGCCCGGTTCGATTCCCGGCTGGTACGTAACGTTTTACTACAGTGTCTATCTCACGGCGAAGGGTTTTGTACGAACGACGCACGTTACCGGGTTCCCTCGCGAGGGGATTTTTACGTACAAGTCGTGAAGTCACGATAT
>JAODTK010005370.1:0-17843 GCA_026419785.1 Sclerodactyla briareus | reverse complement strand
TGAACTAAAATAAGCATAGTGACTAATAAATAAACCCTTCCAGAAAAGAAACGAGACATGGGTAGGTGGGTTGACCGCCCAGTGATATCCCGCTTTGAGCCAATTCATTGGGGAAAAAAGTATCCAACACCCCATATAAAGACCTCAATGAAGATAGGCCTTCATCACCACCCAGTTTTGTTGGGAATCCATGCAGTTAGTTAAAAAAATAAGTCACATGAATATGCAAATTTGACTCATGATGCCTTGAAATGACCTTCAACTTTGCCAGGAACGAATGTTGTAGCCCCCACCACCGAGATTCGTCGATTTCTGACGCGAGTTGAAATCGCCTAAACTCCGCCAATTTGGACCTCTGATGACTTTGAAGTGACATCCACATTTTTCTGGATCAATTATAGGCCTCGTCCTACCCACCACGTTTCGTCAAATCCGACTAAACACTTAGACATTTCGTGCAATTTGACCTGCGATGTCTTGAAATGACATCCCACATTTTCCGGATCAACTGTAGTCCCTACCCATTAAGTTTCATTCAAATCCGGACTCTAACTGAAAATTTCGCCTAATTTATGCGAATTAGCGGCCCCAGCATTGCAGAGTGATGCCCACTTTCGAACGCATCCGAGATTCCTTGGGCGCATATATTCCTGTACCAAGATTTCAGATCAACGGATACATCGTTGAAGAGTTCATTGCGTAACGCTAAAGTTTTCCGCGGGGCGGCTACACACCCAAAACCAAATCAGGACACTTCAAGTGTTGCGGGGATATATAATCTAACTCTTGTGTCATCATATTAACGGTGTAGCTTCCCATTCTTAAATGCAACAGATTTGCAGGCAGTGCACTAGCACAAACATGTATGTCAAGACGCGATTTGTGTTTTCGATGGAGGGGGGAGGGGGTGGGGAGGAGCTAGACGATCTATGCAGAGCGACACCAAGCATGCTTTTTCCCGGAGGTACAAGAAAAATCGCTGTCATCAAACCCCCTAGATTGTAGGAAAATGCACCTTCCCGTGCCTTTTGAAGCAGTGACCAACCTTTTAAACATCGGGAATAGCCTCATCGTGTTCGAGAATTTTTATTTTAAGAAGACGAGTCTTCCGAAGATTTGTGAGGCGCTCCACTACTTCCATCACCACTGAAAGGTATATCATTGATCAGAAAATGAGGCGGGGTTCCATTTAAATATACTTGAACGAAACGATGCTCTAACCTATCCACACATTTGATTCGGGTTGCAATCGAAGAAACCAGTGGCATGTGGATAGAGCCACTCTCTTCAATAATTAGGAGATAACCTAATTGAAGATGATCTTTTTCTCGCCTCCCTACTTCCACAGGCCTGTGCTTGTAATGACTAGCAGTATATCAAGTATACCATAAGCAGGAAAGACCTAAGTAGTAAGGGAAAATGATCGCTGACTCCTCATTACATATTAATTCAGAACCGCAACCGTTCGTCGAAACATGCTGGTCAGAAAAAACGGAGTAGGCCTAAACTGGCCCAAAAAAAACCAATCTCCATGAAAACAGTAGACATTTGACGATACTTTTGTCCCAAGGGCGGATCCGGAACGATAACGAAAGGGGGAGGGCATTTTGCCAGTGGGCATCGATTCTACAATAGCCGGAAAGTTTTTAAAAAACGTTTTTAAAAAACGTTTAGAAAAGTTGGATAGCAGGGATGACACTTCCTGAGCCATTCTGAGACTGTCCCCATATCGGAGTCGTATTCCGGAAATTCATCCAAGAAAGTTATCTCAATTCTGCCCGCCGAAGGAGAGAGGCATGTTCCGGGGTATCACCATGTCGCTACTGTTGTCCATATATTAATGGCAGTTGTGGGAAGAACAGTTATCTCTTGGCCTTCTGCGCGGGACTATTGAAGTCATGTTGCGCCGGGGCATGGTCATGTTGTATACTTTATAGGCGCCGGAGACCATCCCAATTGCCCCCAGTCTGGAGCTTGCCCCGAAGTTGATGCGAACGAGAGCGACACGATATCAGGTTGCTGTGGGTGGATCGGGGTATTTGGGCCACAATTCAGGTGATTACGGTTTTTCCTATTGAACTAGGAAAGTTTGTTTTCGCCATATAGTGGCGATTTTTTCTGTTTGTCTCTCATTCCCCCCCAAGCAGATACGCTCCTGTTTGCGCTCCACCTGCAGACTGCCTACCTAACTAACCCCATTTCCTTGATGTTCGGTAATAAAACAGTGGCGGTTCGGTAACCACAGTTCATTGGGGTTAGGTTAACCCCCTGCGCAACATAGCAATTCTAACTTCCGGAGTAGAGAGGAAGCTATGGCGCATTTTCCGGATGGACGTCAAAAAACGTGGAGTCGAGAGGCGAGACTGCCCACAGTTGCCGCCTGCTTTTTCAACCGTCGACCAGACACCCTGCATATGCAGCCCAAACAAATGGACAGGTCCATTAACCATTCATTCCAACATTTTTTTTTTCAATAAAAGCGAACTCAAATTCCACCCAATTAGATGAATGAATCTAGAATTACATATGTGTAATTATTCTGACTAGTAGAGGTACAGACATACCTAAGTTGTGAAAACAGCAAATCTCAGAGATAAATTAATTCACTGATTAGGAATGGTAGTGGTGGTTATTAGGGATTGGGCCCAGGTGGAGGGAGAATGAGAAATAAATGTGAGACAATGATACTGTTGGTCATCTGCTGGTACGGAGGACACACACACATTCAGGCACCGACCGAGAGATTTGGCTTGGAGGGGGGGGGGGGGGGATGGTGAGATCGCGAAACCCAAGAGAAGTGCGCCCGGATAAAATGGCCTCGCACCGCCCATATTGGCAAATTAGTACTTTATGGGCCCCGCCCGAGACACGGCCAGCACAATATTTCTTGAATAACCAGCTGCAAAATCTCTACTGAATCTACAAAAAAGTTTTTGTGTTATTACGTTTATTGGATCAATTGGGTCATGGGACGGTTCTGACCCCCCCCCCCCCGTGGGTACCGCCACTGTTACAACATGAATATCACCAGTAGCCGACGGACACGGCGCCGGTCGATCACAGGTGATGGAACTGACTCACGGCGTTCCGAATCGAAATTGTACGTTTCCCCACCACTACGGGGGCGGAGGAAGGCAAATCCCTGCGGATTGGTACTATGGAGCGCCCCGCACCCCGAATGGCAGTGATTGTACCATCTGGTCAACGTGGCTATGTTTACTGGCAGGAACAGTGTCATGATTTCCCAAACGGGGGGGGGGGGGGATGAGGTGGGGGTGAGGTGGGGTGCGGGGTGATGGAAAAAAATCCAGCAGGTGCAGACACCACAGCAAGTGCCCACCTCGCCAGTGGCCGTCTAGCCAGTGCGGGCCAACACTTGCCCCCCCGGACTAGAAAAAGATGGCGAGTTGCCTGACTGCGCACTACCCTCTACACACAATTACATTTCCACCAGTGTCCTGTTTGGGTGATTTTTTTAAAAAAAAATCCTGAGTTTTCTTTCTTTTGCTTCCTTCTGCTTTTCTCCCAGACGATCCTTCATTTTGCCCCCGTTTGTGGGTCTGCGGTTTCCTATTGGGTTGTTCAATGGAGGGAAGTAGGGTGGAGGGGCGGGGGGGGGGTGTAGATGGGAGGGGGGGGGGGGGGGGTTGCTAATTATAATGACCCTGGGTGGCAGAATGATGGGAAAGGAGAAAGGATGGCCAGAATATTTCGAGGGCATATGGCGGGCACAGTATGGAACAGTATGGAATATGGGAAGTATGAAACACATCATATATACGTCACTAGACCTATATCCGAGCGGTTTGGGTTCAATTGACCGTTTAGAGCGGGAGGAGACCGGGGGTTCGAAATCTTTGGTCGTGTCGACCCAAGACTTGAAAAATGGTACCGGTTGCCTTTCAACACTAGTCGCACCTAGGGATTGAAACATGGACAAAAGAGGGGAAAAATGCTTCATGATGCAGGCCAGCGTGTGATGAAAACCCACACCCCACCACAGAAACGGTATCAAGGACATTGGCCTTGTTCCGTGTAATGGTGTTGTTAGGATTCGCAGCTGCGTGATAAGGTATACATTATTCAGGTCCGATTCCTTGCTGCGGCCTTGATTAGGCTCGTTCCTTTGTGCTCGGCAAGTAGACCATAACAAAAAATGAATTACTGATGGAACTTCGTTTGAATACACTGCCGGTACATGGTACCCGCTATGCTTGATTTTCCCAATTGAAAATGGTGAAATGGAGGGTAGCGTAAACGGAACACAGGTTTTAATGACCAATACACTAATCAGAATTTCAAGAGGGCCGAGGCCAGAGATCAGGACATATCGAGCCGCTCTTGACGTATGCGACGAGATACCGGTAAATTGAGGGTACGAAATGCACATTCCAAGTTCTGCGTTTTTAATTTAAAAAAGGCGAACGCGACGAAAGCGAAGTGTCATATTTGCTACACCTGACAGAGAAAAATGGCCCCGGGGATTAAACAGGAATAAGATCGCTGCGGATTGGTTGCGCAATGGTGCTGCCGAATGAGTGCGATGGATAGAGACATTCTGGGGACGGTCCTGCGCTGCGCGGGCGCTGTGCATTGCCGCATGCGGAATAGTGGATGGCCTAGCTTAACAGAGGTCCGTATTGCCGGACAGTGGGAATCAGTGTCAATTGATTAAGTTGAAATTCTGTTCCAGTTTGTTTCATTATTAACTCTGATCAGGAGAAATCAGGAGATTAGAGGTCTGAGCTTCTGGGTTATTCAGTGACGTAGGCCAATCTGTTCGGGGGTGCTTCGTCGGACTAGTTATCCCGGGTGTTAGTTATCCATGAGAGGACTGACCCGGCCGGTGTATGTGTCCTGGGGGTTAGGTTTAATGGGAATGTCGGTCGGTAGAGTCCGGGGTTGGTTATGTCCTTGGGGTAGGTAAGGGTAATTATATCCGGGGGGAAATTGTTCTGAGTGGTAGTTATCCTCGGGTATTTGTCCTCGGGGGGGGTTAATTGTCGGAGGTAATTGTAGATGGGGGCGTGGGGTGGTAGTTGTCCTCGGTGGCTATTTGTCCTAGGGGGTTAAATGCCCGGGGGGTAATGTTCCAGAGGTTATTGTCCGGGGTTTATTGTCCGGGGTTGTTGTCATCGGAGGGTTAGTGGTTACGAGGGGTTAGTGCCCCGGCGGGTTATTGTCCGAGGAGTAGTAGTGGCCCCTAGCACCAGTAAAAGTGACCATTAATCCAACATTGGCGTCCAAAATGGCCCCTCCTAACGACATTGTTTATCCATAAACAGCTTTATTCAGCCATGATTGTTGACTTGTTGTGTTCTATTAGTATGTTTTTGAAAGCGTCAAAACAATCGGCTCTTCTTAGAGTTAAATGTGTGAGGGGGGTCCTAGTGAAAAATCACGTGACAATAAATTCAAGATGGCGTCCAGAAACAAATGGCATCATGTTTCTTTGCACCAAACAAACGTTATATTCAGCCGTATGGACCCACGTGATATTCATATGTCTATTAGACATGTTCCGGGCATCAGATCATCATTTATTCAAGCCACTCAGTCCCGAAGTTCTGGGAATCATGTGACAATAATTCAAGATGTCCTCCGTTTTCTCTACATTTTCACACGTTTTTAGGCTGTATTATTGATACTAGGGCTAATAAGAGAGTGCTTCGAAACATGTTCTTTTGGGACGCCAGCGATTTCATTAATGCCGAAAATTTTAGACAAATAATAAATCCAGGAGGGTCGTTAAATACTTGTTCAGACTTGTACAATGTAAATGACCTGATAACAAGAGCAAGGGAGCAGGGTGGTTAGGTAAAAAAAAACATGTTCGGGAAAACACACCCCACAATGTTTCCCCATCCCACCACTTGAATCATTATCCCTCCCCGTGTGTAGACTCCAAATTTAGCGAATGTAAGAAATGTCAAGCCTCTACCAAACAATTCTGCTCGTATTTGCGAGTATAATATAGGAATTATCGAAAACAGTGCAACAGAGTGTAACCAGACCCGGGACCTCTACTATGGATGAAAATGAACAAGCTGTGGCGTGGAGTGGAGCCGGGGGCTATGGCGGTGGTGGGGTGTTTGCGAACCTCCCTCGGGATCAGTGACATGTCAGACTTCATCTGGGGAGATCAGGTGGCGTTACACACAGGAGGCATGACCAATGTGTTACAGGATCCAGGAATCCAGGATTCCATTTGCGGCATTATGCGCTAAAAAATGCACCGCACCAGCAGGACCCGAGCCCAATGACATCCAACCCCTATTCTCATTATTTACATTCTATTCTTGGCACTCATTTTCGCAATTTCCCCTTCCTCATATGTAGCTGGTTTCACAACTTTGGGGGGGGAACGGAGACACCCACGGCCATGCCACCACTTGGTAAGCCAATGAACCATCCATGGCGTAGTGAATCATGGGTCAGAGGTGTGTGTTAAAGCAGGGGGGGGGGGTCGGGGGTCGATGTTACGTGGACTCCACCCTCTCAACTTCAAACTAGAGCGCGCGCAAGGTGGAGTGTAAGAGAGTGTGACAAGTGGCATGGGCTCACTTCCATGACAAAGAGAAGTAGTAAAACGTGTTAGCCTACTTATGAGGAGAGGTTTATAGGCATGAAAATTATTGCGAAGATGACCCTTTCCATAGCCTACTTTCCCTCTCGGAATTTTGTGAAAAACTGTCCATTGTGAATGTTTATGGGTGATCCCTCTTCAATATCAAGATATAGGCTATACCTCTCAAAATAATCACAGGGAGGGAATTACCTCCCAGATTTGAGAAGGCTGGTTGCCATACTATTAATTATTTTAATGATTTTTTACGAGTTACATCCATGAATGAGGGCACGTTATTAATGTTTTATGGTTATAAAAGACCGGTTAGCAAAGTGCTAATCTAACCGACGGGTCCAAATAAAACCAGTCCAAACAATATTTAAAAACTACATATAAAGAATCCCCAATGAAGAGGAAAATATTTAAGATAAAGCTGACATTTAAACGTAAAGAGAGCCATAGAGGGTCCTTAAAAAAATTTCATGAAACCGTTCTACAAAAACAAATGGGATAAATGAGATAACATATGGGATAAAAAGTTAATGAGACTCCTTTGTCGAGGAAACCATGTAAAAGAAATAATTCATAAAAATACCTAATATACCACATAAAACTTTCAAAATCCTTCAAACTTCAAAATAATCTCGCTTCATAAAAATTCATATTATTTCGCCAATTAATTTATTAATGTTTTTAAAAATGCCTAATGATTGCGCCTCACTTACAGTTGGGGGCGAGTGATTCCAGTCGTCTCTAAGCAGAATGCGATGAAAAGCGTGTACTTGTGGTATCCGGTCCTTCCACCGGTAATGGATAATGGTAATAAAATAGTCATTGAAGTGACCGCCCCCCCTCCACAGTAGACCATGTGAGCTGCGTATCTTCTGTGATGCGAATAACTCTCTGAGCATAACCTCCCCCGTGGGGGTATACCATTGAGACATTTTTACCCTCCTCCCCCCCCCCGCCCATTGTGCTAAGACGCTTTTCCGAATACGCCTTATCGAGTGACCTCCCATCCTAGTGATATCAAAATCTAATCAGAAACTTAATTGAGAAGTCAGGATCGAGTCCGCCCAAAATTACTCTGGCCGCGATTTGTGCCACTCGGTTAACTTTTTGCATATCGTCCTCCTTACATGTACCCCATATGGTTCTACAGGGGTCTAATAGCGGCAGGATATACCCGTGATAAAGTGAAGGTAGCTGTGGCAATAAATGTTTTTTTTTTTTTGTTTCTTAGGAAGAAGAAATTCCCCCTTGAAAAGCTTGCAAAGATAATCTACATGAACATTCCAAGATAATGTTTTATCAATATGACCCCTAGTAGTTTTTTCGTAGGGGTACATTTTCCAGAATGCAGTTTGTTTAAATGTACCGAGAGCTTATCCCTAATTATCTTGTCTCGATAATTCTGCCGGGAGCTTATCAACATAGCTTTTTGTTTTTACTGGTATCATCGCATTTGTTTACCTTACACCACTCGCTTATTGTACACATGTCAGCAGTTAATTTATTCATTATATCGTTATCTTTTTCCAGCGACATAAAAAGGTGTATCGTCAGCATACATGTCGCACGTCTTTGTTTTATAGAGTGGAGCGACCCAGAGGAGGACCCGAGAACCCAGATCTTGATATATAAATGAATAACAGTGGTCCTAGAATAGATCACTGCGAGAAACGCCACATACAACCGGCCTGCGCGCGATAAGACATGGTCAGTAGAGCATGATGTGACAATGGGGAACCTCTTACTAGGATACTAGGTAACTTGCGTAAGTACATTCTGAACATCTACATCCTACGTCGCCTCCGGTCCATATGTGTCAAAACTATATGACACATATGACATTTGCAAATCGATAGTGAATTGATGAAAGATGCCATCCCCCGAGTCGCGGAGGGGCTGTGAAGTAGCTTTTATGAGCAGTTTGGGAAATTAGAAAATAGAGTATGCTACCAGCTAATCAGAACGTAGAATCATTTGGCCCCATGGGTGATACACGTTTTAGCATAAAATTAGTGACATGCGATATCCATTGAGTGGCTAAGGGCTGTGATCTCGACCAATCAGAAAAAGTCACATTGGTTTCTAGTATACACGTTAGGGCATAGATTTTGGGAAACTTATATCGTTCTTTGGACACTTTAAAAATAGTGGGGGATGGATTGAGTGAATGGATGACATAACTTTCAGCCCCCCTCAACGTTTCATTTTTCATCGACCCGCCACATGGGGTTCCGAATTTTCAAGTCGAAACCCATTGGCGCGAAGCGCCCAGCAAGAGGGGTGAATCAACCCAATCGGGAGAGGAGGGTGTTGTCTCCTCGTCATCCATTGTTTCGTTGCAATTTCAAATTCGCAATTGAGCGATCTAGTGAAAACAGGTAAGCTGGAATTTCTGGAATAATGTAGATTCACTAACACCTGGTTTTACTTCAGAGATGACAAACTTAAATTCTAGACCATCGATCGCATGCGGGTATAGCTTATAGGCCGGATGAAGAATCAAGCGTCAGGCAGTACGGTATTCATAATTTTCCCTTCTCCGAAATTCTGTCACGGGGGGCACAATGGAGCCCATGCCAGGGACTATAACATTATGCCAGAGGCACTGACCCGGCTTTCTGTCGCAAAAGGCTCAACAATATTAGTGTGGGTTGTGAGCAGTCAGTTTCCTCATGGGCCCAGCAGATAATGCGAAATATTGCGCTGCTGGCATTGCGTTTCTAGGGGAGAATGAAAGTCGCCAGGGGGGAGCATTAGAGCCCTCGACAGCCCTCTGCCAGAGACCTTGCGCGCGACGCGATTCTGGCCACTGACATTCAGGACTGGTACTGTAGACTCACTGAAGCCAATGGTCAATGTATACTTATGACTTTTAAGCTAATTTCCATTCATTACATTTATATGACAATAATCGAAACTGCAGCCCGACCGATTTCAGCCAATTCCCAAGTAGGTATGCAGAACCGTGGCGTAGCTACAAGGAGTTGGGGTCCCCTCCCTTGCCTCCTCCACTGAAAATTTTAGTTTTTGAGTGATTTTTGTGTGTGGGTGTGAAAAAAAATATATCTCAAATCCTCTCACAATAGAGTACATGTTTACATGTGAACACGAAGTGAATTTTCACATATACGCGGAACGGCAACCTAAACGCCTCGCGCGTTCAGTAAAATGTTAGAAGAGTGACACTTTTCGTGGGCCAACCTGAAAGTGAATTGCAGGGAAAATTTTATTCACTTTTTTGCGCAAACTTTTTGAGTACGGAGCAACTTTTCATGCCCACCATTGTAATGATCGAAAACCCGAAACCAAATGTGCGCGAGCCCACTGCCATCTGCTTCTTGATATATATCAGCTTAAGTGTCCATTTCCTGCCATACTGGAGTGACCTCCTACCTAATTTGCTTGAGATGTTTGAAAACGCTTGTACGCCACACGATGGCGAGATGGGATCCGAATTGGATCGGACAACTATCTGTAAAGATTTATTTAAATCAAGCAGCGAATCGGCCAATGGCAAGGTGACCACATGTGCTTCTAGAGAGCGCGATCGCCCGAGTCGGATCGGCCGACTCAAAATAATCGGCCCCCCCCCCCCCTCCCCGACCCCCCGCCCCCCGAATTAGAAATCGGGCCCAGTTGTGACCACGGGCTTAGCCAGCCGGTGGATATAATGCTGCCGTTTTGTCGACTGTAGGCCCAGCTCTAGACGGAGGGGAGGGTTCACGTGATCAGAAACAAAAGCTGTTCTTGTCAAGCGAAGTTATAATTTTGTGTACAAAATCAGAGTTACTCGCAGTGGGCGTGGCCAATACCAGTCTCCCAGATGTTAGCTCTGTTGATGAGTAGTAGTTTCACATGACTCGTCAGCCAATAAGGGTTCTCATTGAAGGAGAATTACGTAATTATCTTACTTTAACAGACACCTCTTTAAAAACGCGTCCACGTGTACGCGACTTCCACGACCGTTCCATGTGTACACAAGTCGTGATCACAGTGGTGAAGTGGGAAAATTTCGAAAAGCAACTAACGAGAACCCAAGAGAAAGAGGCGGAATTTGGACCAACTGAGTTGAAAATTCGAAAAATCCAAATAAAGAAACTTTCCATGTCCAAATGGCTAATTCAGATCAATAATCGCGAAAGATGAGACATTAAAGGAGCATTCCTGCAATTGGCGGTGAACCAATTCTCTAAAAGGCGAAACTTTCGGACCAAATAGAAGGCTCTTTCGCGAACGTCGGCAACATCGAATGTTTTTTTCGCGCAAAACCAATTTCCGATTTTTGAAAGTTGCCGTTAAGCTCACATTTCCAATATTTTCTTGGATTCTTGTGGATATTGATTTGTGTTGGGATATTTTAGGGAAACATGAATTACCAGTAAATGATCTTTTTTCAATGATTTGTAAACTAACGAGGTTTGTTCAATTTTGTTCATGTAGGCCGCGTCGTGGAATTCCCCGTGTCACGACTTGTTTTACCTGAAAAGCATACGAGTGGGAAAGTCGGTGAATACGGATCACGAAGTAACTGGAAAACTCAGAGATTAGTATCGAATAATAACTGGTATAATTCACCTTATACGCTAATTATACATTAAATAGGTACGTGGTATTTAGGTCATACTATGTGTAATAGTTTGTTCACTGAGTGAAAATAAAATTAAATTGAATTGGGTTGTAAAGGGGCCCGACTCAGATTAGGGAAACCAGTTCGTCGTATGCGGACCATCTCTGCCATCTGTGTCTGCCTGACAGTTAGAATCTGATAAAAGATGATATGCCAACAAACTAGGGTTAAAAGGCATAGGCACGCTCATAGCAACAGTTGATTTGAAACACTTGTGATTAAACGAAATGTTTTAAGGGCGGGGTAGGTACCTCATAGTAATGAATACTGGGGTCCGGCAAAATAGGTGTGAGGAAGGCCAGCTTGTAAGAATGGCCAAACCCGTTCACGTTTTTAAAAACAAGAGGAAACTGGTCACATACGTTCTCCAAAGAGCAAAGAAATTAAATTAAAAACGTGTGTGTTACGTTGTGGGGAATCGAACAATGTTTCATTTTCGCTTGAATATTCCACATTTGGGTTTCAATGTGTCCAAATGTTGTGATGACAAGGAGGACGGTCCCTTTAGGGGGGGAATAGAGGAGGATCTACTAGAACATTAATTTGTTGGATGCGAGATTGAATGGCAAATCGTTTCACATTTTGAACTTGGTATGATGTCATGACGAGCACATGTTCCTCAAAATAGGATGCTACTAACCTTGCAACTCCCATTTTGTTGGGGAACTTTAGTCAGTTAGGTTAGTGGGTTTAGTGACAAAGTTAAGGAAAGACAAAATCCGCATTGAAAGGACCATGAAGCCACAACATTCCAAAGCGAAGATTACACCACAGGCCCTAAATAATTCCCCCACAATTCCTGAAGAATATAAATGTTCTTGAACCGCTTCATTACTGTTGAGATTCAGAACAACCTATTCAGGAAATGGCTTTTCCAGCCATTAATAACTTCGCGAGCAAGAATATCTAACGAATGTCCAATCTACAGCGATTGCCACGAATGTTGAAGGCAAAATGACCCTGTTGGTAGTAACATTGAAAAACTCAGAGGAGAAATAACCTATAAACTCAATTAACATCACTCGAATCGTTCAGTTGCCTCGGAAATTTAGACCGAGAACCCGCCACAATCGCCTCCCCTCCTCGACAGAGGCCCGAAAAATTTATAAGACAGTGTGAAATAATCTAGAAGCCCTCCGATGAACGTTTTCAATTATCTGTACCTCCGGTGAGTATCACCATGCCAGCCATGCAGTTTGCTAAACAGCCCTAACAACCTAATTGTATCAAGGAGGAAACTGAAGTAGTGACGACTCTAATCAGCCAAGAAGAAACGAATTATCTTTACGATCCGCTTCGAGTCACTGATTAGAGGGTTTAAAGAAGAATCAGATGAACTCCGCGGTCTTTTTTGAATTCACCTGGTGAATATATTTTGGCCAGTAAATTCGCAGGAAGCGTTGCGATTGTTTGGGAACCAACATAAATAACGTGAACGTTGTCGCGTCGAAAAAACATTTACCGATTCAAAATTACCATTTGGAGAAATTAACAATCCCCAGTTTAAGCCGAAATAATGTTTCTGGATTTTTGTATCTCCATTTCCCAAACATTGATTTCAAGGATGTGGTCTCACTCTTTGTATAAGGGATAACAAGGTGACCATCCGTAGATTCCTACCTATGGGCCCAATAGGAATTCACGAAAAAATAAACGTTTGCAGGAACTAACCGGTCTCTGCTTTTTGGTTCTTCTTTTAGGAAAAGTCTTACAGAATGTTGGAGATGGAAAAACGTTTATTATAAAACGCCAAAAAAACAAGGACACAGTTTTAATACACTGACACCCCCTGAGATAGCGTTTTTTCAGTTAAAAGTATTTCACTCTTTTTCGGTAGAAAATCTTCAGATTTTGAATGCCAATTATCTCCACTGGAGAACCTGGTCAGATTTCATTGGCAACAGTATTCGATTTTTAAAATTTCGCATTACGTATGTGAGTCATCAGTGGGGAAATAATTTTCCAGGTGAATGCCCGATTTCATTTGCGAGCAATGTCTAACGTTGGCCTGTTTTGACGTGCGTGGGTTCTGTGTTAGGATTGTTGATATTTCGACTACCCGCTGCTTCATATCGACCCATGTATGTTCATAGTCATATTTCAGCCAGTTGGGCTGCATATTTTCCTATCATAATACATATAAGTACAATTCAGGTTCAAGAAGGCTTGTGAAACAATAGTGCATTACCGCAAGACCAAGTTTTGACGCGAGTATCAGCGCGCGAGATATCTGGCGGACGAGATGGGGTGGTAGAGGGTGGTGGTGGCTAGCGGTGAACAGGTACTATCTCCGCCTTTTCGGGCCCGCAACCTCTCGATCATGTTTAAGTTGTTATTTCTGATAAACTGCCTACTCCAAAGTACAGGGCCCGGCGAGGGTTAGTCCTACCGTTATTGCCAGCTGCGAATCTTCCAACAGGCACACGGGATAAATTCCGTCTCTCTGACGGGGCTTCATTACGTACGAGCCCTGTACAGACGGCCCATGACATCCATGCGTTTGCCTATGCCCTGATACCTGAGCATCTAGCAGGCAGGCAGTAGGTATGTTGTAACAAAGTGACGGATATTTTGCCTTATTTGTGCTTATAGAAAAAACAAAGTTGTTTATGAACCTAATATAGACTTAGAATCCTCCTCTTTTTTGTCCCTTCCTTAACTACGTGTCTTTTAAAAACAATCCACATTAAAACAAGGGTGTAATTAGTCTGTTGGTCAACCGCCTTGTTTCCAGTGCCCAGAGGGCTGCACTCTCTCTCCCAAGATCCAATGGCCTGAGGCTGCCCTGCAAGACAGCCGAGCTCATCAGGGGCCTAATGAGGATTCCAATCCTGATTAACACGCCCAAGGGGTTACGATTCCTTCCTCTCCAGTTTAACGTGCAATAAGGATTGCCATACTACACTTTCTTTCTTCAGCCGCGGCTACTTATTCCTACTCAAAGTCGGACATTCATTGTTTGTTACCTCCTTTCGCCTTCAAACTCTCTTTGAGAGAATCAGCACCTAGGCCATTCACACAGAGAGAGTCCTGTGCCTAAATGTTAGCCATTGGTGAGTACTTTTATCGATGAATTTTTCAGGAAGAGTCACAAAAAGGAGGAGAAAATCTGTTTTATTCTTCCTTTTTATTCTTCAGATTTTTCTTCAATATCTTCAACTTACCGGCACTTTTTTGGGTGTAGTAAACAAAAAGACCCAGTAGTATTCACACCAAGGAATTGATTATTTTGCACCGTCACAATTGGGCCCCATCATTTTTCTGAATCTCTCAAGATAACTATATGAATTTCTCGCTATCTGATGTCATTTGGCAATGTTATTGCAGATTTCTGGAGAGTAATTTTCAATTTCTGAAAATGGCCTATGCGTGGATTCTCTGAATTATATTTCGTTTCTGGGAGATAATACTTCTTTTCTAAGACAATGTATAATTGTCCTAAACACGCTGTTCAAACGACCTATTTCACAGCAGAAATGTCCAATATCTGACGAATATACATAAACTTTTTTTTTTAGGATCTCAAAAAAATTGTTCGCGATAATGGCCTAAATGTGGCTTTTCAACAAAACGCCAACGGACTAATGTATCTCATAAATCATCCAGATTAGTTGAAGCATTGATGTCGTGTTGTGCTAGTATATCACAGAACATATAAGCATTGCTATCGATCTTGTTTATCATACGCAAAAGAGTGATTGCTTTTTAAAAAAAGTTATAGTGCAAAATTTCAAAGGAGTGGCATATGTGTTGTAAATAAGTTAGTAGAGAGTGGGGGCCGACCCAGTGCCTTATGTGGCTTTGTCAAATAGAGGGCGCTCCAGTGACTCATGATACGGTCATTACGGGACATCAGGGAGGGGACGACCGCACTATGAATATCACAGTATAGGGAGGGAGTATGTAGGCATATAGAAAAAGCACCTTGAGCAGGCGAATGCAAGCATCGGGGGGGGGGGGGGGGTGATGTTCATGCAGCTGGTTACCTTAGGATCGTTACGGTGGGCCAGTAGCAAGAGCGCCCGCGCAACCATTGTCTCTGACGCGGCCAAGGCTCGGAGGGGAGCTGAGCCACTATCCGGTGCTGCATCGTGAGAATGCGTTTTACTATTTTTTTATCGCCGGAACAAGCTAAAAAGAGACACTTTTTTTTTTTTCAGCGACAGCGTGTTTAGTGTGTGGTGTGAATCTAGTGTGGGCGGTGTCACACTTTCTGGTCAGATTTGGGCACGAAAAGTCACTAATCAAGTAGGCTATTTAGCCTATTATGGTGTAATTCATGTTTAGGCTCGTAGGAAGAATTACAAAACGAAACGAGGGACTTTGTGATACACTCTGGCACATTGGTACAAGATGTGAGGTAGATGAACTGTTAGGTTTTAAAGGTTATTTATGCTAATTTAGTCGTTATAATTGCATAATTTATGCAAAATTCAAAAGTCTGTCGGATTTCACGAAACTTGGTGAAACATGGCATATATCGGGCCGATGTCCCGAACATTTTTTGTACGGATTCGGAGTAATTGGAGTCATCAATAGGGCGTATTTGCTTAATTCATGCAAAATTTCAAAAGTGTGTGCGAATTTTCTCATGAAAACATGGTTGGGATCGGCTACTTTTAGTTCCAGAAATTTCAACATGGATTCGGATCACTGGGGGGGTCCATGCAATGGGTGTAATATGCCTAGTTTATGTAACTCAAGTTGGTTGGATTGGATGGATTTCCCTGGAGCCTATTGAGTGTGGGCCACGTTGGTCCTTAGATATTAAAATTCGAGAATGGGTCAATGGAAGTCACTAATGCGTCTAATTTGCATGACTTCTTCTTCAATTTGAGTCACATTTCCAAGATCATTACTCCTCTGGAAGACATGGTCAGCAATCAGTACTAATGAATTGAAATAGTCAGTGATTCGTGCTTTAGGAAGCACATGTAGAAAGCGAGCAAAATATATCTCGATATCTTCAGTTGTTGCTGGTATTGTAGGAGCCACTGGTATTAAGACTAAAGTTGTAGGCACATAGGCATGTGATTGGCTACGCATATTTTCATGTAGGTTCTATGAATTAATTTGTTTTTATGAATTATTTTTTGGATGTGTATCATTGTTGTGTTAAGAGACGCCCCAGTCTGGGTTGCTTGTACCATTGGTAGTTAGTCGTATTATCTGCCACTGGAAGTTGCTTCTCTCCCGCAGTTGAGATTCATCAGGTTGGTTGAAACATTAATGAAGCCCAAATGAAACACTGCTTTTATCTTCAGTGAGCGGTGGACAAAGACACTGTTATTTGTTTTGGCCACCTTTTTTTATTCGACAGTCCTTTAAACCAATTGAAGTGGGCGCGGTTAGTTATCCGGCCACCAATCAGACCCGGGTACTGGAGTTGAAGAGCAAGTCTCTCATATTTGACGATATGCCCCCCCACATCGATAATGACAGTTTTTCATCATGACGTCATTGCAAACTATGCCGTATTTTCTCAGCCAGTTGCGACCACAGAAGATGCTTCTCTGGCTGTCAAACATGCCCCGACCACGGTAACAAATCAGTTATTGGACTGTTGAGTTGATGCTTCAACTGGCAAAACTGACTAGGGATAAACCCTGGCATTGGGCCTGTTAACTTAGATGCCTCCACCGATCCGAACCAACCCTTCAAAAGCCAGCACTGGGTTGTAAGGTAGAGGCCCTTATGATCTGATGGAACGAGATCAAATCCAGTCCTCAGCCTGTTCGATTGGGATAGGCCCATACCGATCCGACTGAATTGAGATCAAATCTCGCCAAGGGCTGTTAAGTTGGATGCCCTTACTAGTCCTACCAGACTGAGATGGATCTGGCCATGGGCTGTGTTAAGTTGGATGCCCTTACTGATCCGACCAGGACTGACGATCGAATGCCAGCACTGAAGCTGTGAGTGGGATGCCCTTACTGTCGGACCAGGCGAAGAGATCATGGCACGGGCTGTTACATTGGATGCTATTTCAAGACGACCGACCCACTCATGGATGCAAATGGGAAGTTTAGTAGACAAATGCCAGTAACCGGGATGTTAAGTGGATGCTCCAAGCGGCCGGACCCGACCTATCAGGGTTCAAATTCAAAGACTGGGATGTTAAGGTACTGCTCTAACCAGCCCAACCAGACCAGGGACGGGACTTCCAAGCGCAGGTCTGTTAAGTTCTGTGCATTCCAACCCAACCAACAACGATCAGGGTCTTAAACACGTGTGATGTTGAGTTGCATGACCCAACCAGGAAAAATCAAATCCAGCACTGGGAAGAAAATGGCCAGACCCGACCAATATTCCAATCCTGACACTGGTCTATTGGGTTGGATTCTCTAACCGACCCCCAAATTTTTTGCAGTTCCAAGATGGTCCTTGCCAGGAGACTCCATGAACATAGTGGACAATGAACATGCTGGAAAATTAATGTACACACAGTGCAACCCAAGCATACATCAAAGATAGCAGATGCTGCATACCAGTTCCAAGCACTAATAAACACACATAGAGATGCAGTGATATATGTGAGTGTATATTCAAAGTCTAAAACATAAATAATGTCACATTCAAAATGAAATAAGTGACAATAAAATGTATTCATAGTGTAACTTTCAAGGTCTCCCGAAC
>JAODTK010005368.1:0-13692 GCA_026419785.1 Sclerodactyla briareus | reverse complement strand
ACTACCAACGGACCGTTACCCCCGGGCTAATACCTCCGTGGAAGCATACCCCGGGGATAAAGACACACTAGCACAATGGGGAGTGTCTCGATCCTTGTAAGCGGTTGTCGCCATGGGCAAACCACTCATTAACCGACCCAATAGATGTACGGCGGGTATAGGCAGATGCGGTAAAATTTTGGGGGGGGGGGGGGGGGGACCCCACTATCAAAGTGTAGCGCCACTAACGGTAGCGCGAAGGAGGGACAATGAACATTCGGGACTGGAACGTCTAGTTCTTGATTGTCGGCAATGACAATACCATGCGTAATTTACTGGTAGTTATGGATTATAAGGTCTTATATTTTAATATATTTCAACTTCTCTGTGCGTCGAAAGGCAATGCAATTTGTACTTCGATCGAACTAACGCCATCGTACCCTAGCTGCCTATTTATTGTTTAGAGATACAAAGATATAGAGATTTAGATATAGCTAATAATGGGTAATTCGTACTATTCGGGTTGTAGAAAAGGAAAACTACAGCAGGTCGAATTTATGTGGGTAATAAACAGTCTCGACTCTTGAATTTAGCTTAATAACGAAATCGGCTGCGCCTCGTCCGTTATTACCTAACTTCAGGGAGTCTCGAATGTTATTCACCAGTAAAAAGTCTCCCAGTTGCAGTTGATCTTTAAATAAACTTAATAAATAAAAAACACGCAACAGCACACAGCGGGAAACAAACAACCACCCGCTCACACCGCAGCAACGTAGAGAGGAAATCCCACTAGACGCAACAATACACCAACACAATAATGAACCCTAGTTAATACAAGAACGCAATGTTGCGTAGTGATTCCTTGCTTTTTTCGACAATGTTCCCCTTCTCAGTTATATCAACCCTGCAAGATGTGTGTTTGCCAACTCAAACCAACTTGACACCCAAAACGACCCAATCACCTGCGATTATTTACTAACTGCACGAGAGCTTGTTGCTTTGACCAAGGTCAAAAGTCATCTGGGGCCAATGAAAAGTGAAAACTAAAAATAAACCCTGTTAAGTAAGTGTATCTTTGAGAAGAGTGAAGGTAAAGTCAGAAGTCATAACCAGCGAGGTACAATGTTTTCCATTCAGCGTGGTAAGCCCCAGCGACCCGTAACACATGAGTCAGCAGACTGCAGGCAAGGATAAATGTGAGGATCACTTTAGCGAAAGTTATCACTCATGAGTGACTGATGTGGTTTAAGCAGATAGATTGGCTGAAGGGCAGAGTATCTTCGAATCGGGACGACCAACATCATCAACAGCATCAACGAATGTGAAAAAAATTCTTTTTTGGGGGTTTATGTGTGGGCGAAAGAGAAGGGCATTAAAGGCATCTATATTGTCAATTGGCATACCCTCCATACCCTGGGACCAATCTGAGCATGTTAGGTTACATTCAGTGCCAATAGCATGGTTGTCCACATATTGGTCATTGTTACCAATATGTCGTTAATCACAAATAGGGTGACTGAGGGATAAGTCAGTGCCAGTTTCAAATGTCTCATTTGTGCACGCAGAGTAGTCTGTTGGTTTTCAAAGTGATTGTGGGGGTATCAAGTTCATTATTTTTCCGGCCACAAAAGTGACTGAGGGGGCATCATTTTGTTGACACCTAAGTTGCAATGACTCATTTGTTCTGGAGGTACCAAGGGTGGGTCATGCAATGACAAGTGCAAAAACTGTCTTAAAATACTTGTTCAATAAGGCCAGTTTACCAGGGTCCATAATGTCTTATTGCCCATTTTTTAGGGTCAAACTTTTCACCCAAGGCTTTCAAAATATACAGCTTCTCTCTACAGGGTGGGGTTGGGGAAATGGCTCTCATATGGCCCCCACCCCCATGCAGCACCTTCCATTGCAAATATATCTGGCTGCTGGTAATTATACAACATAGGAAATAGAAAACAGGACAAGATATAATATATTTAATATTATATATATATATATAGATATAAATCTATATATAATAAATATATATATATATATAGATGTATATATATATATATATGCGCACATCGCACACATTTGAATTATGTGGGCTCCGTTAATGTTGATCCGGTATGGATTCTGGCCAATTGTTCAAAATTATATCCCGGCAATCACTTTTCACAAATGGTCACATCATGTGACAGTCCACACCAGAATTAAAGAGGGGGGCCACTGGGGAAGACGAGAGATGACTTTATAGCCACCCAAAACCTCCTACCCATTCTGCCTGGGGGTAAGGGTATTGCCTCACTTTTTGTCAATAGCAAAAAATGCCACAATGTTGTGTCCTTTCCCACTTTCAGAAGCTCCTGTGGAACCTTGCTTTCTTCTTCTCAACTCACTACCTCTCACGGCTTCTACACCACCACCACAGAATCCTTCAGTAGGGCTTGCTAGAATACAAGGTTAATAATACCAATGGTCAGGTGGGCCTGTCAGTAATGCAACATTTCATGGAAGTGGTGCTATGATTACCATAGGGAAGTGTACACAATCAGTAATCCGTAGACTGAGTGCCAACAGAGGAATAATTGGGATTACCCACTCTCAATCCTTGAGCATGCCAGTGACAGGTTTTTTTTATTATTATTATGTGTTTGTTTACGTGCCAAGTGCCACAAAACACACAATTGAGAGATTAAACTCCTTTTGAGGATTGGGAATGTTGAACAGGGCCAAACTGAAGCTTATTATAGATACACACAAAAATGCAGGCAGTGGGTTGAAGGAGGATAATGGCTGGGCCATAGTGGTCTGGATTGAATTCAGAGGTACATTTCCTTGTGTGCATTTCTGCGTAATACTGTTAAATGGGAAATTGCAGATCATATCACCGTTTTCATTAATTGTAAAGCAACAAAAAACCCCGGCATGCCCCCCTCGAGTAAAATAAATAGAAAGGGCCTCATGGAAAAATTGGCCCTTTGTCGCCCACCCCCCCACCCTCCAATCGATATAATGGTGATAATCCCCTTGTTGGTACCTTCCCTGAGGGAAATGCCAAGGGATTAAATGTAAAATTATAAACCTAAAATGAGAGGTGAGTATACGCAAAGGAAGTGTCATAAATGCAGTGATGCCAGGGCTTAAAACTAGGGGCTACATTGTTTTCATTTTCATACAGCGGCCTTATGAAACCACCACTGGCGAGGGGGGGGGGTGGGTGCATGCAAGACCAAAATTACCAACCCCAACCGTAGCAACAACAATAAGGAATCAGGAGGTACAGATAAGCTGGTCACTGGTGCTAGGTCCAATATTAGGCATACTCAGGGGAATAATAAGAAAATGACATTCAACGAATTTCTGTTACTGTCTTCTCTGGTGGGAAAATAATGTTGCTAGTCAATACTCAGCATATCAGGAAATAACCTAAAAGGGGACAATTGAAGAAATTTTGTACTGTCTTCACTGGGGGAAAAATATTTTGTTTGGGTGGCAATTGTTTGTTCTCACTCGTACAATGATCGTTGCAGAGCATATAAGGATTGTCCTATTGGTGACCTGGAGGGGACCTGGACCCTGATACCACAAACAATAGGGTTAAACTTCATCATGTGTACAATCCCACACACTCAAATGAACTTAATAGATGCTTGCATTCAATAGATATCATGCTGATGATATCTAATGTCAAATGCCAAATTATCACATTTCAGTGTTTTAAGCTGTCTTGACCTTCCACATTACATGAGCGAGCTTGTGATACAGGAGTATTCGTTAGTCATGATAGTGTTCATGGACTGTTTTGGTTTGTCTTAACAAGGGACGCTTCGGCAATACAAAAACAAAAAATGCAAAAGCACCAAGGTCAAAAGGTAATCTTCTTCTTGAGGTCAAAAATAGGTTAAAGGGCAACCTGAGTCGAAGTCGGTCACCAGATGTATTTACGGCCAAGACGAACGAAACTTCCATTACGACAGTCCTCTAATATTTTCATTAAGTTTCTGTTTTTGCCGAGATATATGTATCAATTTTAGCTGTTTGGACCTTCCACATTCATTGAGATAGCTTGTGATGAGTGTATCGTAGTATGGTAGTGTCATTGACTTTTTTTGGTGGTATTAACAAGACGGCTTCCCGCCAACACAACAAAAGCAGGCAAAATTCACCAGGTCAATTGGTCAACACTGGAGGTCAAGGTCAAATGAGGGTGTCAAAGTCGGGCAACCCGATGTATTTCACCAGACGAACGGAAACTTTCCATTAAAACAGTCCTCCAAATGTGTCGTTGCGAGATATAGGGGGAACGATTTCCTTATTTTGTCCGCGGCGATTTCGTGGTTATATTTCTCTTCTTGACCTTGACTAGGGACACCCATTTCTTACCTAAAATTTTTCTTTTAAATAGGGGTTCACCTTCCCTAATGCTACCAAAATAACCCCAATTTGAAAACTGGATAGTACTAGCGGTAGTAGATATCGTGATGACAAGCTGTTGAAACGTTGCCCTCTAGTTGGACCTTGAATGAACTTGAAAAGGGCACCCAAAAAACAATTGGGGGCATCCTCCCCATATGTGCAACCCACACACCTAATTTGAACTTGATAACAGTTTGCTTACGTTAGATATCGTGCCTGTCAAAGGGGTGCACACCACACAAATACACCAGGACACACCACAAAACATTACGCAAGGTGCATGACTGCATAGAGTCCTGTTGCATTCGGCAAGGAATTAAAAAATGATACGGCCACGCGGACGCACAACAAAGGCCGACATTAAGCATACCAAAAACAATAAAAATGGCGGGAACATAAGCAGGAGAAGGCTGATACATATGGACTCACGAATGAAGTAAATTACGCACTGATTTACAATTCTTTATATCAATGATCTGAGGATACCATAGTACGAATGTCCACGAGATAATAGCGTCAATCAGGGGAGTCGATCCGTTCTGAAAAGCGAGAGTACAAGCTAGGTTGAAGTTTCGGCTTGTTATTCCTCCTGGAATCCGGACATGGCAACTGCAGGGTCTGAGGGTAAACAGGTCTATATGTTCATTTCAGTTTAAAAAAAATGTTGAAAGGTTGTCACTTTTGAAGATAGACCCAGATGATTAGCAACGGGTAACATGCCAACGATACCCCAAAGGTCAAGGGCGGGGCGATTTGTGTTGGCGGTTGAGGGGGGGGGGGGGGGGAGGGGACAAGATTTAATACTATCTAAGCGGAGCGCCCACAAAGGAGCGCACAGGAAAAATGTTCGTTGGAGATCCTCCCTAGATTGCAGGCAACGGGCCACTTCCCGTGCCTTATTGGACAGGTAAAGGCAGCATTCCTACAATTGATAACAAAAAATTTATGTGTTTTTTCTATTTTTGGGAACGGTTCCGACACAAACATCGCCTCAGGGATCCTTTCAAGGTTGGGAGCTGGTGACGTTCTAAAATACGCGATAGGATTCCAATTGACCGATTGAAATGCACTGAAGCCCCTTGACCTATCAATTAGATAGACCTGAATGTTTTTGACTCAAAGAATTACTGCACATTTAATCGTCTTTGCGTCACACAGGTGCATGGGAGGTTCATGGGTATTAGCACAGAGGAACGAGTAAAACGCCACAATGCGCGCGAACAGCGCTCGCGGGACCTTTTTTGATATATCATTGAGAATGGCCATCGGGCATTTGTCGCTGCGCTTGCAACAAAATGGTGGACGCTCCGCCTCGGATAGCCTCGAAATCCGCAAGAACAGCGTGTGTCTAAGTTAAAATTCAAGTTTATAATTGAGATATCACGAAAATAGCTATTTGGAGTTCACCATTTGGCATTTGAAAGGACGTAATTTCGGAAAATTCGCCTACGCTGCGCGGCAAAAAACAATGGTGACAACTTAGATAAGTTAAAGCGCGTTTGAAACATACAGTGCTAAGATTGAAATTCATTTTAATTCCAATTTAAAGTTTATTTCAATTTTATTACATGAAAAGTCCAATCTGGGGCTCCACCGGAGCATCTGAGAAGACCGTGAATGGAGGTATTCCTACTAAGCTTCGCGGCAACCCAGTGGGCCGCTCTGCTTTCATAAGAAAATCTTGGTATGGGACAAAATGTTGGTAATTAAAAAAAAATTCATTAAAATTCAGGTTCATGAATGATTTTTCACAACGGAAGAAAACACTTTACTTTAAAAATTCGAAACTGAACATTTTCGAGAGTAATTCCGGGATAGAAAAAGGTATTGTACATGTTTCAGGGGCTTTTTTGTATTATTGCTCTACTTTCAAAGGCACGGACAGTGGGAAGTGCCTTTCGCCTGCTATACACGAAACATCTGTGTATATTTATGTTGCGCCGCGCACACAAGTGGTGGCGCTCGCTCAAAAAATCATCACCTGCTGATGGACCCAAAAAAAATCAACTTGCACGGAACGTCCCCTGACCCCACCCCTTCTTCCAGCGCCTCCCACTGAAAAATTCTAGTTACGCCACTGGAGTAAAGTACCAAAAGTACTTCCCTGCAATTTGAGTTGAACATATTGCCTATCGAAACTTTCTCACGATTCGGCAAGCACTGATTGGGCTCCGTTGAGGTACCGGCAAAATAATTCTCCCACATTTCACAAAGGGGGTGTAATTAATTCCCAATATTTCACTTCGGCATAAGATATTATATAATGTGTTGACTATATTTATCTGGCCTATATCGTGCAGGAGTTTGACCAAATCTATTAAACATAGTTTTTTATAAAATCGCACATCCAGAATTTTTGCAATTAGGCCCGGCCAGTGCCATTTTCTGGCGATGCTAAGAGTATTAAAAAAAGTACAATTTTCTGAGTGCGCTTACGCGCCAAACCAATGGTGGAGCTCCGATTAGATAAAGAATTGCAGGCACACATCGTCCACTGGTCGTGCATACAACTACCTGTCAGAAAGGATGACAGGTAAAAGGGCTAACCCCAGTATCAAAAAACCTTCTGGCACAAGGGGGCGGCCCCCAGCAAGCTGCCAGTATGAACCCTCATATATCACTGAATGGGGGGGGGGGGGGGGGGACAGTTCGCAAAAAGTGCCACTGATCCTGGAACGGGAGGATCATGAATAATGGTTTCAGGGACGATTGTGGGTTCGTGTTTCTTCCAGCATTGGTAGCGCAGTTAACAGCTCAGAGAGAAGTTGGATAAGACCGTATTAAATGTGCATCCATGATCTCGATCAGCCTGGAATATGAGTGTAAGTTTATGAAGGAGAAAAATTAACATGCCAATACACTAAAACATCAGTTATTCAAACATGAACCGATTGTCACTTTTTCCCTTTTTTTGTGCGGATAACATATCCGGAAACCTGTAGTCTTATCAGTGACCATGAATGTTGGTTGATCAGTGTACGGGGATTTTATGTGATGGGCTTGACGGGCAGAGGAATGGTCACGTATTGGCGTTGGTGTATATATAACGTGGGAATATGTATGTGGAGAAAGAAAAACCCAACCTCACATTTAGATTCAATTTATTATTCCAGTAAAGAGGCAAAGGATCATTTCGGTTTCAGTGTAATCCCACCACGCAGCAGGCACTTGTGCTAGTCGAAGTGTGAGTGAACGTTCATCTACCCCGTGGGGCCAATTTCGGCGATCTGGGAGGTGTTAAAACACAAGAATCGTTCTTGAGTGTTCCGGGCAAACCTATGGTTGGCGCACGCTCAGATAGGTGACCTCGACGCCCCTGGGTTGATTAATCCCGCATACGCCTCTTATGTGCCAGTAGTAAGAGGAAATGGTCGTTGAGTCATCATTCAAATTATCTATTCGTAACTATGCAAGCCATTGTCGGAACATCAATTTGTCGGAGCCAGGGGTAATGCTAACTCCCCTTCCCCCCTGAGCGTCATCATTCTCTCAAAAGTGGTGGGGGGGGGGGGAATGGCCCCAGTTTCAAAAATTTAGTGTGAAAAATGTTAAACGTCAAAGAGGAAAGGCATTGTCAAAAAGGGGTGGGGGGGGAATGCGGACAGGTCCCCCCGTCCCCCAACTGTGGACGACAATGCTTCCCCCTGAACAGTATGGGACCGATATACCATACTGTTTCACCCAGCGTCTTCCACCATGCAATGTTAAATACAAATTGCAGCCGTACCAAATTACAGGTCCATCACGTCAAGTCTCTCCAACATTTTCTTTGTACATGGAAAGCAAGCTGAATTCACCACCAATTGAATATTTAAATATTAATTCAATATGTGAAAGTATTTCGACATGTGAGGTACAGACACGCCTCGGTTGAAAAGCAGCAAATCTCAGAGATTAAAAATCAATGAGTCATAAGGGATATTTTGTAATTATTAGTGGGTAATACGCGCGGGCCGGACGCCGTGTTCACAGTGACCTCGCGGCGGTCGAATGTGCCACATACCCTCGGACTGATATTCCGGGAGTCGTCTCCCAGAAAGCTGAATTTCGGTTTCCAAAAAACGTGATTTCAAATTATCGTGGCATTTGTTACGGGGGTATTTTCGGGAGGTAGGCCCGGATAATAATAGCTCGAATGATAGTTACCATAATAACTTGGGACTTCTGCGGGTATTTTGTCTGGGGGGTAAATGTTCCGGTTGGTAGGATGTCCCGGGGGGGTATTTGACCGGGGGGTAGTTTGTCCTCGGGGGTATTGTCCTCGGGGTATTTGCTCGGGGGGTTAATTGTAAGGTGGGGGTGTATTGTATGGGGGGTAGTTTTGTCCCTTCGGTGGTATTTGTCTAGGGGGAATTGTGCGGGAGGTAATGTCCAGAGGGTAATTGTCCGGGGTAATTGTCCGGGGGTTGTGGTACTCGGGGGGTTAGTTGTCCTCGGTGGTAATTGTCAGGGGGGTTATTGTCCGGGGGGTAGTCGCACTAGGCACCGTTCATCATCCTATTTATAAACTCACATTGCAGCATTGTGTCAACACAAAAAAATACAACATGGAGTACTCCAGGGGAAGATCTTAACAACTCACAAACTGGTAAAAAAAAACGGGGGAATTGGAATTCAACGCCTCAAAATGCAAAACTATGCGGATTTACAGAAAACGGACAAATATGGAAAAGCTGATAACCACCAGCTGGACAGGCAATGGAAGAACGTGAAAGAAGACAAGTAACCTAGGCGGTGATCATACAAAAAACAACTTGGAAATGGGACCAAACCAACAAACACGCCGTTCACGGCACTTGGAATTCGAAGTTTCATCAACTTGCTCGCCGGGAAAGGAGAGAGTAAACCTCTATGTGACACTTGTCCAACCAAACTGAATATGCATCCCCAAGCATGGTACCAGGGCCAGTACAAAAAACCACCCCGAGACACCCTCCACGGAAAGGTCCAGGCGGCGAGCTGCAAAATTCGTTAGTGGCAACTACGATACACATTTATCTGCTACCGAAATATTGGCCAACTTAAACTGGAAATCGGTCGAGGCGACGACAAAAAACACACAAAAGGATTCAGCAATGTGCAATAAAATTATCCATAAAAAAGAGGCTGACATATCGGACCGGATATATAACTAACCTAAGATGAGCAGAACTAGGACGTACCCTTCTGGGACAATTGAGGTCTCCCCACCCCATTCGCAATTTCGTCCACCCAACCACTAGTAGGGCCTACAGTCTTTCTTCAATCGAATCAGTTTGCCCTATTGGAATGCACTTCCAGAAGACACCAATTAATATAAAAACTCATACAGTTATTTTGAGGGGACCGGGACTCATGGGACTGAAGGACCAATACATAGACGAAAACCACTGGAACGCCTCTGCTCTCGTCTCGACAGTCGAGACATCAGTTATATTCCGGAGGTGGAAACCAGTGGCGAGCTAAGGGGGGGGGGGGGCCTGGGGGGCCAGGAGCCCCCTATGAAACGTGTCGGCCACCTATTAGTTTGCACCCCCCTCTACCCCCACTGGAATCAGGGAAAAAATATCTGACGAGGGAAAAAAGGGAAGGGAGGGAAAACTTTGTCTAGTCTGCGTTTTCTTTTCATTGTCTTATCGTCTGATATTGCGACTGACCAATCGATTGCGAGTATTATTCAAAGGTGCCAGAACACCTGAAAAATGCTGCGCGATCCACGCGCCATACATTTGATATACCGGCTACTAATAGGGGAGGCAATGTGGTAGGTCGGTTGTTAAACAGTTTATAACTGTTGTAGGCGCTTATGTGTATACTTTTCTGTTCAACGAATCAAATTTTGCAATGATATCTTATGCAACAAGCTTCGAGAACACCAGAAAACAATTTGCACAAACATACAGCCTGTGGGCTGTAGAAAGACGCTCAATAGGTGTCATTTCTCTTGTGTTTCATGACTACATTGTTGTAGCGATAAAATATGCAAATATAGTTTCAGAAACACTGAGAAAAAAAATTGCGGCCTGTGCGGCGCATAGTTTAATGTTCAGTATGTATGGCCGGAGTATAGGCATTGCATGGTTATGACAGTAGATTACATTAGTAAATAGCGCTTGTATATGTCAATTTCTGTTTTTTCAGGATTAGTACAGTTTCGTAGGGGGTGGGGTACTGAGTGGCAGTTTCAGTGATATATAGGGGTATCGAAATCGAACTATTTTTTTTCAGTACGCTCCAGGACACTTCACTAGTAGGCTCCGTTTTCTACAGGCAATTCCACCCCTCCCGGACGAGGAAACATTCGCGGATACGGCAACGGATTCAACATTTATTGGACACACACAATGGGACTAAGGGGGGGACCAGTCTTACGTCCCACGTACTGGTGGACTCTTAGTTCGCGTGTTCTCGGTAGTCATTTTATGCCAATAAAGTGCTATTTTCAGTGATTCTGGAGGTAGGCTACCAAATTTCAAATTGGTCACGCTACCGACGCAACCATAGGGCTTCTCTCAGCAGAATCGTCAGGCTCTGGACGATGCAGCAGTTCAATATTCCAAAATGTGTCCCTGTGGAATCGGCTAGGGACTGCCCTAGCCCAATGTAACTGGGGACACAAACTTCGATCTAGGTCGGAGTGTGTCGTGGTCATTTTTATGCCCCAGAAAAGAGTCATTTCAGAGATCTGGGGGCCGAAATCCAAAAAAACTCTCTTGTTTGTCCGCGCCTATGGCAAAGCCAAATGCCCAAATAAATCGAAAGAAAACCAGGTTGTTTATCGACCGATAAAACCAAGTTTATCGACGAGAAACCAGTATTCACTTGATAACCAAGATTTTATCGATGATAAAACCAAAGATTTCGCCGATAAAAACCAAGATTCTCGCCCGATAAAAGATTGGTTTCTCGGAATTAACTTGGCATTTCGGACGAAACATCTTAGATTCTCGCGATTAAACTGGATTTTCGAATCGATAAATGGATTTCTCGTCGAGAAAACTGGTTTATTGGGAGAGAACCTCTTTGGGTTATCGGCGAGGAATCTTGGTTATCAATCGAGAATCTTGGGTTTTCTTGATAAAACTAGGTTTATCGGTCGATAACACTTGGTTTATACGAAAATTATTGGGGAATTTGGCTGCCATAAAATTGGTCCGGCCGATAAACTTGGTTTCTCGGAAATAACTGGTAATGGCGACCGAAACAAATCTTAGATTCTCGCCCGATTAAACGGGGATTTCCCGATCGATAAACTTGGTTATCGGCCGAGAATCTTGGTGTATTTCAATCGAGAATCCTTGGTTTTTTCACATGATAAAATCTATACAGTTATTTAGACACCGACTCATGGAGTTAGAGAGACCAACTACATATAGACGGAAACCACTGGAAAGCCTTCTGTGCTCTCGTCTCGAAGTCGAGACTCCAGTTAGATTTCGGATTGGAAAACCAGTGGCGGCGTAGCTAAGGGGGGGGGGGGGGGTTTTAAACTTCCCCCCCCCTCTATTCCCTCCCCCCACAGTGCCCCCCCCTCCCCCCACTGGCGATCCAGGGAAAAAATAGCTGACGAGGAAAAAAAGGGAACGAGGAGGGAAACTTTTTTCTCGTCTGTCGTTTCTTTTCATTGTTCTTCTTATCGTCTATTATGGCCGACGACCATCGATTTGCCGATTATTTATTCAAATAGAGGTTTCCCCCCAAGAAAGAACAAAACCTGAAAAACTGTGGCGCGCTCCACGCGCCAATACATTTGATATACCGGCTACTAAGTAGGGGAGTCATGTGGGTAGGTCGGTCTTTAAACATGTTTAATGTGGTAGATGCTTATGTTTCTACTTTTATGTTTCACGAATACAATTTGGCAATGATATTTTCTGCAACAAACTTCGAGAACACCAGAACAATTTGCACACCATACAACCATAATTGTGTCTGTAGAAAGCGTCAATATGGTGTCGCATTTCTCTTGTGTTTCATGACACATTTTTTTGTAGTCGCAAAAAATATGCAACTATAGTTTGTCGAGAACACTGAGAAAAAAATTGCGCCCTTTTTGCGCGTCATATGTATGTTCATGTATGTATAGGCCGGAGTATAGGCATGCATGGTTATATACAGTAGCTATAGTAATAAGCGCTTTAATATGTCAATTTTCTGTTTTTTCAGACTCCGTACAGTCCGTAGGGGGTGGGTACTGAGTGGGCATTTTCAGTGATCTATAGGGTATCGAAATCGAATATTTTTCGTAGCGCTCCAGCCACTTCCAATATAAGAGCTCCGTTTTTTACCGCAATCCAACCCTCCAGGACGAGGACACCTTCGCGATACGGCAACGGATCACATTTCCTTGAACACCACCAATGACTAAGACCAGTCTACGTCCCACGTATGGTGACTCTTGAGTTCGCGTGTTCGTAGTCATTTTCATGCCAATAAAGTGCTTTTTTCCTTGATCTGGAGGTAGGCTACCAATTCTCAAATTGTCTACGCTACTCGCCACCCATAGTGGCTCTCTCCGCAGATCCGTCAGGATCCGGACGATGCAATGCATTCACTATTCTCAAAATGTTGTCCCTGTGACTCGGCTAGACCTGCCCTAGCCCCCTGTAATGTGCACAACTTCCGGATCTTAGGTCGGATGTGTTCTTGGTCCCCCCCCCCCATTTTTATGCCCAGAAGACGAGGTCACTTCCAGAGATCTGGGGGCCGAAATCCAAAACTCTCCTCTTGTTTGCTTCGCGCGCCTATTGCAATCCAATGCCCATAAATCGAAAAAACCGTTTATCGACCGCTAAACCAAGTTTATCGACCGAGAATCCAAGTCTCAAATCATTGAATAAACCAAGATGTTTTCTCAGCTTGATTAAACCAAGAATTCTACGCCGATAAAACCAAGATTCTCTTTCCCTCTCTCGCCGATAAACTGGTTTCTGCTCGGATTAACTGGCAATTTCGACCGAAATCATTAGATTCTCGCCGTAACTTGGATTTTCGATCGATAAACTTTGATTCTCGACGAGAAACTTGTTTATCGGCGAGAATCGTGGTTTATCGGCGAGAATCTTGGTTTATCAACGAGAATCTTGTTTATCAATTGATAACTAGGTTTATCAGTCGATAAACCTAGTTTATCGAAGTATTGGGCATTGGTGTTGCCATAACTTGGTTTTTCTCGGCCGATAACTTGGTTTTCCGAAATAACTTGGGTGTATTCGACCGAAAAATCTAGATTTCTCGCCGATACACTTGATTTCCGATCGATAAACTTGTTTTATCGGCGAGAATCTTTGTTTATCAATCGATATCTGTTTTATCAAATTGATAAACTTGGATTAT
>JAODTK010005366.1:0-20809 GCA_026419785.1 Sclerodactyla briareus | reverse complement strand
TGTGCTGTTCATGAGATGGTGGGCGCGAAGCAGACCATGGTAAAGAACGGAGGAAATGCTACAAAACAGAATCTGAAAAACATCTTCAGACAAATGTCGTTTCCCTACTAATTACTCACAGTAATTAGAGATCTCAAGTGCGTTGTGATAGAAATTTTGAGACAGTGTTATTTTATCTACCACTACATTCATGATATTCTTCCCTCTATTTGGAGCATAATTTCTCCTATGTCTGATTCAAGAGGACCTTCGTACTAGAAATAATAGTATTTGTTCTTTGTCAGCAACCACAAATCTAACTATAGCAAATGTTACTAAATAACTACGGCTTTACAGGAACATGGAGAGACATTCTGATGAAATTAGGAAAAACAAGACTCTTGCTACGTTCAAGCGTTAAAATAAAAAGCTCTTATATAAATAAACTACATTGTGTGATTTGTTACATACAGTAGTACTAGCCACGATTGCATTCTGATGTGTATATGGCCGTTTTGGTGTGTACTTTCTTTGTATTAATTTTGTTAATTTGTTTGTCTTTGCGTCACTTGCTCGATAAACATTCCTTATTTTCTAGTGTCTTGTCGTATGGCATGTTTATACGGACAAAATAATGAACTGAATTGATGCAAAAGATGGTACTGTGATAAAAGGTCTGCGATATATTACGGGAGCATGTCATAAAGAGCTTTATATGTTCGGAGAACAAGTTTGTGAGAGTATTCAATCCCAAAAAAAGTAGCCAGTGAATGAAGTTACTAGGAATCAAAGTATTTTGGGTTCATCAGTTCTTAAAAATAAATAGTGCAGGTGCATGCAATGAATGAATTGAATGGGAATAGTAACAAGATTCATTAAACTCAGTGCATTTTTCAAGTGATTGCACTCTCATTTGCATAGAATGCCAATTTACAATTTCTCTCAGATTTGGGGTGAATCTGGGATGACACTTGTCTCAAATTGGCCACCAAATTTTGGGAAATTCATAAAATTGACATTGCTCTAAGTGGAAAGAGAGAACAATCATTTGAAAAAAATGACAATTACAGTGGTTTGATGAATCTTGAAATCTGCTTACATTGAATTACAGGCAATTTTGCCCCTTACTGCACACAATGCTAGTAATCTACTCAATGTACTGATCAACTATAAATACTGATTGAATTATGATTTACTAACAGTATCAAACCCAAAGTCATCATACAGGAATCAGGGTTTTAGCCCAGGGGAGAGATTGAGTGCTGGTTACTGAAAAAAAAAGAAAAGAAAAAAAAACGTACTTCAGTTAGAGTCAGAATTTCTACAATTTCTATGTGGAAAGTAGAGATAACAAGGAACAAAAAGTCAGGAGTCGGTGGTGATACAAGCCACAAATGAGTGAAATATGCTATTTCAAAACCACAAAGTGCCCCTTGAAATGACGTGGTATGTGTCTATACAGTGTGGCAGTAGGGATACCAATAGCTGGTTACAGTGTACCGTGCAGCGGTGAAATCTCCAAAGTAGTAAGCAGCAGGAAGGGAGAAAAGGAGGAAAAAAATAAAATAACATATGTACATTTATAATGCGCAGTATACGCCTGAAGGCGCTCATGGCACCCTGCAAGAACAAACCAAACCAAGTGAAACCATATCTGAAAAAAAAGGTGTATCTTCAAGCTCTTTCAACACTTAGGCAAATTTACCCAGCAGACCTAACATGCGCGGAAGATGGTTCAAAACCTTAGCAGCAGAACAAGAAAACAAGTATCACCCCAACGAAATGTCTAGCCACGTGATCACGGAGAAGGCCTCGTGATGACGAGCGAAGTGACTGACGCAGTGGTCTACACTTCCCCATAGGTTGTCGGTTTCCGTTGATAAGAAAAACGTTAAACGGTGTGTATCGCAACCGTTTAACGTGACCAAGGATAGGACCATTCGGATTGAATTACATCGTCGATTCCTCCCGCACGGTAACAGGCAGTCATGCAGCCCAAACGGTGTGGTGTGTTACGCCACAATTATCGGCTGTGTTTGCTTGTTATGCTGGCGAATCGACGGAATATGGGTTCAATTAGGCCAATGATTTTCACGGCGATGCGGAAAAACGGAAAAAATCGCGGAAACCATTGTAGAACGCGGAAATTCAGGATTAAAAAAAACATGTAAAAAAACATCCAACTTTCGTCAGGAAAAAAAGAGAAAAATACCGCTTCTCACATAATTTTCAATACAGACTGAACACAGAACAAACAGAAACATTATTGGACCTTCTAATAGCTTGAAAACAGCGGAACTCTGGCACAATCTGAGTTGAACAGGATTCGGAAAAAGGCGCAAGCGAGTGGGCCTGAACAAAAATAGCTTGCGGCTCGCAACACCGCGGGGCCTTCGTACACGTTCAGCTGAATTCCAACTTGTATAGAGAGAGAGAAAACAAATTTGGCTTAAAAGCAGTATCGTTTTCAAGTCGCTCGCTACACAGCCTAGGCATTTGGTTGAAAGGACGGCAGCCAAATCAGAGCGCGTTTAATAAGCGGAAAAATGAGCTGACAAATAAAGACAAGCAATAGGCCGATTATTTAGGGATCGCCGAAGATTGCGTCCCTCCGCTAAAAGCATTACGGTAACATTCTGGCAGGCCCGCTTATACCGCTCTACGAGCCGTGTAATCTTTGAACACTACTTTTTCAGTGTATGTTTGCGTAACGAAAACACGTGCATGTCTACGTGCCAGGACTGCCAACGCTGCGGTACACAGCAGGCAATATTGATAGCCAATGAAATGGCTTCGTTTGTGAACAGCTCCGGCGACGTTAAAAATGAAATGATTTTATAAACTGCCATATAATTTGACGCGAGCTAAATTGTCTCGAAATTGACAAATTCTAAGATAGAACCCAGTTGTAGCGTCGAACATGCAAAAATGAATATCAGTACTTTCAATACGTACGGAAATATGTAAATTGAAGAAAAAAGTTTGGAAAAAAAAGTTTCATCGCCGCTCTGCCATTTGCTATTTACTGCGAGGAATCAGTGTACCACTGCATCACTTGCGACTCACTGTACGGACACCCTAGCACATAAATGATACACAAGATATTAGCTAAACATCGCATAGGAAAGGGAGATTGCGTCTCTGCCAGTGGTTGTTAAAAACGTAAGTAGAGACACATGGGCGTATTATACCATGTAGCCATGGCTTTGCCAGTGCGTGTGTGCTTTTTGCCTGCATTTAATAGTTGCGATACAGCAATAGTCTGGTTCCTGGATAATTACGAACGTCAGTGGAATTTTTTTTTAAGACTGAAAACAGTTGTGCAATGACAATTTTTCATATTGGGTCCACAATGGGGGGGAATTCTCAGGATTTTTCCCACTTCCGTTTTACACTTACGGGAAAATTGTAACGTTAACGGCGCAATCGTTCGTTGACGTGTACGTTTGTTTTCAACGGCGGCAGCATAATTCCACAAACCATCGGAGAGGAGATTCACTGGAGCCAATTGCTTGAGTGTCATGAAACACAACAAAGTAATCGTTATAAACAATTTACCTGACAATGGGAAGCCCAGTGTAAGCTCTGCAGGATAGAAGAAATGTGAATATTTGGCTATTCAAAGCAGCGCTTGGTAAGCTTACGAATAAAACCATAATATTAGGCCGAGGCATAGGCCTATAGAGAGAGGTTTTTTTTTATATACTTCAAAAAAAAAAAACTACTTATAGACGAGAAGAAAAGGGATGGAATTATCACATTTTTGTAAATGAATAATACCTTTCTTCCCACCCTATCTATACCGGACCCCTAAAGCTGAGCCAGGTTCTGATACACCATCAAAAACAACCACCCTTCTCATCATGACAATGCAGAGGTACAAATTATGGCAATCATAACCATATGCAAACATACAGCTGGGAGGTAACATTCTCTAACACTGTTAGGCAGCTTCGTTAGTGGACTTTCATATTTCTTATTGGTCGTGTTCGAAATGGTTAGGGGCGGAATTGGCTATGTGGAAACAGGCTAGGCATGTCCAAGTATGACGACCAGTGCGGAGGTACTGTATGAAGTGTATCAAAAACAGATTATGAATTTAGTAAGTGGGGACACCTTCCAACCTCGTCTGGTCCTTCTTGAGTGCTTCGACGAATCATCTCTGGTAATTATCCTCAAATCAAATTCGTCACGTGACGTTCCTGAATTTCGGAAGAGATCCTGTGTTTTCGCATTAATAGAGTTTCTTTTAGTGTTATTATGGAAATTACGACGAAGGACTTCCTGAACGAGGCTAAAACCAGTCAGGGTTGCCAGGTTGGCAAGAACTGTCTCAGGCCTAATTGTTTTTTCTCAAAATTCGGCCAATGCACCAAGAGGTGAAGGTTGTGTACAGGAACTAATCGCTCTCTAAACAATAGAGTAGAAGATTACCGTGATCATGCATGTTCAAAACTGGAAAAAAAAATTTTTTTAATAAAACTCACTGTACGACCTTTCTTGGTAATTACCAAATACAACAAAGGTACGGAATGTGGTTGGTTTTAGTTCGACCCACAGACCACACATATGATCGACGATGTTCTTTCTAAATTCATGGTTGGCCTATTTCCAATTAAGTACGAATTTCGTCTTTTTATTTTTAAAAACGATTGAAAGACATTACACATAACAAATGGTGCAGTAGACATTCCCACATAGTGAGTGAAACATATAAGGAAGCTACGCCAGTTTATCACTGCACCCAATCCCCACTTTCATCTCATAACCCCAACCCCACCTTCAACTTCAGCGGGATTGGTAAGGCTGTCATTATCACAGGACAAGCACCTGGAAGAAACAAGTATAATTATGATTGTTACAGTATGATTTCAGTCCAGGACAACCACATGACACCTACAGTCACTGCACGGCCTACAGTGAGTCCATGGAGCCAAGAGCAGGAACATCCAGCTTCCGGTCGAGCCTCTTCCATTCTTCTGGTCTAGTGTTAACTGTGTTAAATGTAAAGTACGTTGCCAGATATGTTAGGATGAAGCGATCGGTGAAAGAGAAATAATAGTGGGTGTACAAAATGGTAACTTTACTGAAAATACTGACTTCGCAGATATGCGGCAAAGAACAATGTTTGGAGTTGTCACTTTCAGTGATTTGCAGCCTACTATGATGTGATTTTTGCACAAACCGAGTCATGGATTTGACAATTGGGCCAGAATCGGCCAAATTGGTTTGAGTGAGGTTCTTGTGCCCGGGCCAATTAAGCGCCTTTTCGGCCCAATTTCCAGAATTTGGCCGTCATCGGCCAGGTTGGCAACCCGGCATCCCAGTGTTGCCAGGGGTTTTCTTTTTTAATTCCCATTAATGGGCTCAAACATTCCCAAGGTCTTACTAGGGTGAGAGAAGAGACGAATGAGGGAAGCGGACAGTAGCGTAGCCAGCGGGGGGCGGAGAGGGCGTGGGGGCTGGGGGTGGGCGGACACACCTGCCCGCGAAAAAAAAAAATGGTGGGGAAGATGGGGAAGAGAGAAAGGGGAGAAAAGGGGGAAAATGGGGAGAGGGGAGAGAAAAAGAGAAGGGACGGCGAAAAGGAGAGAGAAAGATAGAGAAAGAAGAAGAGGAAGTTACATAAGAACAAGAGCACCAATGGGGATGGAGCTCAACCGTATAAATACCAAATGCTTCATACGAAGAGACGAATGATTATGTGCAGTTATGTGGTGAATGTTCAAGAACGTCACAACCCAATTGCTTTGTGTCAGAAGCGTCGCCAGCCATTCCTTGGGGGAGGGGGGGTTTACCCCTAATTTGCCGAACACCAGGGTGGCTGAGGTTGGGGGGGGGGTGTACCCCCTAATTTGACGACTACCATGCTGAGTGCCGACTACTATGTGAGTTTTGCCGACTAACCACGCCTTCATATATAGAGGGAAAGGAAAAGAGCACAAAATATCACAAACAATGTTGTCTGCAGAGGGACACCACGGGAGCAGGGGGATGTTGATAAGGACGGGTCGGCGACACCGGCGGGACGCAGAGGCAGAGCTTAGTTTTTAACAAGGTACCGTAGATCCACAAAGCTGGGTTACGAACGATGGCCTTAGGTTGTATCTGAAGTAGTTGTCTTCTATTATTCTGGGGCACTGAAGGTGGCACATCAGTTGAGTAGGGTGAGAGAGTAGTATACACCAAGAGGAGCGCCACATCGGTTGGCGCGGAGCGTCGCAGAAATATTTTTGGTTTTGAAGCGGCCAAGAAACGGCCCCTTCAAGGTGTTTAAGCTGCATGGAACTGAAGTGGAATTTCTATACCGCATTAGATTGCAAACATTTTAGCCTTCTTACCGGGGTTTCATCTTCACTTTAAAATGGATGGGCTGAATTTTACAGTCCCAAATTTTTATTAGACGGTTCGACCACGGTTGTTAAACTGCAGACTAGATGAGACTAGACGTCAGATTTCAGTGACCTGAAACGTTTTGCATTGCTTGATTTGACTGACATTCAAAAAAGAGGTTTGATCCATGATTAAACTGGAATTTCATTTAATTAGACTGAAATTCGTCCATCATTCCAGATGAGTTCCTCAATTTGCCGACTGGGGCATAAAAATTTCGCTCGTGCCCCACAGAGTGCGGAGATTGGCCTCCCAGGTCCATTTTCAGGCCAGAGAGATTCTGAAAGAGTTGAGTGTAAAAGTTCCACTTTTGCAAAACCCTTCCCTTCTTTCTTTTAGCCCTTTTTAATTAAATTTGCCGACTGGGAGAAGTTTAAAGTTTAGTTCTAATCAATAAAGTTGCAGGAGGAGATGCGCCACCCAGGCAATTTGAGCCAGCAATATTCGGACTTTGTAAGGGGTTGAATGTACAAGTTATGTGTTCTCTTCTTTGGAAAAACCATTCCCCTCCCCTTTAAACCCTTCACGACCTCCAGGGTCATCATATAAACCCTTTCTATGTTTCATTTTTCAATTTGCCGACTGGGGCCCAAAAGTTTGGTTCTATACCCCAATAGATGAGGGAGATGACCACCAGGCCATTTTGAACCAGAAATATTCGGGTTTTTTTAGGGGTGAATATAAAAGGTTTGCTTTTCCTTTATACCTGTATTGTACTCTTTCACGTTGCAGGTTCTCATTTTCCAACTGGGGCATCATTTACCGAATGAGTGTGTGAAGGGGGGTGTCACACCCCTACCCCCCCCGACACCCCCCCCCCCCCCACCCCTCTAGCGACGCCCGGCTCTTTGTAGGGAAGGAAAGATGCAATTCTTGCACATATTCACAAATTTGTGATTTACTGTCCTAAATATGGAGATGCACCACTCAAGGAAACGTACATATTCATTCTGCTGAGGCTTGAGCACCCAGGGCGCGTGCAAATTCCAGGATGGGCGCTCCGCTTACGAAAGTATAACTTTAAAATTATGTTTCATATCAGTTTAAGTAGTATGTAGTGTGTGGACTACCATTTGCGTGATTGCACATGCTGGGCCGCCTCGGGCCCAACAAAGTGGGTATAAAGTCCAAAATTCTGAGAAACCCCCCCCCCCTGAAGATATGGCTATGAGACCGTCATTATGACCGACATCAGCACTGAGCTGTGCCATCAAATTTGTAGCGCATTTTGCATGATACAGGATAGGGCCAACATTTGGGGCCTTCAGGCGAAGTTCACAAGTTTACCACCGATGACCATAACTGAGAAGCATGCATGGTTAACATTGAAGCAAAATAGAAAATCAATCGGAATTGTGGAATGAGGATGCGTGTCAAGTACCATTGTGTGAGAGTTCATAAAATGAACTCTCATAAAATGGGCGAGTATACCCGGAAGGTACGTCTGTTAGACCAGCATTAGGACATAATGTCAGTAGCCTACTGTGGATTTTTTACCACCAAAACTTAAACATTTTGGAGCGGAATTCCACATGATGGGCCCACACTGGGCCAGTGGGTACCGAATCCCTGGGACCCTGAAGGTACAGCTATAAGACCATTATAACAGAAATCAGCATGGTTGCAATAGATTGTAGGAGATAGATACCAGATTTGCAGGATTCATCTAATGGGCTCGAGGGGTCCAAATAGGACCGAGGCCAAACTTCCTGAACAAAACACAGTGTCGCCTCTGACATAAGGACCATTACATGTATTTTGAAGAAAATTAATGAAGCTTGTGGGAGGAGAGAGGAGAAGCAATTTAACGTGCCATTGTGTGAAATTTTATGGGGGACATTGGGCTCAAAAATTCTGCACACCCGAAGGTAAAGCTGATAGACCATCATTATGACCGAACCTCAGAACTTTGCATCAAAATTTGTAGAGGTAGCGTTTTGCAGTTTCCACTTATGGGAATGGCCCATTCTGCCCCTTTAATAAAATTTCCCCTTGACCTTTATGTGGGCGCACGTCAACAAACATTGTGACCAAGGTTGGTCGGAATTCATCAATGCAAGAACATGGATAGATAGATAGTAGAAATAGATAGATAGATAGAGAGATAGATGATAGATAGATAGATAGATAGATAGATAGATAGATAAATGGTTGCCGGACAACTCCCAACCGACAAATCCCACCACGGACAATTCCCACCAACGTGCCCTACTTGACCCTCTACCCTAATTCTGACCATAAAAAACATTCCGTTGAGGGGGAATTTGTACTGGTGGAAATGTCCGGGTGGAATGCCCGGTCACGAGATAGATAGATAGATAGATAGATAGATAGGATAGATTAGTAGATAGATAGATCGATTAGAAGGTAGCTAGATTAAAATGACATGGGCTCACAATAGCTCAATCCGCCATAGCTGATTTGAAGGAAGGGGGAAAGGTCAAAGGAGAGGCAAAAAAAGAAGAGGTAGCGGGAAAAAGAAAAAAAGACATAGAGAGAAACCATGGACGAGAAAAACGTACTGAAAGGGAGGCAGCAAATACAGGGAAAAGAGAAAGGGACGAAAGAGAGAAAAGAAAAGGGGAAGAAAGGAAAGAGGGGGAACGGAACGGGGGGGGGGGGCCAGAAAGAAAGATGAGAGCTAGAAATTTCACCTACAATGAAAAAAGAGGACAAAGTGGAAACGAGGAGCGCTGGGAACGGGGGGGGGGGGGGGGGTGGGTAGAGTGTCGAAGGAGAGGAAGAGCGGAGGGAAATCAGGGATAGAAAGCGGGACAGAAAAAAACAAACAAAAGGAAACAGGGAAACGACGGAAAGAATTATAGGGAGAAGAGAGGGGAAAGAAAAAAAGAGCAGAAGAAGCAAGGGACAAGGATAAAAGGGCTAGAATTATCATGGAAATGTAAATTGGGAAAAAGGCAACAAGAGTTTTGGAAAGTCAAAGGAGAGAAGGAAAGGGGAGATGATGGAGGGAAAGAAGAGCAGGAAGACAGAAGAGGATAGAAAGAGAGGAAGACACAGGGGGAAAAGAATATAGAAAGAAAAAAATAGGGGAAAAAAGGAATAAACGGGGAAGAAAGAGAGGAAAAGACTGTAAAGACAAAAAGACTGCGAAAGAAGAAAAGATAATTTCAAAAGAAAAAACTGAAAAAGTTTTCACTTCCGCTCGCGGGAATCGTATCAGTGGAATAGAAATCGGGCTGGGTAGCTCACCGGGATGACTTTAACCATAGGCATAACGTGTTAATTATTCCTACTCAGGAAAAATGTGGGTTCTTGTTCAATACCACCCTCTCCCGAACACACAGGATAGCCCCATCCCAGAAAGGAGGAGAGTGCCTTGTCAATCACTGTGATCGTCACGCTACGTAGTGAGGTATTACGGTACTAGCGATGTACACCGAAGTGAACGTGAACGGGGCTAGCGAACGCAGTGTGTAGGCATCAAATTGAGGGAAATGAGGCGGCAGCTCTCCACAGGGGTCCAGGTAAAAAGGGTACACATGTATAAAAGGCCAAATGACGCTGGTACAATTTTGCTGATTTTTTATTCATTTCCTACTTCTTTGTTGCCCACGAGTAATACCTTTTCAGCACAAGTTTTGCCCCCTGCAGACATGCAACCCAGGGCATATCATGAGAGTAGGATATATGACTTAGCAGTCCGAAGAGTGAAGAAAATTATCTGTGTTCATTGCAAGGCCTGGGGAGTGTATTGATGTTATTTCCGACTATCTCGGAGGCCCGGGCCCATAAATTTTGTCGAGGTGTCAGGTGATTGTCATTTACATTTAAATTTAAAAGGTCTTCTCGAAATCGAATGGTCAATATTTCAGGGATATCGTTGCCGATTTCCCCATACGCAACTCAACTTAAACATATATATGCCATGCTTCGAATATGTCTGTCCCAACTCGCGCTTGATGTTTGATATCAATTATACATAGCGCCACCAAATTACCACCCTGTGGTCCTCAAGCTCAAGAACTTCACCCGCGCCCGAGGAAAAATGCGAGTAATGCATCAAAATTTGCGAGAATTACACGCTCTAATATTGTGTTGTTGTTCATTCATAGAAAATGTTTCCAAAATACACAAACGGCCTCTCCGGGTTCCCAATGGCGGTCGCGGGCAAAATCGTAGGGCGAGATTCATGCAGTCGGAATATCATAAGTTAGGAAAAAATACATGTTAAGGTTTTTAGCGTGAGGGTGTAAGCAGGACTCCACAAGTCTTCATGTCTCTCCGTCCGTCCGTCCGCCGGCCGTCGTCCGTCCCGTTCGTTCCCGTTCGTTCGTTCGTTCGTTGTCCCGTTCGTCCGTTCGTCGTTCGTTCGTCCGTCGTCAGTCTGTTCGTCGTTCATTCAGAACTTCTAAACCATACATACGATCAGGTCGCGAAACTTGGTGGGTGGATGAAGTATGCCACTGGCTAGGTGAGTTACATTTTTGTTTGGCATAGTGTGATGAAATTTATTTAAATCCAATAAATTACCCCAATAAGTCGTCATTTTGTAAACTTCTGAACCGTAAATGCAATCAGGTGGAAACTTGGTTGGGTGGTTGAAGCATGCCAATGGATACTGGGCTAGGAACTGAGTTACACTTTTATTCTGCATAGGGTGATTAGGATTTTAATTAAATCCAATAATTACCCCACTTTCCAACGTCCATTGAGCGAGCTCTCTGTGACAGAGGTTTGTTTACATTACTCCATCCTCTGCAGAGCAGTGTTACCTTATCTGTCAGACGGTCCAGGTATGCCGCCTAGTGACAAATGAAACCTATGTCAGGGGGAAATGATTTGCCATCAACACATCTCGCTCTAAATTGTTGGAGGGACCCAGCAAAAGAGTTTTTCAAGTTGGTTCGATGGGTATAGTAGCTAATAACAGGCCTTGGAATGATTCTGTTGAGTACTTTGTTGCTGGGCCACTGATAGCAACTAGTAAGTCAATGTGTTGGACATGTTCCAAGCATTTCAAGGTTATGACAGATGACAGTGAAGGTCAATCAAATGTGAACAAACAAATAAAGGTGATTGGTGCCAGAACATTGCGTGTATTGCCACAGGAATTTTGCCCGTCCGTAGCTATCAAGACGTTTCGATTGCTGCTTGTTCACACAAGAAAAGGTTAGGAAATTATTAACGAAAAACGTTCATATAAACGTGCAAAACGTCGAGTGTATGGACTAAAATGTCACTATCAATAAAAATATCAAACTCACTTAGTCAATAAGATTGGACCACTATAATTTTGCGGGCGATAGAATATATTTTTGTGTGATATAATGCTCTCGAGAACTAACATTTGAGACCACACAAACATCCAGCTCTCAGTCTTTGACAAATTTGTGCTACGCTGCTTGGACAAATCATGGTGCCACTGCCCACTTCACCTAATTTAAAATCGCATGAACTGTTAAATGATATTCTCCTTATGAGTGAAGTTCATTTTAATTTAAGGATATAAGAAATGGCCATCCGGCCTCGCCTTTGGATTTTTTTGCGTAATTATAGGCCCAAATAGTATGAACATGAGAGGTGAAGGTGAAAGTCATTCTATTGTATAAAGGTTACCATTGAATTTTATATGAGAATGGACCATTCTGGAACCACCATTTTGGCATTTAATATTCAATCATTTCAAGAACGTTACCAGCGGCGCTGCAACCGATACCGCTTTGCTTTGGTAGCTCGAAATATCAAAGAAAGTAGAGTGAATTATCACAGAACATAGCCATCTGAAGATCACAATTGGCATTGAGAGACGAATTACGAAACTTTCGCTACGCTGTGGAGCGGCAACCTTATGGTTGCCGCATCATTGGATAGTTATGAAGCGCTTGAAAACCAGATGGTGGATACGATGAAATTTCACTTTTAATTTGACAAAAGTTTATTTAATTTCCTACCATGAAAAATGGGCCATCTGGGGTTCATGTGCATCTGAGAAAGACCATATTGAAGTGACGATGAGCTTCGCGCAACGAGTGCTGCCCTGCTTTCGTAGGATATATTCGTTTCAATTGCTGTGGCTAATGTAAAATTCTGATCTTTTTCATTTAAAGTTATGTTTAATTTTTTTTGTTGTTGAATGAAAAATGAACACATGGAGATCCCCATTTGGCAAAGGAGAACACTTTACATGCGCGCGGGCGGGGCAATATTAGGTGTCGCGCCAATTTAATTAATGGCAGCCGAAGCCTATCAAATGAATAATTGGAGGTGTAAAAAAGTGAACTGTACCAGAGCTTCAACTGAGATTTTCCACCGAATATATCCGGAAAAAAAAGTTTGGAGGTTTTGTAAATTTCAGGGTGTTGCTTTACTTCTATAAGGCCGGGAAGTGTGAAGGTCTTTTCCTGCTATCTGTGTACCAAGATTTGGGTAAATTTTCCCTGCGACACAAGATTTTCAAACTAAGACAAAATAGGTTTATTTCCATGTGAAATTTACGTTTCGCGCCCAGTGGACCCTGGCCCCCAAACTAGGCCTGTATGTAAAAAATCTAGTAATCGGTGACATTTCGAATGGTGGATTTGGCAATTTGATAAAGTAATTTATGTGTCATAATCCAATATACAAGACCTTTACGAAAGGAAGACAATGTTTAATTTCATCGGGAAATTCCAACTGGGCTCAGTACCACAAACTCGAAACACGAAGGAGAAAAGGGTTATATATATATATTCTGGGTATGTTTGGCATCTTTTGGATTCCGGCTCCGCCCACGCTGTTAGCATTGGATTCAGACTTATGTCGGTTGGAACAGAAAACCGTAGTCGGAAAGTTCAGTTAACGTGGAAAAACTATCTGAATAAACTTTGGGAAATTTACAATCATGAATAATTGAGCCGTATACTATACCTACGGGCAACCAGTGGAAAACCGAGAACGAGAAAAAAAAAAAAATTATATGGTATCTAGTAATACTGTTAGTAAGTATTCGACTACAGTTGGATATACATTATAGATTTGGCTATTTCATTTTTTATCACAAAGAAAAGGCAGTTATAATTGTGCCGAGTTGCTTCGAATGCACCAAAAAGTGTAAAGTTTTCGTGACTTCGCGCGTTAGGGCTAGTGGAGTAATTCGTCTACTCCCCAGTCCCATCCGTCTCGCAACTTATGGGAATTTCTGCCCCATGGCCCGTACCGTTAGCTTATACATATATCTCGCTCAGTTAGGTGAATCTTGTTACAACAACGTTCTCATTGACCTTTGAATGAACTACAAACAACTCTTTTTTTTATACTAAACCCTCGGTCCGTTTTTTCCTCCACGAACCCACGCGCCCAATTTTGTACTGCAGTGCCTAGGCTTAATGCAGACTGACTGGATTTTCAACAAGAATATTCTCCAGGGAAATGCGCGATACTCGGTGGTTCCCGGCGCCCTCGGTCACATGACGTTTATATCATGGTTGGGTACAGTAGCGCTTAAGCTGGAGGATGTCGTGAAGTTCTGCTGAGATCAAGATTTTTTCAGCTGTGCCGTAAACCCGGGAAATTTGTGCGCACCAGTGAGCAATACGAAGCAGCAATTGTTCAAATTCTGGCCAAAAGATGAGCCAGGGCAGCGACGGGACCGAGGTCTGAAATATGCTCCCAATTTTCCATGATTACAAAACTTGTGATATAAGGTACTTCACAGGGCGGCGCCCACGGGGAGGGGGGGTGGGGCAAGGGGGCAGTTGCCCCCCTGTGGGTTTTGGTTGTGGGGTTGGTATATTTAACTCTTGTGTAAGATGAAAAAACCCACTTTTTTTTCGCGCTCTCGCGTCACGGGCGTAAATCGCGGGGGGCTACGGGGGAGGTATACCCCACTTTGAGGGTAGGGGGTGGCCTGTACAAACATCCCCCCTCAGTCCTAATAATTATTTCTGACATTGATATTCATTCATAATTAGACCAATTCTCCACTTTTATAAACAAAATATTCGTATGTGCATTACCAACAGCCAATAAACTGTCATGTACCTGACAGTCCCTAAACTTACCCTATATGATTCGATTTCCCCTGAGCGCGAGCACCACAAAACTTACTAGACGGTACTTTCTAAGGGTGCAGAAGAACAGAAAACTGGTGAAACATTTATATCTGGCTCGGAAACGAGACGAAATGTGTTTGGACGATTTTTTTAAAAATGGAGATCCACACACGCACATGCCGCATGTACTTGATCGGGAGGGGAGGTCCTATCACTTACATTGGATAGATTGCCTGTGACTGACCTGTCGGTGAGGTTGCCCTCATTAACATACAGGTGTATGTTGTCTTTACATATTAGTTATTGCGTCATTTTAATGATTCAACTGTTTAATAGCTTTCAAGATGCTGCAACAATGCTCTTTCAACATCCACCAAATCGTTACGTATAATATATTCATTCTGAAGGCCGTCGTAACACAGCGAAAAAACCCTCAAGTGCCGTGAAGGGAGTTTGGGAGTTGGTGAAAAAGCAAATTTCTGGCCGCCTCCGCGCAAACCCAAGGTGGCGCTCCGCTTAGATAGTCATCTAGCCAATCATTCCCCCACCCCCCACTTCAAAACAAAAATCTTACGCCCCTGCTTCGCGCGCGTGGGCAGTGTTCTTCGGTCAGTTTTCATTTGATCCGAGATATCCCAACGCAGGGATTATGTAACAAATCAAGTTCGCGGATTCAAACAAATCTTCGCGATGGGGGGCCACGTTCCCCCAAACAAATTAGTTAGCAGTTAATGAAAACACCCAAAAAATTCTTCGGCGTCACGCGCGCCTGTCTGTGTTTTCTTCGTCAATTCTAATTGATCCGATTATCTGATATGATGCAACGCATTAGTCTTGTGGTTAAGACGATGATTGATACTAGATATTCGATTATCGGCTGCTTATGTACATCACTCGCGGCATTTCGCAGTCGCCATCATGTGCTGTGTTTGTATCTGTATCATCGTCTTGTCCAAAATTGCAATCTCATTCCAATTTGGAGGGAAGCCATCAAACACTGATAGGGAAACACACCCAGCCCTGGAGATTCAATATGTCCGTGAATGGTTAGACTGGTATTAGCTGGTACCAAACGTGACATCGAGGATGCTGTTCAGCAGTTTGACAATTCAACACCATATTCTTCTCAAATGACCACGCCAACAGTTTTTGTATTTGGACAAGACGATCATTCCAGCCAGTCGGGCTGCATCTTTTTTTGTGTATACAGATAAGAACAATCCGACTTCAAGAAGCGCTAAAACAATAATTGTCTTAAGCCAAAGACTAGCCACGCATATTAATGTACCAAACATGAATTTTCGCGGATGTTCGAAACACAACTGCGTAGATGGAGGAGGGGGGGGGGGGATGTTCACCCAAATCCCCCAATGAAAACATGTGGGTGATAGTTTTCAACACTAAGGTAAATCAAAAACCCAAAAATTTTCACGCCGCTTCGCAGCGCCGTGGTCATGTTTTTACATAAATTTCATTGATCTGATTTATATTCCCACGCATGAATCTCCTTGTACCGAAAATCAAGTTGATCGGTTCGAACAAAATCTTCAAAGAGGGGGGAGGGGAGGGAACCGTTCCCCCAATCAAACCTTGCTGAAAAAATAAAAAATGTTGTGGTGTAGTTTTGGACACTCATGTAAGTTAATAAAAAGCCCAAATTTCCGCGCGCTTCGCACGAGCGTGCTCGCGTACCTGTGTTTTCTTCGTCAATTTTCATTTGATCTGATGATATTGCACGCGCATAAGATATTGTACCGTTGGGGCTGCTCGACTTTCAGAGGGAGGCGTTCATCAAGTATTCGGCTCTGGGGACGCCATTCCGGCCACCCCAGTCGCATATTTACTCCAGCGGTTATTTAGTCCCCCAATCGGCAGTACAAAAGTTCAGTTAAAATGTTAGCCTTGCCGCATATATGCGGCACGGGAACGGAAGGCTACGTTCACGTCGCTTTTTGTGGTTATGCGCTATCAGTTATGAACTTGCTATGCGGTCGATGCTGGTCGTCGGGGACATCCTCTAAATCATAAAGTGAGGAAAATTTAAATAAAAAATTTACCGTTATACAAAAGGACAGGACAAAAAAAACCAACCAAAACGAAATATTTTCAGTGTCGATGTAACGGCCCAGAGAGGCGACCTCCTGTCATCTGGGGCTGTCGACAGCCAAATTTTTGGTACGCTCCGCGCCAACTGTGTTGGCGCTCCGCTTAGATAGTCATCATCAAGTTCGACCCCCACCCTATTGAAAACCCCTGGCGCCGCCCCGGATACCCATGTTCGAGCAATTGGTACATGACACAGACTAAAAATGCAACGAAGAACTGAGGTTCGAGATCGAAATGTTCGAATTTTCCACCGAATAAAACATTTGATCATGAAATACACACATTCGACGTTGGTACATTGCAGCTAAAACGCAGGAAAGGCCACTCCGGCCCATATTTTTAACTTGGGGGGGGGGGATTTCTGCAAACCAAACATGTGGTACGCTCACCGCCAAACTCATTGGGGGATGGCGCTCCGCTAGGGATAGTATTATCCCCTCCGCAACCGCCCCCGTAAAAGTCTGTGAACCCTTGTGCCCCCAAAATGAAGTTTGGCCACGCGACTGGCAAGGCTCTCCTCCCCGATGCTCTTGGTCAGTTGAATTTTTGTATTTCCAGTTGCAATTTTGTAGCTCTTTCAACCCCCACCCCCTCATCAGACCCTAGCTTACGTCCCTGGGTGCCAACAGTCATTCAGTCCATTCCAGGATAAACCGGCAATCCCAACATTCAGCCCAGGTTCCAGATATGAGCTGTTAACATGTGACTGGAATGGTCGCTGATTGGGTGTGTGAAATGTCAATAACTTCCCAGAGCGCTTGTGGTAACCTTTTGCGGGAACAAGGCGCTATCGTATGTAGGTATGATGTATGTAGTATGTAGTGTATGGATGTATGTATGTATGTATGTATGTACTTGGCGATACTAAATGGGGTGGGGGGGGGGGGGGAGACAGGTCCTTCTTCTATCCTTAGCAGCGAAAAAATTTCTTTTAGGCTCTGACCCAGAGCGCGATCGTTACTGAATATGGAAAAGCGGGGAACGAGGTGGACTACAATGATCATCTAAGCTAGCGAAGCGCTATGCAACAGTTCGAGGTCCAAATTCTATCTTCATACGACATCCGTTTGCAATGTTATACGCTCCAAAACATTGAAAGTATCGATTTCTTTTGCTCGCGCACGCTCGCGAACAATTAAGAGATCAGTCATGTCACAATAGTACAACTCAGCTTTTTCTTTCGTTTCTCTCGAAATTGAAAGTCAATTTTTTTCTTTGGGAATGGGCGGCTTCAAGCAAGGTTCACAATGATGAGTTAGAATCTTGTGCCATTTTCCTGTGAAGAAAAACATGTTGAGAGCTCATCAGCAAGCGTCCAGTTCGCCAAAAACATAGGCACAATGGATTACATAAGGAATTGTCAGGTTGTCTGAGAATCAGGCACAGACGTCATTAATTTCCGCACCCGATTGTGACAGTGTGCAAAACGCAGAGATGAGATCCCTACGTCACCCCCCCCCCCCGCCTTCTCTCCGCTCATCACTTTCGTGAGTTGAGGGAAAAACGCCGTGAAGGAAATGCCCAACTCCGGGAGAAAGAAATTCGTCTTGCCTCCCTTGACTGGAAGGCTTGGCTACGCGCCTGGCTGGGGTGACTGAATGTCAAATGGGGGAGGGAAGGAGATGTCGTTTTAGCTAGAGAATGTGTTGGGAACGCTTCGCGCCTATGCCTGGGGGTACGGGGCCCACCAAAGGACCGTTGTGGGGCAAAAGCATGTCCTCACCGGAACCCTGCAATTCATGGATCTTGGGGATTTTTTTAGCGGCATTTAGCGTCGTTCGGGCGGAAAGAATTTGACGCAGCTTGAATGGAAAAAACGGAAAAACACTAATATGACTGATGAAATTTCCAATAGAGGAGGGGCACTGGAGTCCGGAGAATGAAATCCAAGGACGGGGGTAGTTTTTTTTTGATTCCCTTGCCGAAGGCAAAAAGGAATATATGAGTCATGTGTGCGTAGTGTGTGTTACGTGGTATGTAGTGTGTGGGTTGTGGGATGTGTAGGGTGTGTGGTGTGGTGATGGGTGTGTGTGTGTGCGCATTTGTGTGTGTAAAACACCCCTTGTCATACGATATCTGGACGAACGCCAAAAACAGGTTACAAGTTCCAATTAGGAAACTTGGGTTTTGCTCATGTCGTGAGGGTTAATCATTTTGTTTTAGTGCCGGTTTCAAAGGTCATTAGGGTCACGACAGGGCGCAAAGTTCGATCGAAACACTGTCAGCGTTATCTAATTATGGAAGGTGGCTATTAAGTGTATATTAGGTAGTGGGTTGCTGCAGATATACAGATATAGTGAAGATGAACCCTATTGTTCTTGGTTGTCAGGTCAAGGTATAGGGCAATCTTCTATGTCTTGGCAAACGAAAAACATTTCAGCAGCATTGGGGATAATGGAAAGTTTTGTTTCGTCAAGGTGAAATACATTTGATGACCAACTTGCGTCCTCATTTGAACCTTTGACCACATTGACATTCATGACATTGTGACCGTCGGGGTCATATTTCGTAACGACCAGACTCGTCTTGTTGCAACGACCAAGAAGTCATTGCAACTGACGTACTAAAAACACCCAGCAAACACAAAACGTTTTGAAACGTTTCCAAAACAGTTCTCAATATGTTTCGCCAAGGTTTTTGAAAAAAACGTTTTTGTGAGAGTAACAGTGGAATGTTTGAAAAAACGTTTATGAAACGTTTAACAAAACGTTTTGAGAAAATGTTTTAGTACATTTTGTTTTATTTGATATTTATATGAGTAACAGCGGACCAAGGAAGCTCGAACGATCATCTAACAACTCCCGCCACATCACTAGCTCAACCTGAACCTGTTTTGGAGTAACTGTTTTTTCGCTAAAGGTTTATGGAGCAATTTTTAATAAAAAAAAAAAAATTAAAGTTTCCAACACGGTTTATTAAAAACGTTTTGTAAAACGTTTTTAAAAACATATTTTCCTACATCTATGTTACTCAACAAAAAACATTTTCAAAACCTTTGTTGAAAATGTTTTTTTGAAACGTTGCTTGTGTTTGGTAGGGCACTATGTCCTCTATAAAAGGGTAAAAAACCAGCATGTGAAACACTGATAAACTCAAAAATCCTCATATCTCTTTCTTCGCAACGATAGCATTTTAGATTTAGGGGTTGGGCTAATGTTACTCGGTTTTGTCTGTGCCACCACTCTGGTGACCTACCTTACTTCCTTTGAACCTTTTGACCTCATCTACCCTAATGACTTGCGGACCTTCTGGGTCAGTCTTCGTAACGACTAGACACTCGTGTTTTGGCAACAACATGAGTCAATTGCCACTGACGTACTAAACACTTCTATCACACGTTATCTACAATTATGTCCTCTGTAAAGGGTGAACCAAGCTTCAAAGCTAATGATTCATTGTTCGACATTGCCTTCTCGGCACTGTAACATAGGTTAATAGGCGTAAAGGGACGTTCTATTCGTCTGTGTGCTACCACTACCCACTATCCATGTACACACAGAAGTGAACAAATGCAGTAATTGCGTTCTATTGAACCAGTTTCCATAAATCTTTCACTTTGTATTTTGTTATCCATGCGGCCAGTTAAAGACACACAATATACTGAACTGTTCCTCAAAGTCCTTTCTAGAGTTTATTGAATTCATTCAGCTCTCATTGTATAGCCACACTCACTTCTCCATCTATGGTAGACTTGTGAACAAACCTGTTCATTTCATTTTGTTTTACCATCAATCTTCTGTACAATAATTACCTTTTTCTCGAATGAGAGGGTGGCATAATGTAGCTAGACTGAGGGAGAAGCATCAATGAGCCTATGCCCCACTTCAACAAATCCCACTCTCCCTCCCACCACGACCTTCAATTGTTCCCTTTTGTTGAGCGGAGCCCGATCAAGTATGCTTTAGCCTACATTGAATATTCGAGGACAATATCAAATAGAACTCTTTGGAAAGGAAAAATGAGGAGGGGGGTGTGGGGGGGGGTCTGCGTGTCGAGCACCTTGCTCCCTCCCTCCCATCTCAGGCGAAATCCTGGTGCCCCCTGCTAGGTGTGTGATCCTCTTATGCTTCATTGAACAATTGAGTTCTGCCGTTTGGCGAAGCGCCCAGAATAGCACGTTTAAGGTTGGCAACTGTAGATTTCCTCACTTAGTGTCTCGCAGGTCCGTGCGTGCTTTGTGTTCCAGGATCTCTCCATCAATACTATTTAACTACTCCATGATATTCGCTTAAGTCAATTATCGCATTCTGCAACCCGGCAGTAAACACTTACCAGAGCGTAAAGGATATACACCTAACAGGCCGTGCACCCTCAGGATCCGCCTGAGGGAGTGAGAA
>JAODTK010005365.1:22500-169049 GCA_026419785.1 Sclerodactyla briareus | reverse complement strand
GAGAGGGGTTATACAAACCAATATCTGTTATAAGAGTTGGTGGTCAGATTTAGGTTATTCAAAAAGAATACATTAGTCCCATTGTATTACGCCTCCGAATTTTGGGAAGATTCCTCTCAGTGATCCTTGAGAAAGCCGAGGCTGAGATCATTGAATAATCGGAGAGAAATCACTTCCGTAGTCTATATTCTTCGTTGCACAATTGTCAAGATAAGGTGATATTTCACCGTCCTCCGTACTTTGCTCGTATTGCCAGGTATAATATACATGGAACCCAAACTCAAACGCTCGTTTGTTTCTTATCATTGATAGAACCTTCGGAATGTTCTGCCCCAATTCCTCACTGTATATACATTTCAGCGATCATCATTGAAAGTCTAAAATCAACGAGTCCTCTCTTTTCGTCATTGTCCTGGATATAGGTGTTTTTTTTTTTCTTTAAAGAATACCTTTGTGGATCTACGAAAACTAGGAACAGGCGAACGGTAGTTAGTTATACACTTTATATTACTATTCAGGGGATTTGGGTGGGGATACGTGCATCGACCACAGAAAGCACAGGAACTGGGACGATTGGGATGAACAAGTGCATTAGTGGAACGCGTAGGCGGTACACGTGAAAACGTCGGGGGGCCTTGTTCGCGTAATCGGCGGACATCTGGAGGTTGGTTTCTACTGATGCTCTTATAAGTCCATTTTCACTCTCCATAGAGAGTCGTAAGTATTCGGTGTTTATTATAGGCCGTCATGGATTAATATATCTAAAATGCAGCAAATACCGTCATCGTGACCTTTGTCAGAAGCTCTTCAATTTCCTCAAGAGATTACACTACAATAATTATTATTTCGAGTGCCGAAAGTTGTGCCTGTGAATCTCTGCTAAATATGAATTCCAATATTGATGGATTTTTTACTATTCCGCGGTAGCACAAAAGCCTAGCTATTTATCACACAGATACACGGACCGCCTGTCCGCAATTGAGTGTTGCTCTAGCTTGAATTGATTCGAAAAACCGGATACAGACGGCGCCCCGATGATGACTCTCGACGGCCTTTAAATTGCACTCTGTTGCTTTGTATGTTAGGCACAACCCTGTCTAGCAGTCTAGTGGGCATTGCAAGTATTTTGAAATATCGCAATAATAATGTTATATATATATATATATTATTATATATATATATATAATATATATATATATATATATATATATATATATTATTATATATATTATATATTATATATATATAATATATATATTATATATATTATATATATATATATAGATATATATATATATATTATATATATATATATATGCTATTTCGGGATGAGCACACAAAGGTTATCAATACAATTTGAAGAGCTTTTAAAACTGTTTAAGAAAAAAAAAAACAGGTAAGGAACAGGTTTTATTACCTTACATTATTATCGTTACATTTGAACAATAAATTCTGAAAGCGTTTTCATGACCTCCTAAACGCGTTCCAACGAAATTTGGCGGCATGAAAGTGACGCTAAAATGGTCAGGAATGTTTCCAGGGCTAACATTACCTGAATTTGAATTTTATGAGAACGTTATAAGATAAGATAAGATAAGTACGATTCACTGTGTTACACCCACACAGGGTTATTGCATGATCGTTATACAGAATGAGATGTATGTAACAAGGAGATACAGCACATAAAAAAGACGCAAAACAATAACAAAGTGTAACAGCGGCTATTAATGCGACAAGATGGAAGTTAGTACCACAGAGCAAGTACACTAGCGATAATTTCTGAATATATTTTAATTTGGTTGAGTCGAGAGAAGGGAATCCTCATGAATGACCCTGTGGCCAATACAACCCAAACGAAGAAAAACATAACTTACAGAACGCTGCCACAATTCCTGGAGAACAAATGAAGACTGACTGTTCTTTAATGCATTAACACACTCAAGCCAAAATCTTCAGGCTGTTCCACTCATTGATCACTGAGAGAAATACTTCCGAATATATAATCTTGCAACGTTTGCAACGAAACTTGGGACAATGACCCCATATAGTAACATTTAAAAATTCAAAGAAGTAGTCGAAGGGAAGGCCATCGAAATCATGGCCGATTTGGCAAACCTGGATTCAAATACGTTTAACTCGAAGTCGACTTAGCTGCAATGGAGTCAAACCGATACGCTATCACGTTGAATGTTCTCAATAAACAGCTTATCTTTCAAGAAATAAGAATTCACCAGCACGGAATACTCCAGGTGGGTATCACCAACTATTTGAACAGCCTCACCACAATATCTTCATGAAGTTATGGAGTTATAGAGGTATGAAAAATATGAAATGAATTTATCAAAGCCGAGCATCTAATTACCTTTCCTAGGACACACAACCCTTTGAAACCCAATCGTACCATCGTTATTCGATGTCACTTGTGAAAACAACTCGGTGTCCGGCCGCGGGACTGTTTCAACACTGGAACTGCGCAGAATCATCGAGATCGTTACATAGGCCAAGAAAGGGACCCAGAACCGACCCTCGGGGACCAACAGTGACCTTATTGTCAGTGGGAAAAAAACGATCTTAATGACAATCGCTGCACTCGGTTTTTTTCCAATTACAAGAGCCACCCTTAACCCATGCACTCCAGCCCCTACCGGTGAGTGATACCCAAATTCGACAGTTTGAGTAAGAGAGTTTAGGATGCACTTTGTCAAACGCTTTCTGGGAGTCAGATAAAATTTCCGTTTAGACATTCGTTTCTATACTACTACAGATAAAGGCATACTAGGGATGAATCGTGAATGTCTGAAAGAATCTAATATGCCTTACAGAAGAAAAAAAAACAATTTTTTATTGTGGACATAAACGGAGAGATCGAGAATCAGTGAGTGTCATAGTAGTTTTCGCGTGGAGGTATACAGTTTGCCAGAGACCGTAAGGTGTTCGGGCAGGAAATGTTTCGACTTGACCGCTTATATAGTGCCAGAGAAGCTGATGACATTTTATTAGTCTGTGATGCACTAGGAAAGAGAAAGAGAAAAAAACCAGGACAGTCTTTGAAATTGACATTTAGGTCAGGTTAACGGTTCCGTTTCGGATGCCAACGGTACTTATCGTGGCACTCCTGTGCAACGACAAACACCAGGTTTATACAGCTTAGTTCACTCTCCTTGGCTTAGCAGAGAATTTTCCTCAGGAACATGCCACCCATAGTTTCGAAGCTGAAAAGTAGACCACATGGCGCTCCAAATTACATACGTCACGATACGATAAGGCGGCTTGGAGTAGCGTATAATGTTTTTCAGACAACCTGTCACGGGAGATAATCCCATAGTATCATGGCGGGACATAAAACTCACGAAAGTGTATAACGAAAACACAAGATGGATTGAGTCAAAAATTCCACACTCTGGGTGTGCCATACTTCACGGGTGGTTCGCAAGACCAATGTCTCGAGCACAGTAACCTGTAGAGTATACTACGAGAGATAGGTGGCCAAATGTCAAATGATTATACCTACTGAATATCATGACTGCTATGTTAAGTACTGAACCGATAAGTGTGGTTCGGCCTGAATCTAATGAAGCTTCATTAAAATGGCGATCAGTGCGTTTATATAATGTTTAATTAGGTTGCCTTCACAAGTAAATGTATCCTTTAAGCGGATGAGTGCCTATCGCCATTTACTAACATCTACTTTGTTTGGAGATTCTACCACCTGAACATCAGGGTGTGATATTGGAACTCTAATTTTTAAAAGCAGAAGCCATTGCAACTTGCAAGAGGGTAAGTAGAGTAGAGAGGTTATTGCAATTACAAATATTTAACATTCATATTGATAGCTAACAAGTTAACGGTAGTGTCGCTATAGCTCTGATCAACTTACTTATTCTTCCATTTCTTCCGTGAGTACGCAAGCTAAAAATTGTCTTTTCGATGAGCAGCCAAGTTGAATTTTTTCCTGTTTTCCATAATCAATATCGAGAAGGCGCTCGCATAAATAACCATAAATGAAATCTCAAATACAATATCGAACGCGTTCCCGTTAGCAGACTCTGTAATTTTAGGCGAGGTCTATTGATCAAATACAACAAAACACTCTGATCGTATTACGTCTTCTGAGCCATCTTACCACAGCTCACCAATTCGATATTCGGTTTTATGTAGGAATATTGTGGTTCATCCTTATCATCCACCCTTTTCATAAGTCACCTTGAGGTTCGCGAAAACCCATTTATCAGAAAAGCTACTTCTGAATGTTAGATTAACCAGTTTGGGATAAAATAAAATAGATTCTATGTCGCTTGTCTTTTAGAGAATTTTAGTGTATCTTTATTATACGCCTAAGCACCGAGGAATACGTAAACCCCGGAGAATATGGCACGTTTTCATCGCCTCGAGTGTTGCACTCAGGAGGCATTACTACTCGGTAATCTGGTGAAAGAAGACCTCTGTTTATTGGAACCTGTGTGAAGTTTAGGAGACCCTTTTAAAGCAAAACAAAGCACCGTTAGCTTATGTAATAGAATAAATCTCAGTGTCCGGTTTCGAAGCGTAACAAAAGAATATATACTTCACTCATACTCCAATTTACTCTCACACTCCTCCATCATCTCGCAAATGTGTGGTCGGCATGAGTCCCACTGTTCCAGAAAAAAACAGTTGGCATTGGCAATTTTTCTTTCATCCGACCACACATATAATTTTCTTAACTGCGAGGTTTTGAGTGCGGAATGGAATGGTCGTGGGGGTCGCAAACACACATGGATCATCGTGGAAGTGTTTATGAAAGGTTGACAGTAGTAATAGATCACAAATCGTCAGTCAGGGCCATCGTGCTAGCGGGGTGTGGGCGGAAAGTTAATCGTTGAATATGCGGCAAGTTGATAGCAACCACACCACCAATAAGCGACTTTGCGCTCATCTACACTACACCAGGGGGCATACGGTCTAGCTTCTAAACGAATCAGACTGATAATGGGAGTGCTATGTGCTGGTTCTTTAGTGAGCTTTCTAATGTGGTGGTTTATTTAACAAGTGCACAAGGTCCAACACCCATAAGGGCGTTGAGGTCCTTAAAATCGAAGCTCGAGAAAAATAAAAAATCACGTAAATTCACCATGGTAGCATAACGAGAAACTGAGACCATCGACCTTGTCCGCTATGGTGAAATGACCTGCGGGTGCATGTACTGCGTATAATGTTGCGACTTTCATATATAGATATCCGCTTCACTCAACTTTGTTGTTATGTTTTTATTTTTTAAAAGGGATTACTCAAAAGGCAAATAGATCCCAACTGGACATCTACCTGTGCAGTGGTGCCAACAGAACAGAAACATGGAAGGATGGTTACCTCGTTGTTTTCCCTCCGGAGAACTGAGCTGCAAGTTCTCGCGTGGGTACACTCGTTAAATTAGCCCCCATGGCAGATGCCAGAAATCTTTGACGTCTTCCAAAAAGTTATCATCAGCCAATGCATCCCATTTTAGTCTTGATAGTGAGTCACTTGTTCTGAGTTGTTTGAAGAGTACGATTTCTATACCTCTATTGTGTCCGAAGACGTCAGAGAGACATGCCTCTGAGACATGCAAGACATGTTAGCTGCACGCCAATATTAACAACTCATATGCAAGTTCAATCTCGGCGCATGCGCTTTTTGCGAAGGTTATACAGATGCTTTCAATTGTATCGATATTAAAGTCAATCCGACCCATTCTTCGCAAATAACCCCTGACTTGAGGTATTCCGGGCACGTTACGGCCTGATTCTTTGTAATACTTGGAGCATCACTCGGAAGACCGAGAATTCTCGAATCTGACTGTTGCCGAATTGAGAATGACGTTCCTCTCCCATTTTCTGGTTAAGTTTTTGCATTGGAGGAGTGAAATCATCTGAGACATGTGACGACGCCACCATCACCTACAGGTGAACTTCGAGACAACGTCAAATCAGAAATTATCTGAAAATGTAAGGTACATTGACGAATGAGTACCGTATTGCCGGAATATTATCTTGAATAGCAGTAAAAAATTACGTATTCCGGCTGGAGAAGAAACAGGTCCTCAGGTGGGAAAGTCGCGAAGAATGCACTCAACAACTATCTCTCCCTTAACGACCAATCATGACTACATATATGATTGAGCACACATGTCTGAGCGGTATGAAACGAGTCGCCATTGATTGAGGACAGCTTAGCTGTTGTTTGAGAAACTGCTTGAAGTAGCAATTTCCAGGACAATTCCTGGCTTAAATATCTGACAGCTTTTGTGAAGATGTACCTTCACCATGAATTCCTAAATAACAAATAAATCCCTCTGCGACACAACTAGTATCAATTGTCCAATAGTAAAAATGTTTCACACATGGGTCAGCATGTTAAACATATCGTGCTTTCGTTTGTGATGACGTTAAGGCGCCCACATACATTCGTCCGGTGGTGCTCCTGTAGTGTGATGGCATTGTATCTCAAGGGCAAAATAACATAATTTTATGTCTGAATGTATTACTCGGTCCAGCTATGGAATCTGACGTTTGCTGGGTCGTAGGAATTCCACCATACCACTGAAATCAGTACCTATTTACCTGCGAGAAACGAGGAACAAGCAGCATTTGCTTCAATTAATTACAGTTTTATTATTTCCCGGAATGATGAATCGAATCCACTGCACTTCGATAGGTCAGTGAGTAGAGGGAAAATCTACGGATGCCAACTTACATGAACAGCCCGTTGTTCAGATTCAACGTTTACTCGAGGCTTTTACATTGTTCATCTCTATAATTGACTGGATATGTGGATGTACTGTAGGGCATATGGTACCTAGGAGAGATCATTTGTACTTCTTACTGAAGTCAAGTAGTAAAATTTGAAAACCAATTTACGAAAAAGGAACAATCTAACGAACTATGATCGAAAAGAAAAATACAGCGTTGTCGGTTTCGTATCCCACTTCAGTCTTGAGGGTAACGAGGTGATGTCACTGATATGTCTCACATGCACAGGTTAAAAATAACCCCCAATCCGAGCTCAGGACTTCATGGTCGACGCTTGCAATTTCGGGGAATGTGGCTCCGATAAACTACGGAGTAAAATCAAACATCATCCTACAGGTAAGACTCGTTAAATTGTTAGATTTTACCTTCCATCATGCAACACCTCGGTATTTCATGACACTTCAAAGTCGGAGCTGACCTGACAAATTAGTCGAAATAGCTAGCTCCGTTGCTGAAATAGAAAACCAAGCACTTTACGGCATTTATATTTGTGCCGTTCGGTATTTGCTTCTCCGCACACAACTTCACATTCAACTTCACAATCAAGATAACATTAATGTATAGACCCATATTGTGAGAACGCATGTCGAAGAATATCATATCATTATCTGATCCATAAACTACAGAATTCATGTCGCCGACTAGAACACCAATTCCACGCCACATTTGTCATTTGGCTGTCTCTCCTATAGAAAATTGGCGAATGTCTTTTCCGAACTTTTCCGAATGAGCCTTATACAAACTGACATCCACGCGAGCAGATGCCATGGCCTGTTTAAACTACCTTGCCAGACAGTCTCATGTGTGTTTTTGTGTAGCTAATGAATAACCGAGTCTCTTTGTCACGTAGTCGTCCCGTAGCTTCTAAGTGTCTTTCAAGAACAAATACCAAATTTCGGAAAATCTCATCTCTATCTTGAAATGATGTTTCGTTGTTTTCTGTGCAATTCTCCTGATTGTAAAAATGAAAAAAATTGGCGTCTCCTGCATATAATACAGTAGAAGTTGCTGAATTGCCAGTATTGTATATTCTTTGCGCTTTGTCTGTTTGTGAGCTGGATTTTGCAATGTTAATGAATCCAATTGGTGTAGCTTGCGCAGATAATCGAGCGCAATCGATACATCCCATATTTCTGAGTATCTGGTTTGAGGTGGCCTCAATTCGAACACGCCTTCCATGAATCTCGATACTAGGGGTCGTGACTAATAGCTCTGTTATTGGAGCATGATTTGTTTGAGTGTTGAAACGGCATTACGAGCAGAGTTTAGGCTGGGGCTGCCTGTCTGCTGAGGGTGAGAGTATGGGCGCGACGACAGTATCGCTGGGTTTTGCCCAAGTCAAGCCATCGTTTGTGATATGACATGTACTGCTTGTTATTTCCAGTTCGCAGTGAAGACAAGGTGATTTCGCTGGTCTCGCTTGGAATCCCTTCTTGCACGAGGACTTCCGGACAAGAAACATGTAAGAACTCGTACTTTCCCACATTAGAGTGCTTGCTATTAGCAGTGATGGTCATGGATGAGATGGTTGAAAACCACGCTTGGATTGACCAATTGGGAAGTATGACTATCCCCGTTGCTTGCTTCCCCCTTTTGAATCTTGCATAGAACAACGACTGAACCTGAAGCGTAGTGGCAGGCATGGGGTAATTCCCGACCATCTGATAGAAAACGCTTGAGGACAAATGCGATCTGTTCTGGCTTCCAGGAGTTATGAGGGGTCACTTGCTTGTTCTGGCTAGAAGCTAAAGAATCAATATCTGGCTCCAATCAAGGGTCTGCTAGTCGTAAAAAGATTTCACAGTTTAACATCCACTCCCCAACCAGATTTCGAGGCATCGATATATGAAATAACTCTGGGTTCGGATTCGCCAATTGGCATGTATGCTGTGGCTGGATTTGACAACCACCAATCAATCTTTTTCATTGCTACTTGCGAAATTGTTAGAGTGGTTCCGAAATTTCCGAAGCCCCGTTTCAATGCTTCATCAATTTCCACTTTCAATTGACGGTAGAACAGTCAGAAAAAACTGCACCCATTGCACCATTATATAATATGTGATTGACTGATAAACAGCAGTTGCCAGACAATTTAGCTAGGAATTCATCACATGACCGCTGAGTAGGCCGATTGCGAATAAGCGTCCTAAAATAATGTCGTAAAATAAACAGTCACTCTCCGGTAGTTTCCGTTTAATATGTATAACCAAGTTTTATTCTAATTGACTTCAGAGGAAATATTAACGAACATTTAGGGGATGCTGTTTGAAACTATCATGCATTGCTACCTGATGCTTTGTTAGATTGCGATACAAGAATGTCCGCCTACATTCAATGAGTTGCATGTCGAGAACAAGTGAAGTGAATGTTTCTCAATACGCCGTAGGCGGTCAGAGCTGGTAACATGGGTCCGAATGAATTGCTTGTTCGAACGTTCGCCTGTTGGGAAATGTCAGTAGGCCTGACTGGACGACAAGCCTATAAACAACTGCCGCTTCGTTAGTTGTCGCGATCATTGGCATGGAGTTGTGTTCTCCTCACTATAATCGTATTGATGACATCTGGTTCGCTTTGACGAATGGATCTGTAATGTCTCCCTTATTCATAAGAGTTGCTGATGTTATTTCAAGAACACGATGTGCCCTACCGTGTGGTCGACCTCGATGCAGTCCAGGGAGGTAATGGGTAAATATACAGGCCGCTCCGATCCAGACTGCATCGGGGAAGGCCGATGGAGAATCTGACGGCAACGAAAAGAATCTCCAATTTCACGATCTGATGAAAACAAAATAGCGACAATTCGAATACACACACCCAATCCATTTGATATTCATCCGAAATAAATGCCTACATAATAGGGTAATTCAGGTGATAACTATTTTGTGAAAGACTTGACCTGAATCCAGTCTCATCGATCACTTTACGAAATGACATAATCGTGCATATATGTAAAAACGAATGAGAAAGTTTAGTAACTTGACTCGCCAGTCTTATGCCAAGATAATGGAACAATTCCCTTTTCTTCAACTTTGCTCTCCGGATATTCCTCATATTTGACATGACTTAGGCCAGTCGGTATTGGTTTGCGTACTGCTTAGATTGTGGTTGGTAGTTAGTCAGCAGACTGTGTAACTCCCATCTATAAACTACCTCGGGTGATACGTTTTTCAAGTCGGTTAATCGTCCCGAGATCCCATTGGGAAAGGATATGAACGCATGACAGGCCGACAACACCCCGGAGGGCGCGCTCTCACTATGGAGGACAAGAACGGTATTCTCCTGACTGACAGTAATGACATTACGTAGAGATGGACAGAATACTGCGATGATCCATACAACTACGAAATCAACCCCAACACCTCAATACTGCCTAACAACCATACCCCGACTGAAGATGAGGATAACATACCTGTTTTGAAAAGTGAGGTAGAAGCAGCGGTCCACAGCCTAAAAAACGGGCAAGTCTCCGGAGTAGATAGCGTGTCAGCTGAATTGCTGAAATGTGGTGGCGTTGAAACGAAACAGGCAACTCACAAATCTCTGTCCGAAGATTTGGGAGCAAAAGGAGTGGCCAAGGGAAGGGTCCCCGGTAATTATCCTGCCGAAGAAAGGTAATCTAAGGCTCTGCCAGAATTACAGGAACCAATCATACCTAACGGAACTGGCCAATGGTTGCTGAGAACTTTCGCATGGAGATCAGTGCAAAACAAAAATCCAAATGATGAATAGCAGATTACACCCATGCTTATGTCAATTACACCCATGCTGAAGCTACACTGCAAGGCGAGCCTATTGGTGTATTCTCCGGTTCCAAATACCATGGAGTAACTCTCACTAAAGATAGGATCAGTGCAGCGGAAATTCACACCGGAGTGCAACATCCACGGCATCACTGGCCAGACTTAATAGGATATGTAAGAGCAACATCAGTTTCACCGCCAAATTCCGGCTCTTCAAGTCACTGATTGTCTCTATTCGACTCTATTGGTGTGAGACTTGGACACTTCTGGCAGACAGTGGAAGGAGAATTCGAGCTTCCGAGACAAAGTGCGTGAAGAAACTGCTCGGCATTTCTCATACTGACATTGGCGTACCCAGGGTACCAGAACGGGGGGGGGGGGGGAATTGCCTGCTGGGAAGGGGTCCAAGGGGGGGGGGAGGGTGTCCTTCTCCCCTTTTGGAAATTTTGACTTTCGGAGATTGGCTAGATGCCAAATGGTACTATATTTAATGCTAGATTTGAACTGATATTTATCCGGGATTCCTACTTTTGGGTAATGTTTAGTTAATTTGTTATCTTAATTGAATCTTCCTGTGATTTTCTTTCATTTCATTTTGCGTGAAACTCCACATGGTGCCGGGGGGGTATTCACCAGTTGTACAATCATGTGAGCGGAACTCCATCTCAATGGTGCGGGGGGGGGGGGGGGAGAGGTAAGTTACGTCCCCACATTCACACCCGGCGATCCGTGATAAATATTGGGGGCATATGAGGTGAGCACCATCTTAGCGTAGCTCGCCACATCGGTTGGCTCGGGCGTAAGACTATTTTTTTTTTTACAGACTCTCCGGATTGCAAGAAACGGCTCTTCCCAGGTCGTATATCGCAGTAAGCAATATCCCTAAAATTGGCAGTAAATTTCCTTAAATTTCAATTTCAAGAAACGTCTTTGGAGGAAATGATCAATTTTTTATTCCAAGTATCGGGTCACCATCCATTGACGCGTAGCATACAAGAAAACAAAAATCGTTTAACACAGGCCCTCCAGATTGCAAGAAACGGCAACTTCCTGTCCGTAATATGGCAGTAAGGCATATCATGAAATATATCACTGAAAATGACAATAATTTTTCGAAAACTTCTTACATACCCCTATTTTTCAGAGGTTTTCCCGCTGCCCATAGAGGAACCCTTCCAATTGGTTAGAGGTTGCTCGCATCTTGAACATTCGTTCGAACATCAGTGTCGTGGAATTTGTGCGCATTTCTCGGGCATACGTCAACCACGTAAACTTCCATACTGATGTGCACGCCGGATCCCCAGCCCTGTTATTTTTGTTGCATATATAACTTTCGTCTTTTATCAAGAAGCAGTACATTAGGCTGGCAAAGCAGATCTGTATATAAACAATCAGGCATCAGAGGTAGACTACGCTCAAGCCATTGGTTTTGGTGCCAAGTGTTAGGAAAACGGCAGTTGCGATTCAAGCATGGTGGGGGCAACATGAATCGTGTTCCAAACAAAGTTCTTCGTGTGGCAAGTTCCCACATGTTCGCCGCACTTGTGGATGACACGTATGGAGAGATGCTAGAATCTGACAATGGGGCCCTACCTGTATTATACATGTACGGAAAAGAAAATACAGCGCGCGCAGCCCGGATTTTTTGCATTTTGGCCTTCTCAACATAAAATTTGAGCGATCTGATTATAAATATGTGTTAGGCCTCGGTGGTATGGCCATACCGTACCTTTGGTCGTAGGATTTTTTCTCACCAGTCCACCGAATATTGGGGTGGGGGGGGGCATTTGAATCAATCCCCCTTCCTGCCTTCCCCCTCCTCGTGATCGCCGCCCATGCCTCCCCCAGCCTGTGCGTCTTAGTCCATAATGCTCGCTGCGTATTCAAGTTGTCGAAAGGACCTAAATTCATCCATGATATAGGCCTATATGAATCAGGGAAAAAGACAGTGTAAAGATGAATGAGGTCGTCTCGATCACGATGTGACGTCACTCGCACTTTCTTTTCCTATCATCCAAGGGTTGTAAATCATCCTATCTGAAATTGAACGAAGGAAAAAACATTCACAAACAATGGGAACATCCGAATCGAGCATTGTGGCATTAACGTGGTAGTGACGTCTCGGACTCTGTGCCTCATATTCGAGGCTTCGGATCATTTTAATGAAACGTAGGCCTACTTATTGTAAAATTAGTTTCTTTCAAGTTTATTCAACTCATATGCTCAACAATAGGCTGGTTCTGTGCGACTTCCTACTCCATCAATTAAATCCGAAGTCAAGACTGTCGATGTGTCTTTGCACAGTACATTTGAGAATCTCGTCGGTGTCCGTGGGTGTCCCGTTCAACAGAACGAAACATGAGGGATATATATCGTGTTTGTGTCATGTGGAGCGGAGCTTAGACTTGATGATCCCCATCTTTGAAAATGCTATCTCTGCTAAAGCGGAAGTAACTGCATTGAAGCAGCCCCCCACCATTACACTAGAGAGAATTTGTTACTTGTACGCTCCTGATGTTCGGTAGGTGTTTCAGCAGCACTGCTAAGATGTTTTCGTGCCGTATGCCTTAATCTGTGACATACAGTTCCAATTCTGTCTTCAGTTCAGCGAGTGGTACATCGAAGTGGTGCATGATGGTCTCTCTTATGTAGATCTTCCCACAATGTTTATGATCCAGTAATCCAACGCCCAACACAGTCGCCAGCAAGGGCAAGCGAGGCCAGGCCGACGTACGTACTCAATTACTGTCTGTTATTTTAGGCGGGGATGAACAGGGGGGCCATTGCCCCCTTGTGCCCCCCCCCCCTGTCTCGCCTATGCAGATACTGATCATAGAACAAACGCGTATGTACACGAACCGTATCAGAAGTTTGATTGGCCCACAAAAAACACTCCTTGCCAATATCAGAAGACGCAAGCTAACCTGGTATGGCCACACCACTAGACACGAACAGTCTCACCAAGACTATGCTCCAGCGCACTGTCGACGGCGGACGCGGTCGAAGCTAGCCACGAAGAATCTGGACAGACAACATCAAAGATGGACGGGCCTGGCGATGCCAGAATTGCTTCCCGACAGTCGACAGACCAGCATGGAGGAAGATGACAGTTTCAAACTCATGTCCTCCGACGACTTCCACAGTCATGGGACCGAGTGATTGAGCGCAGAACCAGTCTCAGTTTCGCACCCGTCCCGTCTTTTCATCATTAACCCCCAAGTTTGTCTTTCGACTCTGGCGTTAGACACTGCATGTACCATACTTCATATCTAGTCGTGAGAAGGACGAAAGGAGGATTTCGGGGTAATTAAGTTCCTGTAGGCCTGATCCTCTGCTCAAATGAAAGGTGATGAAATCTCTGGAGAAGTTTCGTGAAATATGGGCCTAGTACTATGTGTTGGAGCGAAGTTACCGTACGTAACGCAGTACGCCGGAGATCAAGAGATGGCGTAAAGACGGAGATATAGCAAACATTTGTAATCGTGTGCAACTTGACACATGGAAAACTTTCCACAAGTTCTGTTGATCGCCACTGCAAGCTCTCCCAAGATATACTTGTGTCGCCTCTAGCCGGTTGTTAAGTACTGGAATTATAACCGGTTATATTCACTTTCACACACTAACCTTACGTACAATGTCGCGTGGTATTTATGAATGATTTATCACGCATGGTGATCATTTCCTGCCTTTCCTGATTTTAAGTGAAATTCCACCCACATTATCTGTTCACTCTTTGTGGTATCTTGACAGCCATCCCCGGATTTTTTCTACACGCGCACTAATAACAGAAACGAGGCTTTAGAAATGGAACTCAATACACCAAACATACCGATATGTGTTTTATGTTTTATTACTGAATCAACACTAAATCATCTCCATTCGGAAGTGAGGTAGAATCAATTGAATGTTAATTAAATGTTTACCACTTCTAAAGGTCGGATAACAATAGTAAGAACATATGTCATATATGGTAATCAGCCTCATCTCGCGATCTGGGCTACAGAATATGAGATGGGAGGTCCTGAGTGTTTTTTTTTTTCTCTGATTATGAGGAAGCTCGTTTCCGTTGAAGTGCTGCATTAACAGTGGAAAAAAAATCAAGCAAGTCCCATCACATTCTTTGTCTGTCTGAACGCCATATTCACAATTGCTCGAAGTATATTATTGTCCATCACGTACGATGCGCCTAATTACATCCTTTATTTATTCAAATAGGATTCCTTCTTGAAACTTTGAGAATAGAACTCTCGCAATATTGTATGCACATTGTTCCCAAATAAGATCCCAAAATGGATTGTAAATAAATTGGATTAGGTTTCGATATAGTTGTACAGGCGTTGTGTCTCAAAAAAAACAAAACACGGATCGCCCTATTACAGTGCAAATATATCGGTAATGCCCCAGGACCCAGGTATTGACTTTAACCTAACTAACTTGAGTGCCACGACCAACAAGAGATAGGCCTTTGACCCTGACCCATGAGTGAGGTAGTCTTGGTCAAGATCCCATGACTCTTCCTGTCCCGGTTATCCATACAATCAGTGTTCGTTGGTACTGCTACACCCATAGATCTATACGTCACAGATCCGAGTAATCCGAGTGGGTTCACTACTTGGCTAGCACAGGTACGATGATGACGACACAAGCTAGGTAAGATCGATTGCCCCGAATCGAGTGGTCAGCACTGTTGTTAGCGTGTCGGCTCACCCTCACGGAAATCAGGAAATCCCGGTCGTGTCATACCCAGATGTGTCTAGACTGACCCGTTCGGTGGGTGTAGCAAGGTTGGATCGAGGTTGATGCAAACAGTGGAAATATATGTAGACAAGAGGCAAAAATTGTTAAACAACAATGCTACGTAAATGATAGGCTGGATCTCGAATGAGATGGCAATAGCGATGAGAGCTGAAAAAAATGTGAGGTAAACAGCCGATATATTTTGGATGCAGAGCTTTCGGACAATACTAGTCCTTCGTCAGTGCAGGTGGATGCACAGACGTGATCCTCGCAGGATGGTATGGGTGTAAAGGAGGTCAGGACACAGGATGTGCCCTTCTCCTATAATAGATTTCTTTCTTGTAAATATTGCTGATTTTATGGAGTCTTTTTCCATATTTACTGTGAATAAAAAAAAAAGTGGGATACACTTTGGAGGAACAACCGAGAAAAAATCCTACAATTTTTTTTTTTTTTTTATCTCTCCCCGGTGGCAGGGGCAAGGAAACCAGAGAAACAAATCCTGATTCCTACCAAACCCGGGTAAGGGAAGGTAGGCCAATCGGAAAGGGATATGGATGAGGAGGCAGGAGACGAAGAGAAAAGACTCTTCGTAGACTGAACAGCCTCCCCACCCCCACCCCAGTACTCAGCCAACCCGCTAACCAATCCCGATATACTCCCCCTCCTGAAACAACAGCCCCAACGACGTTTTTATTTTATTAGATGGGTTGGTTAATACCTGCTGCTGGGATTAGTTTTCTAATATGGGGATCTGTATCTTTATTGGTTAAGTATGTGTTCTATTGAATTAAAGGTCTTTCCTTTAAAGTGACCGTGTTTGTGGCGGCAAACACTTCTTTCCTTGAACGTATAGCTCGGAGCTTTGATTATGGCTCTCAAAGCTTGTTTGTAGGAAATCCGTCCAGCCGGTTGAAATCGGTATAATGGCAGTACGGAAAACAGTTCCACCATATTCCAGTATGGAACGTATGTATGCTGGAAGATGGTGAACCCAGTCTTGATAGAAATAAAGTTATTAGAGCAAAGAATCTTTAGGGTAATGATTTTATATTGTACTCTAGCGACAACGTGGTCTATGTGGGGTTTAAATTTCAGATTGTAGTGAAGGTGATCCCTAGAAAGGTTGTGGTCTTACCACCGTATTGGGGTATGAAAAGTATTATGGCTCACGAAATCCCCCATTGACCTCAAGTTTGTTGTTGAAATGAATTAGATTTGATTTTGTTGGATTTAGTTTAATTCTCAGAGACAGCACCAATCTTCGATTCTTTTAAGAGCGCCCTGAATCCTTTTCACGTTGAAGGCGAGGCTTCCCGAGGTACATCAAATGGCCATATCATGCGCAAATTGAGAAATATTGATACCATCGGCGTTAGGTATATCATTCACGTAAAAAATATGCAACAGCGGGCTTAGATGACTTGTGGGGTACCGGCACCCAGTTCAATAGTCCTAGAGATCCATGAAATGTATAACCAGACTCCGAAGGACGGAGGAAAGGAGTCTTACTAGTTATGGCTTAGGCCAAGACGATTTAATTTGTATTTAAGGTCATCAACAACCAGGTTGGTCGAATGCCTTTTCCGCATCTAGGAAACTGCCGTAGTAATTTTCTTCTTTTGGAAAATCCTATTTTCTATTTCGAGACGTAAAAGGGCATTAAAGGTGCCCCATCCTTTCCGGAGGCCAAACTGATTTATAGTAGTATATTATTATTTTCCAGGAAACTCCTTAGTTTGAAGCTGAATAGTTGTTAAAAAGTTTCCCCACACAGGAAAGAAGGCTTATAGGGCGATAGTCGTTCGGATTTGAGCGACTTTTCCGGGCTTGGGAAGCAGAATTGATTTAGCTTTCTTCTAGGGGATAGGAAAATACCCCACACAAGCTAGTAGGTTAAAAAGGCAAGAATTACAGCTTTGGCATTGCTTGGCAAATGCTTAATATGAATATAACGAACTTCATCCAACCGCGGAGCGGAGTTGCTAGAGGATTTCTTCATGGTTCATTGAAGTCCTTGTCGTTAAACCGGTAATCCGTGTAGGGATGCTCTGGTATATCAAAATCCGAGTCAAAGATGTTCGTTTTTATTCACATTCCCGAATGAATTCGTTGAAAGAAAAAATCTGCAAATAAAGCGTTATTTGGGGTTTGAAAGATTTTTCGAAGGTGTCAGCCATAAGGTTAACATTACTGATAGGGTCGGAGAGTAGGGTTCCGTCGGCAGTCTTAAGCTGGGTATTAGGATTACTAGAGCTGTTATTGTTAAAGTAACCTTTGACCCTACGCCAACAATTGGGAATGTTATTTTCTGTTTCTATGTCGTAACATATTCCATTCCATGTATTAGTCCTCTGATCCGAGCCACCTTTTTCATTTCATATTGAAGGCGATTTACTTGCATTTTCGTCATCACGTCTCTAGTTTTAATATATCCCCTCCTTAATTTCCTTTTGGCCTTTATTAACGAATGGATTTCAGAGTTTAAGTTCCAGTTGCTCCTTTTCTTGTGGCTTAGTGGACAAGCTGTTCTGAAGTTATCCATAATAGTCTTAGAAACCTTTGTAGAAAAATTATCTAAGGATAACTCCCCAGGAACTAACCTTCAGATTCCTCGTCAAGGGTATGGAAGTCAGTGGGATTCAACTCCATGTAGAGAGCCCAGTCAGTTTTATTCAGATTATGAAAGAGAAGAGAAGACGGCTGAGACTTTATGAGGCCTAGGAACAATGGTGGGGTGAGGCTAATTAGTGTTACGCTGATTGACAGGGGATAATCCTCACGAGGATTATACTTGAGGAGTTCAATTTGCGCCTCAGGGATTGACAGGAGATAATCCTTAACAGGATTATACTAATGGAGGCCAATTGACGCCTTAGTATTGACAGTAGGCAAAATAGGAGGGTTGCCGAAGTGGTACCATTATTTCTTTGTGTGATGGTAGGTCGTTCCGAATGCTCAGACAAATGGTGTAGTCGTTTTCAGGTTCGATTCCCAGTAAGTTTCTTTCGCTTTACGGGATTTATTGGACCAATTTGGAGTGAACGACCATGTTGAAATGCTTGGCAACCGGCTGCCTCAATTTTTTGGGTATTGACTGGCTGACCGGTGCGGTCATTCACTCCCTCAGGGTGTTTTTTTGTTTCCCCGATGTACGGAACTCCGCAGATGTTACAGTAATTAGGGTGGACCAGGTCCTTCGAGACGAGATCAATATCCTGTTGAATTGGACATAGGCGAGGATGTCTGGAAACTTTTGGAACAAGTTGTGCGATCAAGTTTGCACGTTTTGCAGTTGGATGGGCAGGGGCGTTTGTTTGCGGCTCGGCTTGCTCCGAAAATTTGGCGTTGAAATTCACGTACATTCCGAAGGTCTGCGGTATAGCCACTAAAAGGGGGTCCGGGAACACGGATTCTAGGCGTTCCTGACTTTGAAGATGGGCAAATGCTTGTGGATGTGAGTGGCTAAAGGTGGGAGGGCAGGATGGCATTCACAGACAATGGTACTCTGGATTTGGATGACGAGTTTTGTTCATAGTTTCAATTCGGGAGATTTCTAGCTTTTCACATGGCCTCTTCAATGGAATCCGGAAATACTGCCTCTTTTGGAGATGTTTTGAAAGTTCGTTGCACGAGACTCGAAATCAGCATCTGAAGAGCAAATGCGTTTCAGACGAAGAGCTTGACTGTAGGGAATGTTCTTCGTGCAGTGGGGTGGGTGAAAAAGATAGGGAAGTTGGAATGGTGCTTGTCCGTTGGTTTTGTGAACAAGTCTGTTTTGAGTGACCCGTTTTCCAACGTCACAGTGGTGTCAAGGAAGTGGACTCTGCCGTTTGAAAATTCTGTAATTACTCGTATGTTGTCCGTTGGTTTTGTGAACAATTCTGTTTTGAGTGACCCGTTTTCCAACGTCACAGTGGTGTCAAGGAAGTGGACTCTGCCGTTTGAAAATTCTGCAGTGAATTGGCAGTGGTTGGATCAATGATGATGCAAACAGTGAGAACATATGTAGACAAGAGGCAAAAACTGTAAACAACAATGCTACGTAAATGAATGGCTGGATCTCGAATGAGATGCGAAATAGCGATTAAGCTAGGAAAAATGTGAGTAAAACAGCCGATATATTTGGATGCAGGGCTTTAGGACCCAATACTAGTCCTTCGTCAGTGCAGTGACCACAGAAGTGATAACTCGAAGAGAGGACGGCTAAGACTTTATAGGCCTAGGAACAATGGTGGGGTGAGGTAATTAAGTGTTTCGTTGATTGACAGGGGATAATCCTTGTGGGGATTATATGGGGGGAGGCCAATTTGCGCCTCAGTGATTGACAGGAGATATTCCTCAACAGGATTATACTAATGAAGGCCAATTTGCGTCTTGTGATTGACAATGGGCAAAATAGGGAGGAGTGCCGAGTGGTCACCAGTATCTCTTTTGTGATAGTAGGTCGTTCCGAATGTTCAGACCAAATGGTGGTAGTCTTTTTTCGCATTGTTCAATTCCCATTTTTTCTTGTCGCTTTGCGGATTTTTCGCGGACCAATTGGGTCATGGTCATGCCAATCACTCCCAGTCTCCAATGCAGTGACTGACCATGTTGAAATGCTTTTTGGCTTTTGATGGCTGACCGGTGTTGGGTCATTCGCTACCTCAGGGTGTTTTTCGTATATATATATATATATATATATATATAATATTATATATATATAATATATATATATATATAGATATATATATATATATATATATATATAATATATATATATATATCTATATATATATATATAATATATATATATATAATATATATATATATATATCTATATATATATATATAATTGACTTCACTAATTTCCTAGTCATTTTCACTAATCATCAATTGTTTGTGGAGTTTGGCAGGACAGCAGAGGAAGCATGGGAGCAGGCCAGGCTGATTCGATCGGTGCATAGTACTACTAGAACTTAAAAGATAATCGTATAATGTATACACATTTGTCATTTGTGTGGAAGTATGTTTGCCTAATGCTCCACGAAGCCATCATAATTTCAATCCCGATCCATTCTTTTCATATTCCATACCCGGGACTTCCAGGAAACTCATGAACGAGTACCATGATATTCACCAGGAAGCAGCCGCTTTCATTAGCTGTATGGACTGGAACCGAACACTACAGTAAATTTAACATGGATCGCCTAGGGCTAGTAAATGTCTACACGTAATCCTCATCAAAATTTTGCTTGACTAATGGTGAGTGACAGACATGTAAATTTTACGGAAGTTTGCACGGTGGATTCATTTCTGTCCCCAAGCAAACACGAATTGTTATTGTCATTCCCACTGCAGAGAGCTGGTATTAATGTCTCATGGATCTGAGTGTTCCGCTTGCCTGACTGGGGGCAATGCAATGGCAATTTTATACCTATATAGATTATTCTGATTAGCCCCAGCCTGGACTTGACAGAGATGGCAAAGATTATGTTCCCGTTGTTTTATTCAGGAGTAAATATGAGAATACCGTGGTCTTCCATTGCATTGGAAACAAACAATAAAGTTATCGTAGAGGCTTAGAAATCCGAGCCGGGGAGGTCCTGAAGGCGCTACGATGACGTATTCAGATGTCTCACATGAAATGAAGACCACTGTAAAAGCGATCTGAAAAAAATATTATGGGGGTAACCTTCCAATTGGTGTTGTTTCATAACTATTCTACTCAGACAGGCCAGTGGCATCATAATACAGACTACTCTAATTACTACGTGATCAGCAAAATTGAAAAACACGACAGGTAATTAGTCTGAGAGTCTGAGAGTTACACCGAGGTAAGGAGTAGCGTCAGTCAAGGAATGTTCTGTTTTTAATAGGGATGAAGTGAGCCCAGGGTGAGATATTTAGTCAGGGTATATAGCACAAATCTGGGAACTAATTCCTCACGAAATTTTATTTTGATCAATATTTTGGTTAAGGTGTTCAATGACATATCAGAGAAATCACCTCAACTCCCCTAGAAGAACCCGTGACAATCTCTGGAAGGGGGGGGTACCTAAAACACTATAAGTAACCGAAATCCTTAACTGAAATCGTTGAAGTTCCATTCAGCCTTTATTTTCATGTCTCTCTTTCCAGCATGAAGCTACCCGTACTGTGGTAGTCTAGTGTATTTACTGATACAAGAACTGCAATTTAAAAAGTATTAGGATTGCAATTGAATTAGTATTAGGTCAAATTCGTAATTCCGGGATAGGGCACCTGTTGCAAAACATGTGCATTGGTTGCGGCCGGCCGTCTTTTCTGAAAATTCACAGACTGATCATCATTTCCGAGAATTAGAAATGATTTGAGTGCTGTAACTCCCGGAATGAAGTGAAGTTCTTCTTGTAGGATGGGTATCGAACGATGGCATTCATTTTCAATATCTCTTATTTTATGCTCTTCATGCTCTTATTTTAATATCCATAATTGGAATCAATTGCAAAAATTGTTTTTGTAACAATCTCACGCCTTGACAAGAAATAAAATGGTCAAATCACTGTGTCCGTCTATCTCAGCCTTGTGTGTATGGACCAATACGTCCCAGGTGAATATCAATAGAGGGTATTCGTATCATTTCACTTGAGCACCTGTTTGAAATTGCTCCACCATATGATTGCATTAAGATTTAGTGTCCCAGTCTTCTCAGTAGTCCGCTCCTTCATGAGTTATTGCGTGCGATGCCTTCACAATTTCTGCACGCTGTGAAAAGGCTCTCAGACCCCTAGCGTCATGGGCCGGGTGCTCATTTGGGAAGCTTGCGTCGTGGATCGTCACTACCCAAGCTGAAATTGGAAAATCCTTGGATCCGTTGTACTCTGCTGCCGAGGCATGATAAAAGCTGATCCTGAGTCGGATCGAACTTGTCCTCTCGATGTACCAGAGTCAAGGACCATGACGGGGACCAGTGGGGCTTGGTTACGGTTGATGAGAGAGCGACCAATAGGTGGAGATTTATTCTTGCGGATTGACGCACCGACTATTCTTTCGCTAAGAAAGCCGGTCTATAGGAGTCGGATCCCGTCGGGACCGTGCCGGCGATACCTCCTTGTATTGGTGCTTACGACAACTCTTTGCAGGCGCGTCGGAGTCAGAAAAGAATAGGTCATGGGAAGAAGCTCCAGTGTTGTCCTGAGTCCTGACCTTGTACGGCAACCCCTCTGATGTGCGAGGACGTCAGTGAGAGACCACGCTCATCTGCAGCGTCGTGGGACGCTTGTTGACCATACCCCGCAGTAGTTTTTTTTATGATGTCATTGTCATCAAGGTACGACCCATCTGTAAACTTCGATGTGCCTCCACTCTGACAATAGCGAAACGGGTAATTCCAGATCTAACACCTGCTTTACCCCTCATAAAAAGGTCAGCAATTTACCCGAGGGCATCCTGGTAATCGACCGACTGTGTCTGCAGCCTACGTACGTGACATATAAGACAAGCATCGCCTGTCCCGAGGCGTGGACTGCATGCAGGAAGATTTTTGCAAAAACGTCCCGCCAAGCATCATCCTGTAACACCACTTGCTCGGAATCCTAGTGAGGGACATCCGCGCACAGATCGCAGGGCGCGCTGTATTGCCGTGGTACCGAAGCTTAGCCGCCTCTCCTGATGAGCGGCAGGGGATCAGGAATGCCAAAGCGTATGGTCAATCAGCAATCGAGGAGGGGCCGGCGAATCACGACTGCTTGCTTCGTCAGCAGGGATCAAACACTCCAGACCGGGCCGTCTTTCAACTGAGTGGTCGGCACGGTTGATAGAGCGTCTGCCTTCCCGGTCATACGGGGTCCGATTCGACGGGTCAATTACAGTGCCGTCTTCGTGTGATCACCCCCCCCCAGATTAAGGTATCGCCTTAATTCCGTTACCTGTGAGGATTTCACAAGTATACAAATAGTGGCGTATCCAGGTATGCAATCCTTGCCTAGTCTCTTGATAATGTTCAATCGTCTCGAATCCTCTGCTCAGCACGTATAATCAAATAAAAAAGACGCACTCCAGAGAGGTCTGGTCTGTTGATCAACTAACACCATGTGTCGCCGAGAGCGTGAGAACCCGCCGCCTGTAGGCGAAGCCGACGTTTCGCTCTTGACAGGGCCACCAGATCCAATCGTCATTGCTCGCGAAGTCCGGGATGTCCCACGCCCACAAGAGACCCTCGGAAACCTTTGGGCCGTCGACAAGGCCCCAATGAGGGACTGAAATGGTCCTTCCCCCAGTTGCGAAATCTATACCGACAAGAATGCCGCAGTGACATACGCGTCCTCAAGTCTATCGTACGGGATCGGGATCAATGGTGGATAGCTGACTCTCCCTCGCGGAATCTCCTCGGTCGGAGGGATCCTTCTTGAATGGTGCTAAGAATTGGTTCCTTCTTTGGACCAAAGGTAGACCCACGATCGGACGGAGTAACCTTGTCGCCAGGCGCGGTTCGGTGATACACGTTTCTGTAGGCAAGAGGGTCCGGACCTTCCTCCCATGCGTGGCGTTGCTGTGGGTCTGTAGCAACCGTGTTCTAGAGCGAAGGGGGACGGTCGACTGGTCGGATTGGATGTGAACTCTAACGATACCCCAGAAAAAACCTTCGTTGACTACCCCGAAACCCGCCTTCTCCCCAGGCTGTTGCAAACCTGCGGAGTCTCCCCTCTCCGCCGCTGGGAGTGGCCCTTCGTAGGCAAGGACGATCACCGCCCCTAGTCCGCGGTACCCGCGGAACTAGCGAACCGCTCTCTGTAATACGAAACACTCGATTCAGACAAAAAGTCCGGGAAAAAGAGAAGGGCGATGGTAGTGCCAACCCGTACTATGTAGGAATGCGAGAATCTCGCTAGCTTTTGCGGTGGAGAAATGACTCGATAAGGATTGTAGATCATGTGGAAATAGATTCATTGAGGTCCTCCCCAATGCTTGCAACAGAATCCAGTCACGTATTTTGAGATGGGGCACAAAGAAATTTTGATTCAATCTCTGCCACCTGCAGCTGTTGGTGGCAGCGTCTCTATTTAATCCATCCGAGCAGCCAGTCACCTTATGTGGCAATAGGGTGTGTAACGATTTTGCCTTAGAGTGGTATCTGGAGCGAGATGAATAAACTGGAAAATCGGCAAATTAATCAACCTCCCTTCGGCGATCGTTCACCATTGGTATTTCACGGATATTGAATGGTAGGTGTTCCTGGTGTACAAGCTTTCTCATCACACCAGCATCTTCTTCTAAATCTGACAACGCAGATGAAAGCATGATACATAGGGACTTTTTTTTGGGCACTCCAAATGTCAACAGGTGATTTCTTTAATATATTTCGTAGACATTTCATTGCCACCTTGGAGGAGGAACCTTTGGAGGATTTATTCCAGATTAGCTAAACTGCGCTAAGATTCCTTGGAATGATTATAAAACCTATCAGGAAGTCATTCAACAATGGTACTGCACAGTTTCGTGATTTAAACACTTATTTTTTATTTTATTTATTGCACAACACTGTACATAGCGCACCTGTAATTATGAACATATGACTGGCTTATTGTAGGTCTTAAAATGAATACCTATTGCACGAATCGCTAACTCACTGCATAGCTGACAAAACACCCAAAGATGATGATACGTATACGTACGCATCACGTTTTTCAATACGTTCCAATCATGTATTTGATTTGAAATGAGAATACGCGTCTTCCATGGAAGAATCCGGTATCGTGTTTTGCTATGATGGTGAGGTCCTGAAGGTTATGTTTTCTATGATGTCAACAGCAACTCGATTACGTGGATTTGGGCAGCCAGGGAGTTCCTTGTTTCCTACACGAAAGTAGGACAGGTGCCGATCGGGGGCCTTCCCCCTATGGCATGGTGTCATACTTATTCGACCATTACAAGTATTGATGTTTGTTTGGTCGTTATTTTCTTATGAATGACTAAATTTTTAACTGGATTTGCAGTTGTTCATCGAACTTCCTATATGCAGAACGATTTGGAAAAAGGGGAAATGTTTCCGCGAGTCACAGCACCCGTTACGAACACAGACAGCAGTTCTATGCACTTTTTGTTCCTTAACACCCTCTGTACTAGGTAGTGGTCCCACTGCATACTTGCCCCAGTCTTGTTCCTGGAAACACTTTATGTCAATCATGTTGAAAATCCGACAGAATTTGCACTTGCTCCTCCATTTTGACATAATATATTCTATTCTATCCTAAGCAAAAATCAATAGTATTGTGTTTTTTTTATTTTCACAGTCGTTCCGAGTAGGCGAAGAAAAACGAAATTTATAGATTAGCTAAAAGGACCTGATCTCCAAAGAGCATTTACCCTCCGCAGCAGCATACCTCACGTATCATCTTCACCCTTCGCTTGTTTTAACCAGGTTGTCCGCCAAACCATCTATCTATTCTCTTTATTACTTTATTATCTTAGATAAATTACAATTTCTCAGATGATATCATTGGGTTTCCTCCGCCAGTAAATCCTCTATTTAGGTGGTAGGCTCGCATAAGCGGTTTGCGATTTTAAGTTGGTTGCTCCAGAGGCGGTCGCGGCTAGGGGGTTCGGCGGAGGGATTGTCGAAAAAACAAAAAAAAGCGGGTATCGCCTTCACCTTTTGTCTCCTCGCACCTTGTTTTCATTTGACATCAGCGCGTCCAACTGTCCTGCGCGCCTCGTGATTCATGAACTGACATAATCATGCTAAACCGACAGGCCAGCCATGCCTCTCCGTCCTTTTTGCAGCATATCTTATTACAATAGATATTACCTGAATGTATGATGTATATTTAGGTTTACGAAAAATTTCTTCCTTCACATTTTGTTACTATCAATTTCGGCAACTTACTTGTCGAGAGCCGATATAATGATATGCTTGAATACACAGTGTCTTATAAAATTAAGTTAATGGGGGGTCCCAGCAGGCGAATTGGTTGTGCGAAACGATTTGTCAGTAGTTCGAAATGGTAGTAACCCATCGAGCAGGCACAAACGCTTTCAAGAAACAACTGTGAGATAACCGTATTGCTGATACTTGATTTTAATGTTGTAATAATTGCAATTATGTTGAATTGCCGGCCTGGCCGCTCACTCGTCACATGCATCCTGTGTTATTTAATTTATACGTATATAGTAAAGAAGCAGAATCCTTCCCCTTGTTACATGATTGTTATTGGACTATGTATTTCGTGCCGCTTCCTAAGCACAATGAGGCTTACCGCAAAACTACACGAAAACAATGGCAGTAACAACAGCTGAAGCTCTTTCCGAAAGATACAATGCCTCAGGGCGGGAAGGGCAGGGTGTGGAATCCGTGTTATCAGTGACGCTTTCGCAATCAAACCCTCAGGGATCGAATTCCCGCAGTCACAGACGTTTAATTCCTAGTCCTTGCATTTTTGGGTGGCGGAGGGCTTCTTAGGTCGTCACTTATCGCTTGTGGTACATTGAATTTTGTATCCTTTCGGTCAGCAGTGAGTGATCACCACGAGAAGTGGTCGAATCCCGGGTTCGCTGATCTTTGTTTTGGAGAAGTAAAATGGCGGTATTAAAGTTGAGGAAAAGAAGGCGAGATTATCGCAGGTGCCATCCCTCTCATGGCGTCCAGGGTTCCTAGAAGGCGCATCAACAAACTTGGCTGAACCCTAAAAGCAAATCAAATTCTCGTCTCATTCGCTCCATAAGTAGAGGAGTGGGGATGGTTTACAAATGCCGCCAAATCTGACAGCTGTCTCTTGCTATCATATGATGATGTACATCCGAGAAGTTATAAACAATGCAAACCATATTCGGAGCACCAGGAAAAACAATTCATTTCGAAACCTTACTAGCAGTTCCTCGTGTTGGCTCTTTGCTTGTTGTGTGCAAGCGAATTTGAATCCGTAGTAAATAAAGAGCTATATTTCATCTATAGCTTTACAATTGTAGAAACGAATGAAGGAGAAAATTAGAACAAGTGTTTGAAAGGATGTTTATATTCCAAACGTTTTCTGAGATTCGCAATCTCCCTCTCCTTCAGGTGAATGAAGTACAAAGGCGATATAGTACCTCTTCGGTTCCAAGCGTCGAATCTACATCAGAATACATCAAAAATAATAATAGAAGGAAAATAATTGCTAATTGATTGAGACGAACTAACGTATTGAGACTGTTCGCACATCCAGGTGAGTGGAACATTTTTCATTATGCGAATTGTTCAATTTCACAGCGAGGAATGGATGGAATACCTCCTTCAATTCGGAACACAATGCGCGTGCAATTGTTTCCCCCGCTAAGGGTTCCGAATAGATGCGGTCATCCTCGATTACTTCCTCCTGTTCTCGCCATATAAAATCTGGAAAGTTCTCTGTGTCTGCCAAGTAAATCGTACTTCTGACTGGGGAAGCAAACGAGGTTTTACAACTTTCATTTAATTATTTACATGGTTCGTTTTCGGATGATTTATCATGTAATTTATCATATTTATTCTGACTAAGAACGGAAGAACTCAGCGTCATAAATACCGCCGAACGAGATATCACGATCACATTGCCTGAACCTCAAATCTAATTGGAGGAATTTCCTCGGAAATCCGTAGTAGAGCACCAGTCACCCGTTGATATATTGGAGAGCAAATTGTTTGAAATCTCTGAACGTTCGACGTTCTCACTACATGTTGCTTGTGACCGCAGAAAGATGTAGTTTGAGTTCTTTTTGCTATTTTCAATTTCCGGCTAATGAACACTATGAACGCAAACCCCTCAGCAATGCAAATTTTTTCATTCAAAATGTTTGGAAATGATGATGCTTTGAACGTACGACCTTCATCATGCTCTACATTTTCCTTCACATATTCCTCTCTTTCCTCTTTCAAATATCGTATACTAACTTCTACTTTTATATAGTTTTAAAAATAATTTTATATATTCTCGTACTTTTTAATCCATTTTCCTTTTGGAGGTCTTTTTTGTTTTAAATCGTAATTTTTGGCCAATTTATTACTGGATAACAAACTGAAACTGAAAAGTTATTAAAACGAAAATATGATATGCTCACCTCGATCCTAGTAATAATTCGTATATATCAAGATTGATACCTCCCCTCCCCAATATATTTTTCTGTTCTTTTTAACGTTTTCGGGGGCGCTCTTCGCTGAAAACACAATCATGCAAGCGTCACGCACATACAATACGTTACGCTATACCAACGCCATACTCAGAGAAGCCGCGTCTCCAGTACAAGAGTGTTCTGATTGCCCGGAGAGGGCCCAGAGCTTAGAGAAGATGTACATGATGTCTGGACACAAGCTGATTTTTTTTCAAATATAGGATTTCAGATAAGTGTAGTTACATACTAACACTCTCGAATCCCCAGTTGTGGAAACTTTGAAATCCGAAGATCGCGTCCAAAATGGCCGCCATTTTCCAAACTGTTTGGCAACAACTGTTTCTCCAAATTATCACGGATGAAAAATTTCTATTATTTATATGTTTTGAGCACGGGGCTTCAATACTTATTTTAGTAATCCGATGTTTCATTGACATAACCAAGATGGCGCCCCAAAATGATTCAAAAGCCGCCATTTTCAATATATTCATGTTTCCTTACAGTTGGCATTGGAGTAGACCAGCTGGCCAAAATATATATTCTGGAGGTATGAGGCATTATTTAATATTTTTAATACATGTGCGTAATCAAAGTGCTATAAGCATTACCCCATCTGGGTCAAAAATTCAATTAATAATAGCTAAGTACGCTGAAATGTGTGCATGTACTTAGGAGGTTCATATCTGTTGTGCTGGCCATCATATCTCATGATCGCCTCAAGCAACTCTGTACATATCCCTTTCGGTCATCCTTCACCTGGTTTTAACTGGAATTGTGTCATAACATAACTAACTGGCCACTGCACTTATTGCAACAATGAATGCCAGTCCCAAGATTCTTATGGCCGCAAGTCAATCGCGCAACCATCGATTACACTCAATCATTTTCTGTCCTCGTAACCCCAAGTACTACAGACCCAGGTGAGCTGTGTTTGCAGATCATACGCGACCAACTCTTTCAATTGTCTGTACGAATTGGAAAGCAAACCCATCTATACATCAAATATCTCTCCAGATTTTTTGCCTGTATTGAAGAGTTTCAATTTTCAGAAATTGTTTTGAAATTTATCCTGCCCTGCCCATTGTACGGTTGGTCCATTGCGTAAAATAAAGAGTTTTTTTTTTCTTAATGTTGTTTTCCAACCATGTACTTGCAAAGACAAGGTACACCTTTTCCATGATTGATTCCCAATCTCAATGAATCAATTCAATACAGTATTTGTATATCAAGGCGATGAAACCGTTTTTTTTTAATTATGTGAACATGACCAATACTTTAACTAACAAGTTACCAGTGTTACAGATGTTGCTCCTATGCTACTGCAAAAGATGCCCAAAGGCAGAAAGATGGACACGACATAACAACCATTTTATCACTCCATTACCTACAAATCATATTTAGAGTTTAGAGAGAGAGTTTTTCAAATAATTCTAGAATAGTACAAGAGTCGGAATCGGACAACAATGTTCGGAATACATGTTCATAACAACGTTGTCGGAGATTCCTCATCGCCGCAAAATGGCAATTATCAATTGAGTTCTCTCAGTAGCCATGAAATACATACAATTACACCTCATTAAAGTAGAAAGGGGAGACCTTATATTCCATAAGCACTAGCTCACATTACCCTGAATGGACAAATCATAAAAGTTGCATATTTCACGAAAACGAATATCCTCATATTTTTTTTTTCTATTGTAAGCGGTGCGCCTGCATGTGTCCTCCCTTGCGAACCAGTTGGCCTCGCATATACATCTTCATGTAGAGTATTTACCTCAGCAATTGTTTTTGCTGGATTTATGTTGAGGATTCGTACCAAGCTGAGCTCCAAGCCCGAAAATTAAGAAAAGGACAGTGTTGCAACCCACAGTGGGCGACTTGGCTTGTAGATTATACGTTCCTACTGAGGAACTCGTAAGGCTTTGAGTGGAGCACGGGCGCGAAAAACTCATGAGTCCGTTGGCATCACACGAGATGCTCTGACTGGTGACCAGGCTGGCCATCAAGTGTTGACATGGTCCTCTACTGCCCTAATCAGACACTGGGGGGGTTTTACCACCCTACCCACCTGACTGGAAAAGAGGACTAACTATTCCAATCAATCCTGAAAGAGAAGGGTATTACCGTACTCGGAACTGCCTGGCTGAGTTACATTTCTCTCAATATCTGCAAGTCTTCGCTACGGATCATACTGAACGAATCCGTATTCAACTGCTTTACATCAACGTCCCAATCAGTCAGTTTCACCCCAGAAACCCGCTGTGGATGCTCTTGGCTCTCGTTGCCCTGTCTGAGCAGATACGGAATTTGGTAGAGGTTTTCTTATGGCCCAGCCAACTTCCGTCCTTGGTCACCTGATATCCTCTGTATTCCATATTCTGGAAGTGGGAGTGCTGTTATGTGCTGTTGGAGTCTATGAATTCTCCCTCGTTATCACAGGTGTGTGACAGGTGGTACAGTAGCCTACAACACTTGAGTCGGTGACGGATTAAGGTTGTCGAGGTCCCATTCGGTTGAGTCAGTTACTGACCTAAACTTCGCGGATGGTGCTCTACTTGCCGAGTTCATAGATTCGCTGGTTGATGGCCCTTGGAACACTTCCGGGTTTCGTTTTGGCATACGGCCACCTCTCAGCGGACGATCCTGCCCACCGTTAATGTTCTTGACCCCCAAATGAAAACAGCGACAGAGAAAAATAGTGTAGGGCTATAATATGCAGAATCAGTTGATTCCGCCCTACTGCTCGACAAGCCCCCTTCTCTTCCCACCTCTAACGGCCCCACTAAAATGAGAAGCCTGGTTACGCCACTATTTCTATTATTTGCCCCTGTGTGTCAATCCACAATCAGTCCCGTGGAGGAGGGGCCTGACTTTGCCACCCCAACTCCATGTTCGAGAAGTCTGCATCAATGGGACCATCCTCTCAAGAATGGGGGCATAACCCACCCCTCTTCTCAGGAAGTGAGAGAATATTCCGTTTCCCAGAATGTGGCTGCAGATATCCCCCCCCCCCCTCGGATTGATACCTGTGGGTTCTGTTCAAATTGAATGGTACAACAAGCGAGTAGATTATTTTGTCCGCAAAAAATGTTCATTTGGAATATCGGGAGACATGATTTCCTCATTGATCATTACTAGGTTGTTTGGATCAAATTTAAACAAAAATAGTACTTGAACTGGATCAAATTTCGATTCAACTGTACTTTTTTGTTTTATGTTTTTTCAACTCCAAGATTAACCCTTGTTTCGACGTATAGTTTGAAAGGGTTTTTAGCGGGAATCTCTTCACAGGATTGCATGATTGATTTCTGCGAACTTTTTTATATTGACTAATAGATCAAGCAAAGAGAAGGGGGGGGGGGGGTTGAACGCCATTTTGGTTCAGGCAGCTTGCAAGCTTTAAATTACCTAGGTACCTATTCCCTTGTCTGTTGTACTTAGAACTGGGGATTCCGACACATTTTCCTTTTCATGCTAATCTGGAGGCCTATGCATGGATAAATGGGAAATGGCGGCCATTTTTAATCAACTTTAGGACGCCATCCTGGTTTAATGCCTTATAGAAGCATTTGATTCAGAAAATTAACTGTTTAATTGAATTCCTCGTGCCTTGAAACATAAATAGACCCTTCTCCATTTCCTGTGATAATTTGAGGACAAAGTTGTGCCAAATAGTGAAATGGCGGCCACTTTGGACGCCATCTTGATGACGAAGGTTCCACACTGGGAGTTCCGGGAGTTTTAGTATGTTAATCTACACCTTTTTCTGGACCTATGTTCAAAATTTCACTTTTTACCAGCATGTCCTCTTTGGGTAATGTTTGAGCTATGCTCTTGGCCTATACGTGCAGACCCCTTTCCCGGAATTTTTTTTATACCTAATCACATCATAATCTCCGCTGGAGCTACTGCATTCCCATAACGCATAGCGTCCAAAAAGTTCAAAAACTACGGTATCGTGATTGATTAAGAAGCTGTAACTACGAATCAGGCATAGACAACGACCGACTTTTTGAGGGAACTATGGAGCACTCGAGAAGAGCTATTTCTTTGGGATGTGAGACACTCGTAATACAGGCTCTTTAGGGAACATACATAACTCGAATGCAGCCTATTCTTTGGAGAAATATGGAATACTCGAGTAAAACCTACTACTCTAGTAGAGGGAAACTGAACATATGAGCATCCAGAACAAATTTGATTGTTCCACTTGGTACCTTCATATCAAAGTTTACCGAACCGAATTCGGATCCGCGTCATTTGCATATTCAAAATTGGCCGCTTGTCGAAAATCCGCTGTTCCATATCCTGATAACGGTGGAACAGTGGAACATGTATAAGAATAAGAGTATAGCCTCTCTTCGGGGGACCCTTAGAACACTCGAGTACAGCCTATCTTTGAGGGGACATGTAGGCCACCGATTACAGCCGGCGCTTGTATTAGCTGCTGTCGCCTGCTCATATCTATGAAGCCTTCTGGCACACCGATAATGTACTGCTAAACACTATATAGGAACTCAAGTATTTACTTTTACTGAATTCTCCTGTCGATTCGAAAAATTTCAAGCATTATCTGATAAGTAGAACCTTGCAATCACTGACATCTACTCGTACTACCCGTATCCTATTAAATTGGAATCAGGTATTGTATATAATCTATCAATCACATAGGGTGCTGTGGCTACATAACTCATCAACAACTAAACTTTTCCGGAAGAAACAGTGATTAATACGAATAATGAAATAAGTCATGATTCACACTCACGCCCATAGGAGGCACCCGGTCAACCTTGTATAATATTACGTGTTGATGCTGCATTGGTTTACCTCGTTGTTCTGTCTTCTCCGTGCTCGTTACAGATTCAGTGGATGTTTTTCCTATCTAAATTTATCTGCGTACACTTAAAACCTTTTCTGTAGCCGGGTGAATTCGACGTCAGTGAAGTTATGGCCGCCTCTCCCATCTGCACTTAAGGATTCCTAGCCTTAGGCAAAAGAACAAATGAGGTGAAAGGTGGCATGTCATTTTCAGTCGGTGCGTTCGTTCATCATAACTAAGAAGACGGCTGCAACGATACACCGCCTACATATACGCTTTCCCCCTATATGTTGGAAGGAATTCCGTCTCCATTGACTGGGAATCTGTATTTTTTTCCGATCATACGAAATCTCTCAAGTGGCCTTCCGAACCCCTGGTTTCTCTAGATAATTCCTGATCTGAAACGAGTGACTTACATCTGCCTGGATACGTTATTTGTTTTTGAAACAAGTACAGAGTCTTGTCTTGTCAGATTCGTTGTCCGGCAGTTTTGTTGTTCGATACTGCAGTAACTGGGTCGTTACGCATGGAGCCGTGCAAGAACAATTAGTGGGTGGTGGTCATATGCTCCCAGACCTTCATATGCTCATTGAAAATATTGGCCATTTTGCGGCTTGGAGTGCACTTCCTCCACTATGGTTTTCTCGGTCTGTGGTATCTTATTTACTAATGCGAGTAGCTCTTGGTCTCTTTGCACGGGCGGCCACAAGGCCTATTATTAACTATTATCGTGAGATGTTTGAGTTCAAAACTTTTCCCGTTAGTTCGTATTGGAAGAATGTGTATCAAACGATATTTGGTTTCGGCTATCATGTCACCTCAGTAGCATTTACCACTGTAATAGCAAAACTGACTCATTGTAGTAGTCCTGGTGAGAGCATGGTAACGGCACATGATTAACATCCACCATTTACTGCACAATTGCGCAAATTGTTACTCCCTTGTAACCCTCGTCCCCTAACACCCTCGGATCAAATATGGATTTTATTCTTTGGGCCGTTCCATCTCATCGATCGTATCCCCACTTTTCATGTGATTATATCAGTCTCAGTACATTTCAGTCAAGTCAATATTAAACATGAGTGTTTAACGAGGTTAACACAACGCCAGAGACCGTTTCTCAGAACATAATATCCTTTTCAAACCTACCTTCTCCGCCGGTGGACATTCGGTGGACAATTTGAAACAGATGGTGAATCTCTTTCATTAGAATTGAAATTCGGAATAAATTACTAAAAATTAATCAGAAATTAAAAGGTCGCTGGAACTCATTCAATGTCCACGGGTGACTTATTATGTCATGTTCCCTCTAATTTCGAACCAATAATCCGGGAGGTCTGCGTGGAACTGTTATTCCTAAAGATTCAGAGTGTAGTTAACCATAATGAAGATTTGTCATTACAAGCAAGTTCTCTGACAGCCACCCAAGTGAATGTAATCGGAACCAGAGTGGGATTATCTCATTGTCATTGTGTTGACACTACTGACTAGTTCAAAATCAGTCGTTGAACTCCTTTTCCATCATCATTCCGTCAATATGCGCAATGTTTCCAGCCGGCCAGGCATGTTCCAATGCACCAGTTCGGTTATCGACCATCTGAAGTTCGTGTCCGTGTCATAGTTTGTTCGAGACACGGCTAGAGATCCAGCTAGATTGGAATCCGGCGATAACCGCACCTGAAAGATGCTGATTCACTTATAACTGTACGTTCAGATCGTGAAATTCATCTATCAGTGTCGCACACCTCAACTTATTTTCAAGATATTCTATGAACGATGAATTTTTGCTTTAGGCTACCATTTTCAGTAATAGTGTAATGGTTATACCAGACAACCCTAGCAGAGGAATGTCCTATGGGTCAACGAGATCAACGTGGTAACATTAAGAGTCATATTGTATGGAACAATAAATTAATGATCTAACCGTGGCGCATATAGCGATGAATCGCCCGTAGTGATAATAATCATCATCTCAACATTAATAATGATAACAGAAATTTGTGACGCGCACATATTCTCAGTACATGTGCCTAAGGCGCAAAAGAAGAATATAGATAGAAGAAGAGGCATCAACTGACAATACAGAAAATTCACTCTAAGTAAGTCTCTTGCATCACGAGGAGCTGCCACCTTTTTCAAAATACCTCTCAACTCAGAAGTACTCCGTATGAGGGATCCGAAGTGAGGCATGTTCTGTAAGGCATTCCAATAACGAACTCCTCTATGAAACGGAAGAGTACTTGTAACAGTCTTTGTGTGTGGTTAGGATGGAGTAGGAGTTCGAGTGTCTTTGTTGCGATTCACGCCGATCAACTGGGGGAAATCCCGAAGAGCGTAGGCAGGTTAACAATAATCTTTTTCTGAAACCACACATGCGTTTCACCCTTTTCCACGGGTAGCTGACTATCTGAATGGAACACCGAGAGTAGTAGTTCTCTATTCGTTCAAGTGAACGTTTTCTTGCTTGATTGCTCAACTGTCAATACTCTCTTGAAGAAAAAGGTTTTGCACTAGAAGTACAACTCATTCGCATGTACGAATCAGATAAAGTATGAAACAGACTATAGCAGGGTGCCACTATATCTGCTGAACATTCCTGGTAGGTCACAAAATTAATTTGTGTTCCATCGACTCGCAATTTTTTTTTTTTTTTTACCATTTTTCTCTATTTCCTTTAGAACTTATTCCTGCTCCGTCACCTGCGGAGTTTGGTCCTAACGTCATTGTACTACACTGTATAATCATGTATGCCTATACTGTACGTTTGTAATTCAACTGAGACTTGATCTTTCCTCGTAGTCCAATCCAGTTCTTGAGCTTTATGTTTGCATTTCAACAGGTTGCTTTCTTCGAAAGTTAATGTAGATGAGATAAACTGTTTCCAACAGAATAACAATTTCTCACTGCACCTCAAACTACAACGTGTAAACCTACATTGCCTTGCGATGATTCTTCAACTTTCTTTTTAGGTGTGTCGTTTCACTTGGAATCGGGCAATCCAGTAATTACTTTCTGAATCCAGCCAGATTTGCTTGATTATAGGTGGAAGGTCCCAAGATTTCATTTTACCTGAAATCGAGCAGATCCGGCATAATTCCTTTCTGAATCCGACCAGTTTTGACTGAAGAAGTAACCCGATTCGCACAATTTCTCATATCCGACCGTAACTTCGTCCACGTTTGTCAAACCGAAAGGTCGAACATTGCCTGAAGCCTAAAACTTTTCAATACATATGCAAATCATGTTTACTCGACTTCGTGAAAGATATACCCTAACCGATGTTGCATAACTACTTAATTGACATACGATTTACGGATGCATGGTTTAAGTAGTATAAAAAAAAAACTACAAGGCCGTCGTGACCTACCCTTACTGTTTATCCTTCAGCTGCTTCCGGAAAATGAACTAGTCATGAGCAGGCTGGTGAACCGACGACGTGTATATCTCGTCTCTGCAGAAATGCCTTCGTGAACCTCGTTTAGAGAAGCACATTAAATAAGTCCTCCGCTGATTTGAAATTCCATACCTGTTGTTCAGGACCAACTGTAGTGCGCATTCTTTATGTTTTGTTTTGTAACGAGTCATTCAACAGCATGAATAGCACTCTGAAGATACCGTATGGCTGGTGTGAAATACTTTTACTCGCGACACGTTTACGGAAAACTAATTTTGTATATTATTCGAAGCCAAATAATCAGTAGAATCACTGGTAAAATGTGTTTTAAAACATCTTGCATTCTAAATCGTTGAAAAAAGAAGAGCTGATTGTGTAGTTTTGGTATATTGTGAGATGTAGCAGCGTTGATTTGGTGAGATAATATGGAAATGGCAGTGGTGAGTTTTGTTATTATTCTTCTAGTGATGTGCGACATGCTGTAGGGCTCAGTTGCGCGACGTTATAGACGTATTTATTAAATTTTCAAAGCCATGGTTTTGTGTGGAAAATGCTAGTCTGTGACTGTGGCTAATTCCTGCTGATTCATACGATTATCTGTGTGCAGACCAAACCATAGTTTGTTTCATAATTGATAAATTGCTTTTCACAGGGCTTAATCTCGAGTTTGGCTGCATGGAATTTCCATTTTCAAAGCCTCGTGATGAATTTCAGTCCGCTCACCAGCCTGCCAATAGCACAGAACAGCTTTACTGCGTGTCAAAAAGATATTTTGCATGCTTTGAACAACGGTAGCAGGGGCGGATCCAGGATTATCAAAAGGGGGCGGTCCAACTTGGCTCCAGCGAAAAATGGCAGTCCAATTTTTTTCACCTCACCCTACCCCCCGCGACGTCTATACCATTTTCATTCACTTTGATTTCAGAATTCCTCTCAACGTCTTTTCTTATATTCCAAAAAAAAGTCTGGATCCGGCCTGAGTGACCGATTGAAGATATCCGAACCTCATCCAACCCTCTGCCGGAACTTGCATTTTAAATATAACCATGACGGGAAGGGGGAGGGCTCCCGATGGAGTGCATGCATGAGCAGCTATCATGGGGGGTCACTCTCAATTAGCCGTTAAAAGTTGGTGTCTTTAAGTCACGGCCTATCTATGTAAAACAAGATCTGGTACAAGGTCCATGCATACTTGATCCACACACTAACCTACGACGCCTATACTTCTCCATGAGTCACGGTCGTGAAGGCGGCCAATAAGACTCCATCATACACCACATTCGCGCGTAGCGCCAAAACTCACAGAATGTTTGAATGTTTGAGGTCGGTCAAATACGGATTTGAAAAAAATTCCATCACTCAAATCAGCCTCAGTCAGTTTAGTGTTGAATACTGTTTTGCATGTTTTCTCAACTATACAACGATTCTAGATCTTCGCCGGGTGGCAGCTATCTGTCTTTTCCGCATCCCATCTATTTTTATTCTTTGGCTACTAACACTATGACCATTTAAACCATAAAAAAGAAATCCAATCATGATTCTTCTGAGAGGTGAAGCGTAAGGGCCTATGTGTAAATTTTGAGTTAATGAAGATACCGGTGGGCTTTATATCAAATGATGGATGTGTGTATGCTCACATATTTGCTCGTATGAGGTGGATGTACAATACGTTAACGAGAGCCAGAAACGGGCCAAAATTTAAGGGTTCACACGAAGATGTCATGTTGCGCGGATAATGTATCACCGACTCCCCAGAAGCCATCTGGATCCACATTATCGGTAGATAGAATGCATTAGTGTTTCGAAAAGCTCTGAACCAAAGGGGACCCCCCTCTATATCCGCTACTGGGTAGAGTGGTAATATTCATTCCATTAGATATGTCTGCTGTTTCTGACACTATTGACATGACATCGCTATTGAAAGGTTCCACAATGATTACGGTATTGATGGCTGTCACAAGTCGTTTGTAAAGTAACACCCCCTTCTCGTGTTTTCCTTGTCTATAGTGTAGTAGTCTAGAATCAATTCAAGTAAGCAATCCTCCTTAAGTATTAAAAGGTCGTCTTGAAGGTCGATTCACTATATTGTGAGTAGCGCGATTACGTACTCTTTGTTTACTTGGCTGGCTTAATTAGTACGCTATTGTCTGAGCGCCGCACACGATTCGCATGCATAGTAGGCTATTGAAGCGGTGTTTGACGGCATGCGCGCCAGATTCCTCAGGTGTAATATATAAGCAAAGCGTCACTTGCTCGTGGCGCGAATTATGCATCGCCTCCCAGGGACGCGTCGTCAAGGGTGATGGCCGATTTTAGGGTCTGAAGAGGCGTAGGAAGAAGCTCGCTAGGGGCACGTAATCTGGAGAGCAACATGTGGCTTTTACAGCACTCATTTACGTTCCTGTGAATGGGGATTCCACCTATTGGCCTGACCTGTTTGCCGGCCCGACGGACCATGAGAGAGGCTCGGTCGCCGTCTCCTTTTGTTTCCGTGTGTGCACCAGGAGCCAATAAAATTGGTGAGTTAAGTCAATTTCTTCACTTCCGTACATAGTTATTGTAATGTGAATTAGTGTCGAGGTGTGTAGTAGAATGTTTCATGCTGTGTTAGCGTGTAAGCCATGTTTCCCCATGTATTATTTGCGTATTGCCGATATGAGAGTTGTAATAGTATTTCCCCCCTTATGACGAAGTGTTACAAAAGTGGTGCCTAGTGAGAGTAGTTTCATCAGGTGTATCGTAACACCTTGGACACGTCCCACAGTGTCATCAAACTTCCGTGAGATGTTTAGACCCCCTCCCCGTAGATTGTTATCAATTGTTGGAATAATATTAGAAGTCGTTTGGTGCTTTCCCCATAGGCTTCTGGTCTACGTTCTGGTTGACGTTCTGGGTTTAACGTCGACGATTCTACGTTCTGGGTTTAACGTCGACGATTCTGCGTTCTGGTTGACGTTCTGGGTTTAACGTCGACGATTCTGCGTTCTGGTTGACGTTCTACGTTTTGGGCACCGGGTCCAAACACAGATCTGGTGGACTCCTCTTTTGAGGGTGTGAGGTCCTACCTGGGGGCGTTGTGAGGTTTACCCGAGCCCGCGGGAGCACATCGCCTGGGTGTGCCGGCGTACATATCTTCTTTTTGGGGAGAGGCATTCATGGATGGCGTCGGGGAAAGGGGACGTATGACGGACTCACACGAGCTGGAAGGTCGAGTTCAGAGGCCGGACTGTCGCGGCTCCGTGTCGAACTGACAAACTATTACTGAGCATTTCAGGTTTTGGAAAGGGGCATACAGAATATCTTACAGGGGGGGCTTTCAGAATAGGAAAATTAGGCAGGGTTGATAGTTGCATTTTTGAGTGGGAGGTTTGCAGGAGGTTGTGGGTAGTAAACTAGGAATTTAGGGACTGTATGTTTGTCATACACATCTAATAACTTAACTTTAGTTTTTTTTGGTTTGGTATTTATCCTGGTGGTAATTATTAGTCCAAGGCGCCTTGTGAGTTGTTTTGCCGAAGGAACGGCTGTAGTTAATATTAATAAATTTTTTACCAAATTGTTTTCCTCCACTGTTCCGTGTGTGTTTAAAAGAATGGGGCCTGTCAAGCAGGGGGCTGTGACAATGGCAATGCTTTAAACTCGATGCTTTCCCACTTGGGTGATCGTAGCAACAGAGTTTGCATTCATGGAAATTTTTCGGTCGGTTACAGGTCCTTCCATTTTTACTGCGTATACTACGCCGATTACTGATATTTATGAAGAACTCTGGGCTCCTGCCAGCACATATATACTTGAGCAGATTCTAACAAACCGCTGATTGCCTGAATGGAACTGATACTAAAGTTGGATGAAGTACGACATAGTTCAAAAAGAGAAATGTATTACCTTTCTACATTACAACCCTACGAAAAGTGCATTTTGTCACTCCATAGTGAACCCATGAGAATTTGTGATTTGACGTTTCCAAAGCGTTTTCAGAACTCGATTGAAACTGAAGAGAAGATCCCAAGGAAAGGTTGTGGAATCAATCCTGTCAGGATCGTGGTACATATCGAGATTCTATTGCGTGGCCCCCAACAGGAACCGATTGGATACAGAATCCTACAACTTGAGTTTCCCATTATTGCATCGGTACTGCATCAGTATAAAGAGACCCACAACCAAATTTACTCGGGGTCTTAGTACTGTTGTCATGGCCGTAGCCGATTTCTCATGGGACCTGGGCTGTGAGAGACTCTGGAGCGACTACACTAAATGCATGGAAATAGGCTATTTGTAGGCCAAAATGGCAAGTTGAAGAACATCCAGGAGATGCAAAAGAGGAGGAAGCGGAGTAGTAGTGTGGGAATTAGAGACCCGTCTCTATTCCCAAAATGACTGTCAACCCCACCAGCCTCTTCTTCTTATTCCTACTTAAGTTCCCACCCCGATGTTTTAGAGAAATGTTTGAAGAGGATTGTAAGGAATTCCTGGGGAGAGTTCAAAATTTCGATCGGAAACACAAGCAATGTACGGAAGTTTTTCCTTCCTCTGGAAACACGTCCCTCTTACTTCTTGTTGAACTACTTTTATTGTTCCAAAGAAACAGTGGGGTCATCCTCACACTTTCAATTCCTGCAATTTCGTCAATAATTGTCTGTTCATGGGCTCAAGCTGTGACATAGAATGTTATTTTTAATAATTATGTTCCTCTTATTTTTTAACTTTCTTTTGATGTATATCTTTACAGTTGTCGATATGGAGTCTTCTTGTTCATTGTATTAATTGGATGTTTCTAGATTGTGGGTAAAAATTCATTTTGTTGCAGGATTCCTGTGAGTTAAAACCGACGTTGGGTGTGTGTGTGTGGGGGGGGGGGGGGGCTAAGTATTAATAATGCGTGAAGTTCTATGAATAGTTAATAGGGCAAGGCGTCCCTTATATGGTTTGAGAGACATTTACTTGCTCTTTTAGCAAAAAGATCAAACACTTCGTGATGAGAATTGCCACAAGCACCTTTTAAAAATGTATATGAATTAGACTGATCTGGCATTAGTAGCTTGATTCGTTTTGGACCTCTTATCTCCGTTCCCTGCACAGCGGTCGTCTCAAGATTATATCTTGCCGTATCTTCAATAGATTCAAGTTGTTTGTCTTATTGGGTAATTCCACGGCAGTTTAGAATACCAATTTGATAACGTTTACGTTATTCCGCATTCCCCTCATCTATAAAATGATTCGAAAAAATAATCCCCCACTGCTTATTCCAAATAGTGTCTTTGTTGTTATATCGGATGAAAAAAGTTCTTAAGATATCATCATTTCCGTTTGCAGACAAATAAGTGAATACTCCACATATTTTTATTTTATTATTTAATAAACTGTTGTATAGGCTATAGTATAGGCTTCTACGATATGACCGATGGGTCAGCGAAGTTGGAATTCGGAGAATACACTCGAATAAAACACCAGGCATCGCGTGGCAGTTTTACATGCGTCAGTTGAGAGGAAGCAATATAACCACATGGTCAACCACCCATGCTTGTTCAGAAGTTACCTCCGCACTAGATGCGTCCGTTCTGGTATAGTTAGGAGGAGGTAAGCTTGAAAAATTACATCGCGAAATATGTTAATTAATTAGTCTCTTTAAAGCTATGGGAATGTTTCGTTTTCACCGCTACTGAGTTTGAACCCAGGTGGTCGAATTGGCTGTACCTGTGAGATCCGCAAAATCACCCCAAAACTCTATTGGGCATAGAGCAGAAGCCTGAGTCAGTTAGATCGGGGTCACTTTTAGGTAAAAGTCACACAGATGCTGGTCGACTAGAGGATCGTGATGCGCACTCCCAATCCTGTTCGACATTTCGTAATTGCGGAAAAAAAAGGAAATGCTAACTTTTCTGCCGATTTTACCCTTAAAATGCTTGAATTGCGTCGAGTTCATGCTTCGAAATGAACCTCTACCACTAGTGTACACTCGTTGGCCCAACACCATCACTTCAGAAGTTAGGCCTCACTGCGGTTTTTAATATTACTTACAGATGTTGACCTCAACATCACTTCCAGTGACCTTACGGGCCACAGAAGGGTTCAACTACACCATATGACGCCCTTAATGCCAACAGACGACACTTTACTCCCATACCTCACCCTGTTTTTTGATTTTACTACTTCATAACAAGCAACGGTAACACACACACACACACACCTACACACACACACACAGACATACGAGATCAACTATGAATCACCCTTTCACATAGTTTCCGTCTCTTGGAAAATGTACGTTTCAGCATTTGATCTGATTAATTAACACTGTAGGAACCTGACCCAGTAACAATTTTTTCATTCCTATAATAAATTTCATCTGTGAATGTATTTACAATACACGGTTTATCCTTGCTGCGTAATGCACGCCATTGGTACAGTGTAAAATAATTTATACCTTTCAATTTCATTCTTCCCGTCAACCTTACAGTAGCGGTCCATCCCGCAATTGCCTATCCATTATCGAAATAAGCACACGTTCCACTGGGAACATGCACGAGGCATACATCATTCAGGCGTTTGTAATTACACTGGATTACATTGCACTTCCAGAACATGTTTAATTAACAAGTAAATTTCACTTGCGGGTTTTGGCCCAGATACACTTCAAACAAATTTTGTAAAATTTACAGTACTTCTACTGGCAGCGGAGTTGTCAGTTGGAAAACAGTTTCCCTGGAAACCTGTAATAACACAACTGACGATATATTAGTTAACATAAGTAAAATACCCAGCAAACACACTCCTGAGGCATAACAGAGTTTTCAGCGTCCCTTTGGGTGATACGAGGGTTCCCTCAGTAAAAATAATTAATAATGAAGAAACAAGCATTCGTAGGAGGAAGCAATTAGAAAAGATATAAAATGCTACGTCAATGCACAGTCGCATATATAGGGATATGTAAGTTTTATTAACGACTCTTGGGGTAAACAGGGAATGGGGCAATCTCACGCGTAGAGATAGATTCAAGACGACCTTTCTAGGTCATTAAAAACGTAAGAAATCGTTGGGGAGTTCATTAGATGCAGAGGTCCGTATGCGGCAAGACACCAGGAATTGCGAATTCATGCGAGTACGATCCAAAATGAGCTGTACGTGGTTTGTCAGAGAATGAGACAAATTCCGTAACAGCGAAAACTCATCCGAACACTGTGGTGGCAAACTGACCATATGTACGGATGCGACAATATTGCCGCATCACGGTTAATTGATTCTATGGAATTCTTCGAAAGATGCAGTTTAACGTCCTTATTCATGAATTGCTAGATACTCTGGCCGTTTGACATTATTATACAGTTGAATTCATTCTAGAATATCAACCTCCCTCGCAAATTATGATGTTCACATTCATAACCTCCCGGTACGCTTTTTTTATTTTCTTTACATATCTGCCACATTCCAACCGGTATACAGCCTCACAACCTAACTGTTCATTCATTTACTCAACTTTGCCTCCTATTCCAGCTATCCATATTGAGTCTCATTGCGAATTGACGGTTGGCGGGTACTAAAAAGGTTCAATTAAACGAAGGGAAAAGCCTTGGTCTTTCACACTGCAACTGCATCCAAGTCAGTATGGTTACTAGTTGTGTCATCAATTCTCAAAAGTTTGTATCGGCATGGGCAGAATATTCGAAGTACTATATCGATTACTGCACGATTCACTAATAACCATCTACCTAACTCGAATCAACTCGAAATAACACAACAGCATCTTTGAAAATTCCAATTGAGGACATGCGGTTTGTTGTGAATGCTAATATTTAGGTACTTCTATATCTATATAACTCATTCGATTCACTAAAATCGTCTGCCTACTCGAATTACCATTTTTGATGAAATACTGCAACATCGTTTGTCTTCAGAATTCAGGATAAGGACAAGTGGTTGGTTGAGAACGCTACTACTTCAGGTACTCCTATATAACTCATCCAGGATTGACTCTGCTTTTTGTGTCATAGGTTCTTTAACCTAGGACTCGAATGACAATAAAAAGTGTTGTTTTTCTTCGTGTGTTTTTTAATCGCCTCCAAATAATACTTTGTATTGCAAGTTGCGTAATCGGCATTTTTTTAGATAACTAGGAAAGAAGTAACACTCACAATATGCAGAGATTTATCATGCGATAGGGCTAAATCATAAGTCTGGCACCTGCGCCTGAACGAGAGGAAGAAGTAGTGGAGAACTGGGTACGAAGGGATTCAACTCACGACCTCGTGCTTCACGTGAACACCGCTCTGCCTGATAGGTTATCGTTCTCCACGGACAGAAACATGTCACGGTAATGATACCACTCGAACCATCGGTAATTGTATGTCGCGAGTCTTCAATTGGCGCCATATTTGAGGAAGCTGGTTTTCGTTCATGTAAATTTGCGTGACGTACGCCGCGTGGAGTACACTTGCGTAAACCCAGTGTACGGCTAGTATGTGAATTCGTTGATTTCCAGCCCTTTTCACCTCCGACGGCAGAGATGGGGAATCGGTGAAACTCTAGCTGTCCTGAATGATTCCATTTTCTCTGGTGAACAGAAAGGAATGGTTTTTTTGCAGTCATTGAAAATACCTGCACTGATGAATATTGTTCCGGAGTATTGATTCAGGTGATAGAACCTGCTAAGATCATAATTAGCCTATGTGAACCAATTTTTTCGAGCAGTTCTTACGTCTCTCGTAATCAGAACACCTAATCTCACAATCATATACTCACTTTTATATTGAACAGGCAATTCAAAAGTTATCCCACTTTTTACATGTATCTGAGGCGTGAATTGTCTCTGCGTTACCTAGAAACCGTATATGCATTATGGTCTTAGAAATACGGCGTCCCAGCATGTCTTCGTGATTCTCGAAAAAAAATATATTAGAAATGTAAAATTTATAAATTGCACATATTGGAATAAGAAGCGATGAGGCAACAAATGGAAACATTAGAATCGTCCTGACATCACTTATTCATAACTGAATGGGAGATGGGCTCGCACTTGGGCCTCTTGGCTGGTTTCATTTCGGCATTTATCGATTCTGCAGCAACCCGTTCATTCCTGCTAAATGATACCGTCAAAGATTTTGGCATGAAAATACTGAAACATTTCCCCTGCAAAATCAGTTTATCCTAGAACAATAGGATGTTGGGGCCTCTAGAAACAAATTTTACTATTGAATTTTTTCGATGACAGTAGGGTTATTTAAATTGCACTTGTCCTTCGAGTGTATGCCTGGTTCCCTGGGGACTTTTTACATCAATAACAGTGAAACATTTTCATATAACAGCAGATGCTTTCAAAGAGTATCACGAGGGTGGTTGAGAAGGAGACCCTTTAAGCGTGCCTTGAACAAAATCCTAATGTAACACTGGCGGATTCACACTGAAATTCGACAGTGGATATATGCCAAATGAACGCATACCGTTAGCTGTGCTATGTCACATGGTACATGCTAGTCGAGGCGTGCAAAGTTCACATTGTCATTATTATGATACGTGGTGTACGCAGCCTTGTGAGTCTCGCATCCACTAGATTGTAACGGATTGACGGTTACCTCGAGTTCAGCCCGTGACCTGCTGCTCTAAGGCTTTCTGGTGCTTGAACGCAGACAAAGTTGCAATACATTCGATCCCAATGAGTGCGTGAGTACTCATGTGTGTGTGTGTTTGCGCGTATGTGGCTTGTTTGTGTGTATTTAGTTGTGTATGTATTCGTATGTGTGTGCGTGTGTAGGTATTTATGTAAAACTGAAATTAATCTCTACTTTTTGCTTATTCGAAACTCCCTCCATTGTGAACATGCATTTCATTTATACCATTTTCATATTCAAACAAAATCTATACAGAGTGCATCTTATTGAGCAATGGCAGATGATTTCCGATGTGTACACTTATACATTATCCAATGTTGATCCTGGTAAGATTGACGACGGGCGTTGGTAACTTACGGCATGAAAGTCAATATCAAATCACAACAAACACATTCAGTTGGAATAATTTATTCATTGTATCCTTATGATACGGCGTGATTCACACTTCAAGTGCCGTGAAATTTGAGTTTCGAACCGTCCTTCGTTTCCCTCATTTGATGTGCAAAAGATCGTGTTCCCTTTCTGTAACTGTGATCTTGTTTTCCGATAAAGAAACAAGCAGCCTATATTATATTCAAGACATCACAGGGAAGCGACTGATTAGTAATTTATGATGTAGTTAAATATACATAAAAAACGCGGCAAGTAGAAAGAAGGTATATTGCGATATCACTTTTTCAACAGTGTAATTTATCAGATGATAATAATAACACAGATTGGAGCTCATTGGTTGTTTGGCCGCTTCAATGACAAAACAACAGGGACCGTGTTCTCATTACGTGAAATTGACACACGAATAACGGTGCGCGGTCGACGTTTCTTTTTTGCACGCTAAAATTGACAGTCCTATTCTTTTTTCAAATACAAATTTCCAACTGTTTCACCAAACATTTCACCAGTATTTGGATTCTGTACCCTCGAATTCACATAACAAATTCCATCCTCATTGCGCTTAGCATGCCAAGTTCGAGCCTAATTAAATTTCATTAAGCCCGTTCGAGTTCTCAAACAAATAGACGTGGCGTCAATACAACCACATATGACTTTATCCGAGTAACCACCTAGATTTAGCACTGTTCCTGCTTAACTTCCTATGCATACCGGTACAGGTGATCAGTCAGTCCGGTAGTCCTTCAATCCAGATACTGCATATCAGCCGACTGATTACCTCTGCAAGGGGCCTCTAGGGGCGGCAAAGCGTAAAAAAAACAATACAGCAGTTTGAGCCCCTGTACAACATACATACATACATACATACATACATACATACATACATACATACATACATACATACATACATACATACATACATACATACATGGAATATTTACATACGCTATATCCATCCAGATCAAAGCGCTGTCTATCTAGCCCAATAATGGTCATAGGATGCTTCGATTTGAACTCAATGGTCCTGGTCTCCATGTTTATGAGCAACCACCCGAAGCGTCATTGGGCCACGACAGTAATGTAATACGTGTATATACCACAATCTGCTGGAATATGGAGAATATCTCTTTTCCTTAAAATACAGGATTAGCTGTCAAGCTTCAAAAGCCCTATAAGCAGGCTAACAGGAATTGGATACCAGTTCCCGATCACGCGTCATTGCTCTGTTTTTCTCTTCAACCCGGGCCTCGGTCCTCACTTTACGTCCCATGTATGCCCTGAGCCCTTCTGCTGCAACATCGCCCAAAATAAACCTGTAATTTGATTCATCTTTGCTACTTTGGGATGAAGGGCAGTTACAATTTAATCGAGTTTTATATGTTTTCCAAAACATCAGCAGAGACACTTTCATGTCATTTAGTTGAATATTCATATCAATATGGCCGTATTCTCGAGGACTCCCAAACTGCGTGAATACAGTTGCATCGCTGAAGATAGGATACTGACTTGCGCCGTCAATAGGTATGAGAGGGCTTGTAGGGGAACTTCGCCATCTTAGATAACAGTTCTTAGGTAACGATTTCCCCCAGTTGGGCGGCGTTGAGAAGGACCGATGGGGATAGATTGGTGCAGTATTTCACACAACGAGCTTCTGTTACCCAAGCAGTGAGCTATGATGATCATCACTATTAAAGACCTTTTTCAAAAGCGTGCTCAATTCCGGGGATTGATTGCAAGAGATCGCTGACGGAGTGGCAGCCCTTAATCTGTCGATAATGAACGGCTTCATGTTAGCAGTCTCATGAACATACACGTCGATGTGGGGGATCGCTTTGTGTTCGCGGTCTGTCGCTATGTATCTCGAAAGATAGTCAGCCATGGACGTTTTTTGCGGATACATACTTAGTAACGTATTTGTACCCTATCAGATGAAGCATTAGTCTCTGCAGGCTGTGCATCATTTTGCTAATGTCTCTCCGGCGAAGTATTTTCTCTCGATGTCCTCCAGCGGATTGTGGTCTAAGCAGAACGAGAATTCCGCGCACACACATAGTTTGAAAAAAAAATTGGTCGCCCACCACTATGGTCAATATCGCTCGCTCAATGTTGCTGTTATTAGATTCAGCTTTGGTCAGGGCCTTTGCCGCGACAACCGGTTTTCATAGCCCTGTCCGGTTATAACTGATGAGAGCTGCATACCTTCATAAGTTGTTACTGATTAATTTATATTTTTTCACATGATGTTGATGTTGAACTACATAACATTAGTTATTGATGTGTGGTTTAACACGTGGAATAATTATTCAAATGGTCCGGGGGGTCACAGTTCACAGTGCACGATCAGTATTATCATTCGTTACTGCTGGGGCTCATGGGTATCTGTGGACGCGAAGTGTACGGCTCTTCCGTCCTGTACCAAACCAAAGTGTTCCTATTTCCTTCATAGAGGCACCACATTGTATTTCGATGGATTTTTGCGCATCGTTATGGGCAGGAACGGGCGCTCTCGTTATTGCGCACTTATTTCCTTCCTGCGCTGTGCCGTGGCATCATTCTGCTTCTGGGAGGTTCAGCAATGTCCAGTCAGTCAGCTGGCTCATCTTCAAGAACTTAGCTGAATACCAGACGTGCCCGAGACGCGATTGCATATCTTGCTTGTTGGATGGCGCTCCCTGGTTTCTGATTTCTGATTCGCCTTTGCTGGTTGATGAGACACTTTTCCGAGTCTAGCCTTCAAAGATAGTGGAAAGCAAAAGTGCATCTTGGTTCGCACCAAAGTCGTATGGGACATCTCCTCCCGAATTCCTTTGGACAAACTCATTATAATCAAATACTTGACGCATAGCAGTGCTTCTCAGTCCAGAATGCAATATCAACCATGTGATGCGAACAAACCGAGGCAAGGAATGAGCTATAGTTTGACACAAACGTCCCACATCGATCACTGAGACGAATGGCCTCGGTTCCTCTAAGCAAGGCAACGCAGTACTTTATGTTAGCTCCTAGAAACGTCTCATCAGTCCCCTTGAAATGGACACCCTCAATATATAGCGGTCGATGAAACCTTAGGACACTGTAGTATATAAGATAACAACGCAAGTAATCCAATACTACGTATACGACATGACTGATATCATCAATCCCTAAAGAGTAGTGGACCTACGTTGTATGTATTAAAGCTTGAGTAATGTTCGTAGAATTTCATAGAATTATTTCCTATAAATCAGTGTTAAATGTGCCCGACAAAATAACTCCTCATCGTAATTTGATGTCGACATTGTAAACTAGTGAGAAATCCAACATGAATATTACTCCATTGCAATTATTATCTTTGTGGTGTTTGGAGAAAACTATGATTTTCATGAGTTTATGGTCTTATCTTCGGAAATGTGATACAATGCTATCTCCACGAAGATCCTGTGATTTTGGCCTTCTAACAGACATTCAACTGTTAGAACGCTGATCAATTTAGCACATATTATCACAGCACAGATGTCACCTTCCATCGGTATTGAATATTTATGAAGTATTCTCACAGGTATCCGATATCCTGGAAGAAACTGAGCTGAATATCGTCGTACTTCTATCTTGTGATATTCGAAAGTCCTTGCCCTACGTATCCCGTGAACTACCGTACTTCTGCAGTCTATGATTTGACATATTGTGGGTGTCAGAACATGATTTTGTTTCACGTATATGCCTATTCCACATTTGCCAGGGCAGTACTCGACTACATTCATTTTGAACTAGCAGTAAAGGGGACCGCATCAAAATGTTCTTGTTTGCAAAACCCTTGGGGCCTCGGTCGATGTGACATTTGACCGCGATATTTTCACTACAGTCCGGGATATAGTCCAGGAAATAGGGTAGAAGAACTTCCTCTAAAAGTAGGGAATCTGTATGCTAATTAATCTGCTACGTCGTAATGGCGAATCGTGTATGGCCGCCGAACAGTTGTTTGCGAATAGCAGCATCCAATTGTTCGAACGAAGACCTGAAAACTGACGGAACCAGAACCATTACTTTATTTCAAATTAATGTTAATTTCTCACTTGGTCAGCCTGTCATATTTCAAAGAAAGTAGTACGGTACAGGAGCATCGCAGTATGATAGAGCGTGCGATTAATGGCTTGGACGCGTATAGTTGTGTTGTTTGAGTCTCAAATGCAGTAATAGGCAGTCCTCCAATGCCATCACTTCAGCAACACGGTTTAAAATCACCTTCTCTATCACGTAGCACTGCGTGGGTGGACACAAAAAGATATACTGCAGAGCGTGTTTGGGCTATATAGCCTAGTTTTATTTTCACTCATATTTCGAAAATGACATAGTGGCCTCCATATTCCTCGCTTCTTTTTTAAGATACAAATATAGTCGTTCAACATAGCCGGGTCTCATCAGTTGAATCTCGCTATCGAACATGTACGGTGGATAAATTACCAACTCCCGTTTTGAAATCAAGATGTGCCTCATAATAAGACGTTTCTCCCCGCAATAGGGGAAATATACTTCTGCTATTCCATGACCTATCTCCTGGACTGCATGACGAGGAAATCTCACTACTAGGCACTTTATAACTGCGCATTCCCCCTTCATAATATCAAATAATTAAGGAAGGGCACGTAGTTGGCCATGATACCTTGCATATATTGCTGCTAGGGAATTGAATGAACCTCTGATTAAATGCAAAAATGCAAGCTCTTTGGTCACATTCAATAATTGCACACTCAACGCATTTCGAAATAATGCAACAGCTCTCGTTTTCGGAAGTTGATATTTATGATTTAGACAAATGTTGTCTCGGTTATTCTCGCTACCAATCTAGTTACTCCTATGTAACTTATCCTGAATGACCCTGCTCTTTATGGCATAGGTTCTTTGACCTATTGCCTAACTGACAAGTACAGCTGTTCTGGAGAAGTTCCTAGAACAAATTGGACTGAGGCACTTTGTTAAGTTCTCGACCCACAAATGTCGACATAATAAGCAGACAGAGACTGCATGAAGAGATTCTGCTAGTCAACGGGGTCTATGTCCTTATTGGCAACAAGTTATACTGGGCTTCCTGAACGGCTAATGACGGATAGGGTTTGAAGGCTACCTCGAGCTATGCCTGCAATCGTCCGGGTCTGTTTTTTGTGGGTTAGGGTGGGTGTTCTATTTCCATAAAGTAGTCAATTAAAACGGTTGAGTAGCTCTCGAGGGCCATAATCTTTTTGTAGATATACCAGTCATATCTTCTTATTGCAAGACAAAACTCACGGAAGAAACCATTACATTCTCTCATTCTCTATATATTCTCTATACATTCTCTATTCGGAGGACTTCTGTAACACATTCTTCAAAGTGGCGCGGAGTCAGGTAAAAATAAAACACGCTAATACATATTCCTTCTTCGTCTTCAACCTGTATTACATCCGTTACACAGCCACAGAATGGACAACTCTGAATTACACTGTAAATACACTAGGTTTCATTTCAAGTGGCTGAATACCCGCATTAAACTTCAGCATTGTACAGTAGGAACCACTGAGTCAAGAATAACCATTGTCTGAACCTCAACTAGTATTTAATCCCAACCTGGCATTAGCTCTTGATCGAGACAAGTATGCACATTTCTCACAGACTTTTTTGGTTTGTGAGGTGATCCCGTAAAAGTTCAAAATGTTGTTTTCCTGCCAGTGTGTCTAACGAAGCCTCTAATATACACCTAGTTGTAAAGTTGATGTTCAGCAAGGAGTTACCACTCTTCGGAGATTTATCAGACCGATAGAGTCGAATCTCACGTATTGGCACCTTGTCACCTCGAACGAGGAAGGAAGATTGTGGAGATGTGGGTACGAACGGATTCGGACCCGCGACGTCTTGCTTTACAATGCAGCACCCGCTCCGCCTACTAGCTGTCGACTACACGGGCAGGAAAAGTTAAGTTATGATGCGGTGCTTAATACCAGCGCGATTCATTCACGTATTATTTGCGTGACGAACGCCGTGTGGAGTACACTTGCGTAAAACAAAGTGAAGTAGCTAGTATATTAATTTGTATATATTTCGTCACATTCTCTTTTGAAGGCAGAGATGACATAGCAGGGAAAACTCTGGCGATCTCAAAGATGTTCCATTCTCTTTGGTAACGAAAGCGTTGTGTCAGCTACTGCGTAATAAAGTCCTTGGTGAGAAATACCCGCAAAGATTAATACATCTTCAATATGGATTCAAATGATTGAGCCTTGCTTAGATCATAATATATAACCAAATTCTCACCGCTCAGTTCTTTGGTCTCAGGTCTCTCCGTACTGAAAAACGAAATTTCATTTAGAACTGCGATTTTCAAGTGATACAATTCTGTATCTGAAAGGCCTAACATGACTTAACGGTACCTAGAAATATGGCCGTCAGTCATTGCAGCGGATATTCCCTTGACTGTTCACCAAACATTTCAACATTAAATTGTTCACTATTCACTAAACATTACCTTAGGCCCACATTGGTCTAGAAATGTAGCGGTCATTGGCCACAACGCCAACAATGTTTTCATGTTTCAAAAGAAAAAAGCGTAGAATTGATTAATTGCACAAATTGGAATAAAAATCTCGGCCCCCAAACACTTTCGTACATTGGTGATTGACCCTTGCAGTCGTTTGAGTGTGTAGTCTGGTTCCCCCTACCGTAGACTTTGACGGTAATAACAGTGAAAAAATGTTTATATAACTGCAACGCATTTCCAAGGTTCCTCTCGATGGTTGCTGAGAAAGAAATCTATTCAAGGTCGCCTTGGAAATGAATGTTTAAAAGTACACTGCGGATTCACAAATGCAGGAGGAGCGTAGATTACTGACTGAACACCGACTATCGACCGAGCTGGATGTCAAATGAGCGAATACTGTGAGACGTGTATATGACGACATGTAAATAACAGCAGGGGATGTGTCAAAGCTCACAGTGTCATTCTTAGGCTACGTGCTGTACGCAGCCTTGTGGGTCTCGCATCCACTAGACTTTAACGGTTGACGGATACCTCAGTTCAGCCTGTGGCCTGCTGCTCCAAAGCTTTCTTGTGCTTGTACACGGAAAAAAATGCCAGGTGTCAGTATATTCGATTCCATTGATGTGTGAGTAATCATGTACGTATGTGTGTGTCTGTGTGCATACAGTCGTGTATGTATCCGTATGTGCGTGTGAGTTTTTGTAGAAACAATATGTTACGCTATTGTGCTATTCGAAACACTCCATTGTGAACATGCATTACATTTATACCATTTTAAATTATTTTAATACAATAAATAAAATATTGCACTGCATCCAAGTGAAAGTACACTGGCGGATTCACCAAAATGCATGCAGAGGGCTAGCTTACTGACTGAACACCGGGGTGACGCTCACCGAGCTGGATGTCCAATGCGAATCTGTGAACGTGTATACTGACGACCAATGAAAATAACAGCAGGGATGTGGTCAAAGCTCACAGTGCATTCTGAGGCTAACGTGCTTACGCAGGCTATTGTGGGTTCCTTGCATCCACTAGACTGTCAAAGGGAAATTTGACGATACCTCAGTTCAGCCTGTGGCCTCTGGCTCCAAAGCTTTCTTGGCTTGTACGGCGGAAAAAATTGCCAGGTGTCAGCATATCGCTCCCATTGAGTGCGTGAGTATCATGTCGTATGGTTGTGTCTGGTGTGCTGCAGTCGTGTATGTATCCGTATTATGTGCGTGGGAGTTTGTAGAAACAATATGTTAACGCTATTGTGCTATTCGAAACACTCCCTTGTGAACATGATTACTTATACCATTTTAATTATTTAATTACCCTAAATAAAATATTGCACTGCATCCAAGTGAAAGTACACTGCGGATTCACAAATGCAGGAGGAGAGTAGATTACGGACTGAACACCGAAGATCGACCGAGCGGGATGTCAAATGAGCGAATACTGTGAGACGTGTATATGACGACATGAAAAAACAGCAGGGGATTGTGTCAAAGCTCACAGGTCCATCTTAGGGCTACGTGCTGTACGCAGCCTTGTGGGTCTTGCATCCACTAGATGTTAAGGGGATGACGGATACCTCAGTTCAGCCTGTGGCCTGCTGCTCCAAAGCTTTCTTGAGCTGTACGCGGAAAAAATTGCCAGGTGTCAGCATATTCGATCCAATTGAGTGCGTGAGTAATCATGTACGTATGTGTGTGTCCTCTGTGTGCAGCAAGTCGTGTATGTATCAGTTAGTGCGTGTAAGTGAAGTTTTTTAGCACAACAATGTGTTAGCTTTGTGTGCGATTCGAAACACTCCATGTGAAACATGCATACATTTTATAACATTCAAGTTTTTTTATACAATAATAAAATATGCACTGCATCCAAGTGATCTAGAGGTCAACATGATGAAACATGAAAATGAACGCTTCAGATTCAAACAGAAATCGATACAAGAGTGCATCCCGATGTGCAAATGGCAGTTGATTCCCGCTGTGTATACTTGTTACATTATTCAATAACTTACTTTTGGTGCATTATTGTTCCTAACAGAGTTAGAATGGCTAGCAAAACCACACCATACATGCTAACCTATCAGAGATGACCTCTATCGGCGATTACAGGATCCTGGTGGGATTGGATTCAAACTACAGTTACTTCAGTAACTTACGGAATGAAAGTCAACATCAAGTTACAACAAACACATTTAGTGGAACGAATTTATTATCGTATCCCCTAAATACGACGTGGTACTTTTGCGACTCCGCTTCAAAACTTCAAGTGCCGTGAATTGAGTTTCGAAACGACCTTCGTTCCATTCTATCGATCAAAAAAGAGAGATAAAAAAAACGTGGATACCCAAAGGCTCGTGTTTACTTCTGTAACAGTGGAACAGTGTTTTTAAACGAGAAAACAAAACAGAATACATTATAATTAAGGAATGACAGAGAAACAAATTGGTAGGGAATTAGGTGTAGTTAACTATGAATACAAAATGGACAAATGAAGAGAAGGTCAGTGCATAAACCACAGGTAAGTTTAATATAATAACACAGTATTCCAGAGGAGCTTATTTATTGATTTTTCGACAGCCTCAGATGAGGAATCCATAACGGATCCGTGTCCAGAACGTGAAATATACCACACAAATAAACGGTTCGCGGCCGAAGTTTTCTACAAGCTAAACATGCCGACAGTCCTATTTCACATAAATTGGAACTTGTACTCCTCGAATCAACAAGGCAATTTCGTTCTCATCGCGCTCATCATACCATGTTCGAGTTTTATCCATAAGGGATCCTATTCGAGTATAATCTTCTCGAGCAAATATACGAAGCAGTCAATACAAACAAAAATACAAAAACTAATCGAGTAACCAGATGTTTGATTCAAACCGGGATGTTCGGACTATGCTACATTCTCATGAGCACGTACGAAGGCTCGGTCAAGGACCACTTGAGGTGTATAGTTGAGACGGGGAACATTATTATACCTCGAGCGGCTTACAATAATGGGCAATTTCCAGTTGGTTGGGTACGATCGAACAAGCAAATCATATTTTGCTAACCTTCGGATGCAGGGGCAGTATCCTAGAAACGAACCCAGCATAATGAGGTTCATCGACGTAAGTAGTTAATAAGAGACATGAGTAGCTGGTGCGGTCGATCTCCAGAGAGTTTTAAACTAATTTATGAGGGCACTTGGCCGCGTTATAAATCGATGTTGACACTCAGATTATTCGGTCAAATCGCCTAGTCTGGAGTCTTTTCTCAATATTTGTCTTCATTCGCTGACCCACCCTAGCTTAAGAGTTGCATTATTCCTGAAGGCGGGTATTGCAATGGGTTCAGCCCGACGAGAGAAACGAGAATGAATATCGCCATCGTAAAAAATGTTACTTAGAAGTCCTTGCTGCGATCGATTCCAACGAATTATCGTTTGCTGGCAGCATCATGATGCTACCAACAGGACGAGCACGAGTAATTATCATGGCCATAATTCGATTATGTTCTTCTAATTGTGTATGAGAGTGTTTTTTGCGATGGTAATCCTACTCAGTGTGGAGGAATTCCCTCCCGAGTAGATCGTATGAGTGTGATCGAAACGGTCTATGGCTCCAGTACCGCCATCTCACATCTTGTCTCGACGTACTTAAGAAAAGGATTTTACATGCAACCACTTTCCGCACTTGAAATAAGTTGGGTTTTGTAAAGCGTTGACTCTGCTTGCGTATAAAATGGTGGCAGTCACCTTCGAAACAAGTTGTTTGGGTGCAATGGACGCATTCAGTGCCCGATTTGTCTTGATCCAGAATGAATGCCAGTCCTCAAAATACCAGATCATGTCCCTGTGAGTAGCATTCTCGAACGAGGACTCCCCTAATATCTTCAAATATCCGGTTCTCCCTCCTATAGATGAAGAGAACTGGAATTTACCAAACAGAGCACCTCAACAACACATTTTAAACATTAGCAAAAAATCAAAATAGCTGCCATTTTCAGCAAGGCAATCATAATTCCTCCGGCTACACACCCACGAACATCTGTCAGTTCTGCAAGAATAATTGGTCAAGGTCACTCCAACAATTGTGCCTACGATGAACTAGTGTATCATTGGTGTACAATCGAATGAGTGTTGCATATGGCTCCTGTTTGCGCCTCTCAATGGCGCATTTCTGTTAAGTGGGTCTGGCAGTTGTTCAACTCTTACGTCCAGTACAGCTGAATAAGAACTGGACTCAGTTTCCTCATTGTTATTCAGCTGTTTTTGTGAGTTGTGATGCTGAACATTTCACTTCATGATGGGAGTCTCTCAATACCAGTAGAATATATCATAGGCTACCTTGATCTTGATGTATAACAACACAAATACAATTTCATGTATTTCGTAATTATTAGTCGACATCAACATCGTTCTTATTCACGAACTTCTCATTCGGAGACCCCAAAGAAGACAATTGATCTAGGACTCCTTCTTCTTGTGTCGTAGACCTGTCAATAGAAGAGAAATGTCCATGCCGAACGTATGAAGGAAGGAGTTCGTAATGTCTAGCGATAACATAGCATTTTGCAATCATGAATTATTTTATTGCTCTGTTTCCTTAAAGTGTTTACACCCACCAACTAGTGAAGCGAGCGTTCACCGCACGGGCGATTAAACGTTGGCTAGTGCCTCCACAGCGAATACAGCCCAGCGAATAGGTCGTTTCAGTTTACCTTCTCAGTTGCTATGGGCTGCTTTATTAGTAAACTAGCCGTCATCATTTACAGACTGAAAAACAAACACGTAGATGCATGCTTCCTCTTGTTGGATGGGCGCGTGAGGTGACGACAGTGGGTGCACCACATCAGCACTCGGAGTGACGATATGGAGAATACAACCACCTCATAAAGAACTTGAAACAGAGAACAGCTTCACGATTCTTTCGCGTCTGTATCCAGACACTTTAGATGAATTACACGTTCTAAACGTCTAATCCGTCATTGTATACAACGGAGGTAAGCGTTTTTTTTTGGTTTTATTCCTTCATCTGTTCCCAGGGCGTTAGTTGATGTGCGTGAGCTCATATGGAATTGATCTATAGAACAATCTCAGTGGCCAGTATGATTTGAACCTCTATGGCAGCAGGCGTCCAGGAAATCAGGGGTGGAAGCTAGGATGATAAAAGTGGGTTATGCCTAGTGGCTTATGGCTTGTACTCACACCTAACAGCTATGTCGCGTACACTATTGGACCATTAAGCAAAGCAGGTGTATAATGTTTTCCGTATATTCCAGACTGACAAAACGAAAGACAACAACAGTTGTAAGATATTAACAGGGGTAAGCTGGCGTAACCACAACGTTCGTTTTATATTTATTGATATTTACAACATAACGAGTACTTACACGGAAATTTTTACATGTCAATTGCTTATAATTTACAACTTTCTCCTTGTTCTCATAAATTGCAATGGACTAGAAAACTTGCTTTTTATGTCCCGGGTGAACAAACCATGGAGCTACCGCGATGTCATTTAGGGAGTAATTTGTTCTACATACGAGCACCATGCCTATACCTGTCAAAATACATTTACAAAAAAGATCTACGTGCAAGTTAAGTCGGTCAGCGATTCGAGCGAAATACTAGGTCATCCCATGCCGAGCGAGTCGCTAGCGAACGGTTAGAGTTGTTTCGTTCCGCCCGGTGGTGAAACCTTCGAGCGATTTATCAATCATTGCGTTCAATTACGTATTTACAGGTCGCTCGGTTCGTCGACCTTTGCCTCGCTGGCGGTGTGAACTGTGAAGAACGAAAATGGGACACATGATTGGTGATTCACGACCTTATCTGTGGCTTCCGTCTCCTAACGCGAGCGTGTGGTTGCAACCTAATAGCAAAGGTGGACTCTCCGTGACTTTCCATGCGGTTGGATGATTCCAGACCAATTTGAAACTGAAGTGGGCGATGGCCTGTTTTGTCTACAGCCACGTGGATGCTGAGTACCGTCTGGGGCTTGCAAGGTGTGTTTCAGGAAGCCTCATCAAGGAACACTGGCCATTTTGATCGTGGGTGAACCCTATTCTCGACTAGTGTTAATCTAATGTCGAGGCAGAGGTCGGTAACTCATTCCCAGCCTGCACCAGGAGGTCGGCGGGTACTTATTGTCCCCACCAAAAGAACGATCAATTAACTCCAGGGTAATAATACTGATTTAATATCTCGTTCTTATATAGCGCTTTTCCGCGTCAAGGACATGCTGAAAGCGCCTATTATATTACCCATGATCATAGTGACTTGTCAAACCTGTACTATATAGCACGCACCTCTTGATTATTCTCTCCCGACGCTCCAGTACTTCACTTCATCGTGTCCCCTGGGACTACTGGGGTTACCACCTACGGCGCTCGATACTTTCACAAGTCACCTCACAAGGTACAATACTTTTCACACGTGGGTGGCTTGTGAATCATTCATGGAACATACCAACTCAGCTAATCCCCCTCAGTCGAAAAGTGCTCCGTGATTGCGCACTTGATTTCGTCCAGCACTGCGTGTGTATCCGTCCAAATGAACGCGGTAACGTTCTGCAGGAGCTTCCGGAAGGGTTCAGCAGTGTTCGGTCAGTCAAACGATTGGTTGATGATGCACTTGCCGAAATCAAGTCTGACGTTGTTTTGACTACAACCTTGGGTGTTGTTTCTGTAGCGTGGGTCGCGCCGTTTTTACTTTGCGTTTTGTGGAGCGATTAGTATGTCATCTTCAATATAAAATACAGCGGCAATTCTACACAGCCATATTATTGGCCTCTTAAAGAATGTAGCATTTCATGTTACTTTTTTGCCTTATCGTTTTACCACGAATTTCTTGCATAATTCGCACAATTCAATGTTTTTGGAGTTGTGAAACCGCAACTTATCTACTCTCATCGTGTTATGAACAAGTTAACCGAAGATTGAGATGAACAACGGACTCGGCTGTTTATTCCACATTACAAGTCCTTATCGAGAGCGGTTTGCATCCCTCAATCACTCAGCCATTACATCGGATTTTGCACATGTAGACCCTAGAACTCCTGTGCACGAGGCATACATAGTAAGGCCTTTTTGAGTTACACTGGTCTTTTGTCACATTTGTGAAACGGTCGTCTCGCGTCATTCAAGATATGTGGGACGCCAAAGATTCTTTGGTTCGCACCAACATTAGCTACATCCCCTCCCGGATGTTCGTTGGACATGCAGTTCCAGTCATAATTCAAGTAATCTATGCATAACAGTGCTTCTCAGTCCAGAATGCAATATTAGCCATGTAACGGAGAACAAGCCAACGCAAGAGATGAACACAATAGGTCGGAACCTCGCACGTCGATCAGCCACCACACGAAGACGAATGGTCTTGTTCCCATAGGGCAGGCAACACAGTACTTTTAAATTTAGCTCCTAGAAACGTCTCATCAGTCCCCTTGGGGATGGACGCTCTCCTCGATGCAACCCTGGATCACTGTAATAGTATATAGGTATAACAACGCAGGGTCACAAGTAATCCAATACTACTTTACTACGTATACGACATGACTGATATCATCAATCTCATCAATTAGTGGTAAATGCGCCCAACCAAGTAACTCCTTATTGTAATTCTATGTCGTCATTGTAACCTAGTGAGAAACCTAACATGAACATTACCGCATCTGGCGGTTATTATATTCCACTCATCCCCCTCCGGGATAATATGGTTTTGGCAGCGTCGTCTCCGCCACCGCCGCTGGAAGATTTTCGTGTGAACGCAATAACTTTCTAACACAATTTCCGATTGACATGACACTTCGCACATGATGAACACCCTTAGAAAACTCGGATGAGTTCGAATGTGGGCGTCGCCATCTTGGAATTTCAACGGAACTGAATGATAGTGTTCGTACAATAACTCCCTCGTGCCTTGTCGGATCCATATGCAACTTTGCACACATAATGTCTGATGAAAATCTCGAAAGGGTGAACAGTGGCGTCGCCCGACCGCTCTGACGGCGACCATTTGGGATCTTTAGCGAAACTGAGTTTTTCGCTAATATGCATGTTTTTCGCCCCATACGACCCACCCAGCGGCCATTTTAAATTTTTGCGAGATCAGTTTTCCGCAGATTTTTTTTTTTTTTTTTACTTTGCACACTTGATCGCGTAATGAAAATTTTATGCACACATGATCGCGTAATGGAAATTTGGCTCTGACGGCGGCCATTTTGGATTTTTTTGCGAACCGTGAGTTCTCTGCTGATTTGCGCGTTTCGAGGCATGTCGATTGTTTTGAGACCAACTTTTAGTTCTGCCCCATACGATCCAACCCGGCGGGCGGCGGCCATTTTAAACTTCTCGGTAAATGAATTCCTTCCAGTTTTCACGTTTCGGAACAAAACCATGCGACCATAACTTCGCCGCATAGGACCCCACCCAACAGCCATTTCGAATTTCTGACAGAATTCTTTTATTGCAGATTTGCATTTTTCGGAGTATGGTGTGTTGGAAACCAACCTCCCACTTCCCTGGGTAAAAAATCAGGCTCTGATAAAAAAAAAAAACACACAAGAAAACAATGCGAACAATGTCAACCTCTGAGTGATCGAAGGTGGGGATATACACGTTGGCGGTTTACCCCAGGCGATGACTACTTATCTTTGTGGTGTTTTCAGAGAAGATATAGACTTCCCGACGCTCAACTTCGGAAACGTAAATTACCAATAAGATGCTTCCTCACGTAGCCCTTTAATTTTCGCCTTCTAACAAACATCCATCTGTTAACACGCTGATCAATTTGGCTCAAATTGCCCCCTTCTGGATGTCACCTCTCATCAGTATTGTATATTTCAGAGGTATTCCCAGTGGCGATTTGAATATCAAGAATAAAACTGAGACTAGGAATCGTCATACTGGTATATTGTGATATTCGGGATAAATCCTTGCCCTATGTATATCGTGAACTGCCGTGAGGCTACAGATAGGTCAATGACACGCGTAATGTAGGTGGCAGAACCTGCTATGTGCCAGGGCTGTACTCGGCTCCCTGTTTTCGAAAAGACACATTCATGGAATGGTCTTTTTTTGCAAAACCCACAGGACTTCTGCTGCGATCGGTGTGGCATTTGGCTGTGATATGTTCCAAGAAGCAACGACTACTACGAAGCAATCACTGCGTGATGTTATGTGTAGTAGATGGTATTACTCCCATTATGGCTTGAGTACCCTTACAAAAAGTTCTATAGAATACTAGTAAAAAATCCTATAGTAAAATCTATACAATTTTCTATGGAGCCCCTCTATAGAAACTCTATAATTTTCCAAAGAATTTCTAAAGGATTCTAAGGAATTTCCAAAGAATTTCTAAAGAAAATCTATAGGATATTCTATGGAAACTCTATAGAAATTCTAAAGAATTTCTAAAGAAAATCTATAGAATAATCTATGGAAACTCTATAGAAATTCTAAAGAATTTCTAAAGAAAATCTATAGAATAATCTATGGAAACTCTATAGAAATTCTAAAGAATTTCTAAAGAAAATCTATAATATATATTCTATGGAAACTCTATAGAAATTCTAAAGAATTTCTAAAGAAAATCTATAATATATATTCTATGGAAACTCTGTGGAGTCTCTAAAGAATCGCTGGAAGAATTTCTAAAGTATCTCCAAATAATTTCTATGGAAAATCATATTCTAATTAGTTGAAAAAATAGTTGAATGTCTGATCCCCCCCAACCATCCCTCTCCCCACCGGGACGGTCTCGCGCTGCAGGCTAACTTTGATATCGAATATATTTTTTTAATTATTGCGCATCCGGATATAAAACTATGCAGTGCCAGTTACACATAACTGAGGCTGATAGAATAGCATAATAAATTCTCAGCTTTGAACGGGTGTCCTTATTTAGCCATGATCACAATCATTTTCAAGATTTTTTTTATTTTTAACACAAAAGAACCTACTGAATGATAGATAATTGTAATCCTCATTCTTCCCGCCAAAGGGTTTAATGCATATTAATACACATTGTTCAACATGTTAATACCAGTAATAGGCCTAACCATACACAAGTTGCACCAGACTTGGCCTAGCTATATAGCACATACAAACTGTGTGTAATAACTTGCTTATGTGCTACACTGAATATTTGTTAGGCTATAGCTTACACATTCCCTCTACAAACTTAAGACTTGAATATGAATAAAGATAATACCAAATAGAACTGCCACGCTGCATTCGAATTAGGGCTGTCAAAATCACAAACTGTTCTTGATCAGTTTGTGATTTGTTTGAATTTGACTAAATATTATTTAAATTTATCTGTAGACAGTTAATAAATTCAAATAATGCATAGTAAAGGCTAGTTAGCCAATCAATCACTATAGATCCCAAACATGTATGCATGAATGGTATTAGATTTAATAAAAGAGCATACATTTTAAAAATAGCTAAATGGCAACCGCCAGAATGATTATATGAGATTCTATAGGAACTCTATGGAGTCTCTATAGAAATTAATGAAAGCTGTTTATAAGTAAAATAAGTTCTTATTTCATTTTTATGCAGTAGGCATATAAATGTCAGTCTTCGGAAAGCCACAGAAACAGCCAGAAAGTGGGAAACGTTGAGGTGACGGCATTAGCCGGAGACGTACTCCGTCGGCAGCCCTGCTGTAAACACATGAGGGTATTAAAGATGTGGGGATATAATTGCTGAATCCTTTATCTGGCCAACTCTCCCTCTCAACCATTTGAATGCATGGTCAAAGTCAAATTGTCGTCACCCAGCAGTGCACGCTTGCTCCTTCCTCTAAGTTGAGGTGTTGAGAGACGAGGAGACACATGGAGTTAAAGTACGTTCATTGATAATAAGTGATTGTACCACTAATGCGAAGATATCAATAACAGTATCGTGACGTTATCATGTGAGCGGCAACAATTTCGGAAACTAGCCAGAGGACAACAGGACGCCTTTAAACTAGTAGCCCACGCAACTTTCAGCCTTTTTCACTGCAACTGTAACTATTATCATAATTATTATTATTATATTATTATTATTATATTATTATTATTATTATTATATTATTATTATTATTATATTATATGATTATTATACTATACTATATATCATTATCATCATTATTATTGTCAATGGCATTAGATTTTCAGATTCTATAGAGGCCTATAGAGTCCTGAGAAAAATGAATCTATAGAACTCTATAGAGTGACTACTGCTTACAACGTTTAATAGAAAATGTTTTTATAAAATTCTATAGAAACTATGAATTCTATAGAAAAATATGGGCTCAATTGATAGAAAATACATTTTCTATAGAGACTTATAGAACTCTAGAGACACTTCTATAGAATTCTATAGAACTTTTTTGTAAGGGTAATGTTTGCTAGAATTTACTTCCTGTTGATTACCGTTCTTCGTTTAATCCGGACCTTGTTGAAAATTTTAACCTCGTATTTTTGACTTATGAGTCTATCCTAGAAACAATCAAGCACCGCGTATGTAAGTGCTATTTAGAAGACCTTGGCCTATACTTCGATCGATTTTAATGGAATCATCAGCCTATGCAGCATCATGATGCTGTGAACAGGTCCAGCATGGCGATTATCATTAGATCCCCGCGACACTGAAGTGTCCAGGGATATTAGGGTTTTGGGTGTGTAGTTCGCCGCCCCGTCCCAGAGCTGCCGCCGCCGCCTGGAACTTATGCTTTGCGCATAACTCTTTATCGCTTTAACCGATTTATCTGAAACTTGGTAACATGTCCGCACCAGTAAAATCTCTGATGAGTTCGAAATTGGGAATCACTGATGCTGGTGGCCTCTAATTTGCATAATTTGCGAATTTTTCAAGTTAGACGGATTCGAACGAAACCTTTGTGGGTAGGACTTTATGCTCCCGAAAAATTTGGAGGTTCTTTCAAGGTCTGGAAGGTCAAATTGCGATTTTCCAAACATTGTCAGATTTTGAACGAAACTTGCTGGTAGGGACTGTCGTTGATCCCGGAAAATGTGAGTTCATTTCAAGGTCATCGGGGTCAAATTTGCGAAATCTATGCGATTTTTCAAACTTTGTCAGAGTTGAACTCCACTTGGTGGTGGGGGCTACATTTGTCCTCATAACTTAGAAGTCACTTCAAAGCCATCGTGGTTCAAATTCTTCATAATCCCTGTGCCATAACTTCCATGGATTAAACTAAACTTGGTGGATGAAGTTTATCTTGATTTCTGACCAAGATTATGGGTGTTAGAGCTTCTTCCAACATGATTGTTCAAAAGCTGGGATATACACCTGGAGGTTCCCCGCCTAACCCTGTCTAGTTTATCAATGCCATGAAGTGTTTGTTCTTTTCTGGATTGTGCTAACTCACGCAAAGAATTCTTTCAGATGAGCAACTTGGTCAGTTTGAGTGTAATTGAATCGGAAACCGCCATCTTACATCCTGTACACTTAAGGAAAGTGAGTTTTGAAAATCACCGACTCTGGTTTCAGCGAAACGTGATACCGAGACTTCAGGTTACCAAACAAGCAGTCTTAACACTATACTCTGCTTGCGTATAAAAATTGTGACCTAGCTTGAGGAGCAAAACTTGTTCGGGTGTAAAGTACGCAATCGAGAGAGAAGTGCCTGATTTTCTTGATCCAAAACGACTGCCAGTTTTCATATACTCAACTCATGTCCTATAAACAGCATTCTCGACCGCGCACACTCGCTATTGTGTCCAGGATATCGGTGGTCTCTCTTCGTGTAACATTGAACAAGTTGGTATTTGAAAAACGATGCATTGTTGCAACATCCTCGTCTTGACAGCAGTCTGTCTTAGGAAAATACCATGTCCATGCCGAACATTCAAAGTGCTGATTTCGCATGTCTTAGCGAAAACATCATAGATGATTCATTACCCTCTTCCTTAATACTTAACTAACCTCATCATGGCACAATAATGATGAATGTTTGTACGAAAACAGAAATGAACACGAACCACAGATCATTCCCCTCTCGGGAGTGTTCCCATTCCTACCATGCGGGTTTTCGTTGCCAGGTGTGGAGAGATTTCGGATCCGTGACTCCCCTTGAAGGTTGGGGGGTTCCCTGCATCAAGAGCATTTGAAGTTGGCGATGGTCTGAGTGTCGACGATCACCTGATATAGAACTCCGCCTTGGGCTTGTAAAGTGCTCCTGTCAGACTGTAAACTACACCATTACTTATTTCAGCCTCTCACCAGTTTGAGCCTGGGAACTTTTGGGACCAACATTCAGTGTGCCTCATTTCTCTGTACCATCTCTCCCCTCCAACACTAGTGGGGGAATTACAACGAGTATATGGCTTTCACTTTCCTTTTGAACATGGAGTTTAAGGTGAGGGGGACAGAATCCATTGGAGTGATATCTGAGTAAGTTATACGCCTCCACTATCACTTTTTTCACCACCTTCCAAGCCTTTTTTCTCGCTGCGTGTCAGGAAGGCGGTCCGTTAAAAAACGATTCCGCTGCTCGGAATGGCTTCGTCGATACCGACCATCTCATAGCTCGCACTGCTTGTATCGGTCTCGCGGGCAACTTTGATTGGTTCATTGTCATTATTGGTCATGTCATTTTTTCTTCTAATCCTGATTTCCTACAATGAGGAGGCCAAGTAAGTCTCACCAAGGAACCTTGGTTATATTAACCGTGGGAGACCACTGACGATACCTCGCCTTCTATTGTCGACTAGTGATCGGATGATATCGAAGCAGGGGTTGTGCTATCCCCGCCTGCTCCCGCTACCAACCGGACATTTACAACGTCCCTTCTGAGGCTATCAGTAAACTCCAGATTCTGACACTTTCTCGGAACCCGGAGACACGGAAAATTCATGTTCAACGTACTACTCACAGCTAACAAACGAGCATTTTTGCAAATGATAAGAAAAAAATCGAGAAACCCATACACAATCACTGCATATCAGGAGTGAGTCTTCACTTGGCTAGGATTCCATAGATGCGGATGCCGTAGCGACATGACACCATGAATGGCGGATTCATGCGAGTACAAAGACAACACGTTCCTAAATGAGCTTCAATTAGTTCACAGAAGATCGAACCTTAGCAGCAAAAGAAAAGTAGCCAAATGTAGCTCTCGACGGACACTGAGTATAGGCAGAGTACCGCGCTTACCATTGCGGCAATAATGCTGCATCATGGCAAATTAATCCCAAGGAATATCTTCTTATGAAACAATCTTCAGTTTCTTGATAATTATAGTCCTTTTCGTCTCATCCTACAGTTTAACCCCATCCAACAGTAAATGTACCTCGCAAAAGCGTGGTACTCGCTCTGATCAGCAAAACTTTTAACAACTTTATGTTTTTCCGCTGTGACGTACAATTTGATTAAATATAGGAGAGAAATTTATTTCCTGACGAGGTACGTAGAATGAAACTGCGAAACTACGTAAATGATAGGCCGGATCTCGAATGAGATGCGAAATAGCGATTGAGGCTAGGGAAAATGTGAAAAATGTGAGTAAAACAGCCGGTATGTTTTGGATGCAGAGCTTTCCAGAAAGTGAGTGAGTGAGTGATGATATATATATATAATATATATATATATATATATATATATTATATATATATATATATATATAGATATATATATATAACTAGATATATGTGTGGTGTGTGTGTGTGTGTGTGTGTGTGCTACCGATAACCATTAATACAACTGTCTTTTGATCTGAATAGTCACCAAGACAGGTTGGATTTAGTCACCTTTTGAAAATGTATTGTGTTAGATTTGATCACTTCAGCAAATGTACTTTTTCATGAGTGTAACGCCATTAACAATACGTGTACCTTTCACGACGGATCGTTGTCCCCTTTGAATTTTGAAACAATTCAGAAAAAGAAAGAAAGAATGTAAGTACGTGAGTACATGATATACTCACGTAGCCATTCACTCACCCTCAAGCAACATGTCCCACGAAAGAGGCGTACAGTATCAGTGTCAACTATCGTTATTACTAAACAGTCATATCAAATGCACGCATTTGTCGCAAGGGAGTGGGGACCATCCCAATCACCTCAATGGCTTCAGGAGGATAAAAACCATTAGGTTGGCTGTCACTCCCACATGGCACGAGCACTTCAACGTGAAGCTTAAGGTACCCCGTTGGGGTATGTGGGGCCATTCTTTCTAACAAAGTTCGTTTGAAGAAGCTGCAATTGTTCCATTGGTTGGATCCATACCATGACGCGTACCACGCAAGACCCACGCGGACATTTCTATACTTTTTTCAGAGCACAAAAATATGTATATTTGTCTATTTGCTATTTGGTCATTGTTTGGCCATTCCGATATTAGGTACCCTCTGCTATTAAAAAATGTCACCATTATATTTGTATGCTCTCTGTTTGGTTTCCAACCTTTTGTCAATTTGGTCATTATTTGGCCATTCTGATACCCTCGGCTCCTTTTCTTCGCCTCGCATGTACATTTTCCGAATTTCGTTTCATCTATCATCCATTTTTTATCTCTTGACGGAGTCAGAGAAATCCATGCAGTCACGACAGTGTGTTGTGCATGTGTTGTGTATGTATGGTGTGCCGTGTTTGTATGTAACGCCTGGCTTGTAACACGATTTAATTTTTTTTATTGTGATTTTCCCTATGGGGAGAACAAGAACCCTATCGTTTTTTATGTAGATTATGGTCAAATTTGGTTGAAAATAGAAATGTTTGAAAAATCGATAATTTTGGCCAACTTCAGCTTATGAGTATTAACCTTACCCCATCTAGATATATGAAGCTAATATTTGGAATGTGTGTTTCCCATGATGAGTACCTGGACAACCACTGGTGTGAGGTCAGGTCTGTGGACTCCTGAGGTCACTGCAGGCCAAGGCAAAAATATTCGTTGTAAACCTAAAGAATGATGTTGCTGGTCTGATCCAGTGGGACTAGGTGTGTGGCTTCTCTATCGACAGTGAACTGAGGCGTTTTCTTCAATGTGGGCTTAACTAACAGAGACAAGAGATAGTGTGGGGGAAGCGAAGGACTTTTGGGACGTGCCAGCAGTAGGGCAGATTGTACATTACGTCCAGATTTGAAGTTCAAACAGCGACCAGGAAGGACCCTATGCTGATAGATGAAATGGCAGCAAGGATCCAGCGTGGTGAAAAAAAACAGAGTAGGGGAGAGGTCGCCTCATACAAGAGTTGGGTGGGCCAATAGCGTGAAAGTTTGGGAGTATATATGAGAAGTAGCGATCACAACTGTGTAACATGGAAAACGATTATAAAACGAGACTTATTAGAGACCAACACAACGCAGAAAGAACTCTCATGAGTGGAAGAAAGCACACTGGAAGAAATTAAAGGGAACTTCAGGAGAGTGAATTGGCCACAAATATTTGAAGGAAAATCAGCGCAAAGGATGTGGGATACTGTAATCACTGAAATTGTATAAGCGTCAAACAGAGAGTAATGTGCCGATCAAAAAGAAAAATAACAGAAATGTCTCGAAATGTATGACACAGAGTGAAAAAGACAGGAGAAGAAGTGGAGAGCTTGAGAGACATTCAAGACAAGTAGAACACTATCCAGTTGACACTATTACAGGGCATGCACAGAAAGGTAAAACTGGTAATCAACCAAGCGAAATGATTTTTTTTAAAGATGACTGGCGAACAAGATAAAGGAAAATCCAAAGTCTTTCTACTCTTAAGTGAGGTCGAAGCATAAGGTGAAAGATGAAGTGGGACCAATTAAAGATTATGAAAGAATTGAAAACACTGAAGGCATTGAATACTTTTTCAACAAGTGTTGCAGAGGAGAAAGATCCAATCTCGCAAACAGAAAGTTTTTGCAGCACAACCAACGAATTTGGAGATTACTAGGAGATGGTAAGAAAAACTTGATGAATTCGAGAACGGTAAAGCCACAGACCCGATGTAATCGCTGCAGAGTTTTTAAAGAAACTTGCAGATTAGACACTACAACTTTGACGACCTTATAAGGAAGCATACACGGAAGACCGCAGAACACTGTACAGACATCATAACGGGAATGTCAAACTGTATGTAACTTTGCATCTACTTTGTGCAGGGAAATATCACGCGAGAACACAGCAAGAAATAGACCAGTTCATTAGATTAGACGAATGTAAACATTCATATTTCAGTCGCATATGGAAGACATTCGAATGATTTCCCCGAAGAAGTAGTCACTTCAACCACCCCGACCCTATTTACGAGCGACTTTGAAACAGCAGGATCTCCAAGGGTTGGCAACCTGCTGCCTTGGCCATCCTCGACAAGGGCGGCCTTCCAGGTGATACAGTGATCCAGGTAAAAAATGAGTGGCGTTATTTTGGCGTCCGGTTGAGATCACAGAGGCCGGGTTTGAACGTACATCTGTACTTTGTTCAGAAGAAGTTCAGAATGCTTGGCCAAGTTAGCCTGAATATGTTGCAATTTATGTGTAGTTTTATCAGAGTACAGAAACCCTATTCTTGATCAAGATAGCGTCATTCCTGTAGAAAATGGGGAAATTTGTCGGACTAGTTATATGTTGCTTATAAAGAGCTGGCACATTATGCTTTTTTTCATATTCCTCGTGACTTACTATAGGTTGTCAGAAATGAGTCGAGGAATCATACTTCTTTTGGCCTCCTGGTTTAACATGCGTTTTGGCAGGCACTCCGAATTTCCCTGGTCCCCACCCTTGGAATTGCAATTCTCCTTGCGTTGATACTGTATGAATGCATATTGGCACATACTTTTCGCATCCATATTTCTCTACCTAGAATCTGTCTCCGCACTTGCATACAATTCGTAACAACAACTGTATGTTGCTGATACAATGATACAAATTCAATCGCTTGTTGTCCTGAGCTCGTACGGGAACATCTTTTCTTCAAACTCTACTGATTTGCCATTCCTTGCCTCTTCAGGTAATATGATAGCGATGCCATTGTTTTGGGGAAACAGAAAACCTTTTCGATTTTGGAGGGATAGGTAATGATAAAAGAAATTATACTTCTGAACGTCTCTGTGTTCTGGCAAATTTGTCCAATGCATTATTCCTATCAATTTAGCTCGGTCTTTCTTGCAAAGATAAGCTGAGATAAGCTGCTTGGTTTGGGGTATTAATTTGTTTCTGATTATGGCGGAAACCCGATTAGCTACATGCGTGCAGATCAGAGCTTGCGTGCGCGGCATTATTATTAGTGTGTCATGCAGCTACTCTTGAATCAAATTGTTACCACGCTGCTACAGTCTTGGAATTCGTCGAGAAAACATTGATTGCCCATTTTTCTTATTCCAGCAACACTAATATGTAGTCTTAGCTCCTAGCCTAACACGAGAATTAGCACATTGCTTATAGCCTCTGTGACCATTTCCTGCCTAGTGCGCAATTAATAGTATTTTACTGATTTTGAAATGAGTGATTTCCATATGTTACCACGAACCAAAGCCATATATCATTTAAAAACAGTGATACTGATGGGAGTATCACTGTTTGTATAGTCCCAATAAAGGAATATTACTTTATATGTGAATATACATCAAAACAGTGATACTGATGGGAGTATCACTTTTTGTATAGCCCAATAAAGGAAATATTACTTTATAGGTGCGCAAACTAATAGACTACATGCTACAGATACCACATGCAACGGGCCATGTGTGTAACTTATGTGCTTGGTCATTCACAATACTGAGTTCATCACACCGGTCCAATCAAAAATTTTGGTTGACCCTCAACCCACACTTCAATGTTCGCTACAGGTCAGTCTTGATTGACATCAACCTGACAACATCACATGATGTGGAACATTTTTCATTATGTGGTCACTAATAATAAAATTGATTCTGAATATGTTGAGAGAATGGAAACAGATGTTCAATCTGTACATAAGCCCCGTGTACATAATGAGGAGGGAAATGCGTGCCTAAATCCAGCTGATGGAAAACGTACTCTTTACAATTCTTACTAATGAGAGGATGCGTCAGACAGTACTGAACTGGCGAAAGTTCCCAGTGAATTCCTATGGATATCGCAAATCGCGTGAGAGTATCTGTTGGGGAAGACACATTTTCAACGCCTGATTTCAAATGCCCCTACAGTTAATCGACTAATTCGCACCAACAGATTTTGAGCTGGAAGTCAGGATCTGTGAATTTGGATCGGTTGACAGAGGCATCGATTCGTGACAGAATTACTTATGGTTTCGAGACGACCATGTAAAGTATCGACATCTTCGAAAGCTAAAATGAATTCAACCATCCGCGCTTAACATCCGCAGAGCGGGAAAAAGTGACGACTATACGAATTTTTTAGAAAGCGACAGAACGACCCGAAAAACCGAAATTATTGTTGCGGGAAAATCCAAGATGAGAACGCTAGTGAATGTCTCACCAAAGAATAATTGTGCAAAATTGTAAACGTCGGCCACAAAAAGAGGAAGGCGGCAGAAGGATGTAGTGTCAGTACAGCGTACCGGGACCAACAAGACTCCTCATACGACCAGACGGAAGAACTGCCTCATAAGCCAACAACCATGGACGATTTAGACAGTCTTCTCGGAAAGCATGACAATGGAGCGGACTGACAATAGTGCGGATGCATTGTCACCTCGAAACAGCAGTACGAACATCTCAGTGATGCCAAGCTGACAAAGACAAATACGCATTTAGTGAGTTCGGGAGAATGGAGAGGAATTAACCCATAGGCAACACTGGAATGTCAGACATCGGTTCCAGGTAAATGAGTTCCGAATGATCGAAGGTAGCGGATCAATCGACACCAGTTATATTGGGGGAGCTGAAAAACGCCTTGAAGGACTAGATGTGTCGGAGTAGTAGTTAAGTAGTAACCTACGAAGGGTACTAATCACGGTACGCTAGAACGAACACTTACTATCACCAAGTCAATTGTTCGAAAAACGGCACCTCTTCAAATGTGTTACTCGGAGTGCCCAAACATTCTCTGCTGGTCCTGTTTTCTGAATCGACTTCTGACAATGCTTGATCGACAGACACTGTAAATGCCTATGTTAGGTATTGCGAAACATTACTGTTTATACGATGACTTGTTACTTTAACACTAACTTAGAATCTAAGTAAATCATGTAGATTATCAACAAGAAGATAGTAATTTTGGGTCCATCGGGGACGGAAAACGACGGTACGAACTAATGATGCTGAGGGGTGTTCTTGCTGAGAACGCATAAAACGTGTTCATGTTCAGCATGACATACGATTAATGAGAGGTTTTCCCGATGAAAATCCTCAGACTCGCAACTTACATGGAACGGCATCCGAGTATGCAGACAATCAGGCAACTGCATTAACTAACTGCCCTGATTTATCTATTTTGCCTGTAGATATCCATATAAAATGGAGCACAATCCGGGACCAGTCGTTAGAATATTCATGCAAAGCTGTCCTGATATACTCTCCTTGCATGTTCCTAAAATGTGTTTTCGTCAAATTACCAGTATCTTTTGTTACATTTCCACATGTTCAGACCTGTACTCGCTAATGAGTCAACGTACAGAAGATACGATAATCTCCTTACTTGGCATGGTCTACTCCTATTGGAAAACATCTCAATGTGTCATTTCGCATTGTGTACTGATCTGATGCGGGGTAATATCTATACCCATCAGGTGGATATACTGAAATGAAATCTCACTGAACGTGCTCAGTACGTTTTTTTGAACACCATAATTTAGTCTGGGGTAGTGAAACCAAAGGTCAGAAGTTCTCAAGGTACAATTAGTTGACCCATTTCTTAATTCACAATATTCACGTCTTCCACCCGTTCTACTCACCATTCCTGCTCTGTTTTGGAATACGCAGATGGCATAGCGTTAGTGGACCGAAACGTGTTAATGACGATTTCCCGTGCACTCATCTCAGTTACCTCACTTGAATAGATTCGTAGATTACTTGATCAAAACAATATGCAATTGCAATCAGCCGCTACCGCGTGTCCCAGTTGTCATCAGAAGTAGGGATTAAAAAGGCTTCAGAGTATATAAAAATCTAGGTGTTGTAACTGACGACGGTTGGAATAGACAAATCATGCTCACTACGTAGGAAAGGGTTGAAACCCTGACCGTACTGCTTACGTAAACTAAATGCTTTCAATATTAATCCAGACATTCTGTGCATTCTATAGTTTGTTAAACTGTTTTTTCAAAATTGCGTGGACTGTCGGGCTCGCACCTGTGACGCACATGGTAATCCCGGCTCTTCCCTCTGATAAATTTGGTTATCTGTCAATCATTCATCACAGTGAATGTAGTAACATATTGGTTGACGTAGACTTGCGCTATTCTGAATATTCAGGAAGGCATCCAACATGTCGCTCAGGACTGGAATGCGGAACCTCATAATACTTTGCTGTATTATCTCAGAGAGCATGTTATTTAGATCATTAATAGGTTTTTCGGCCCACTGAATTCGATGAAAACCAGTTTCAGGATAGTTTCGTGTACCGTTGCAATTGTAACGACCAATATGACTGTTGCTCTGCTTTTGGAAGTGTTATGAAATGACAATAACGATGCAATAAATAAACTGCGGTATGTCACTCAGTTCATATGTGGCTAACTCCACAGAAATGTTGCAAGTGGAAGAATTTTTCAAAGTTGTTTCTATTTCACCAAATTATATTCCTCCGCAAAGTAGACAAGTCAGGCTGTCATGAACTATCTTCGGTTTTGGTACACTATAAATATAGCTATTTTTTAATGATAATTTAAAGTTGAGAAGATTTAAAGGTTAAAAAATACACTATATGCAGAAAAAATAGCACTTCCAAATTACATAGAACATCATTCAAAATTACTTTTTAGTGGCTTAGGTACAAGCTATGGTCTACATTTCACAATTCACCACGACATCATAACATGATCATAACCACTGGAGTAAGTCGTGGATTGAATGTCGATATATGTACAATTTCCTGTCACAATAAAAAGAATGGTCTTTTTTTTATTCAAGGATATTTCTGGACCTAGGCCCAAATGGTTTGTTGATATTGAGTAATGAGAATATTCATTTCCAACACTAACTTCGTCCCGTCCGTCCACAATTGTCCGTCCGTCACATTTTGTCCAGTCCGTCACAAATATAGGCTAGTGGGTCCTGTTTATTTTTTCATTGAAACATCATAAAGTTCATATCACAAAACATTGATAAACAGTCCGTTTCTACTTATAGTAAATTGAAGTACTGTACCCTTCAGTTACAGGTTTCGAGACCATACCAGGTGAAAACTGTTTAGGAACCCCGGCAACAAAGCAACAGCCACACCTACCTTTCAGTTTAAAAGTGTTTCAGCCAGATCCTAGCTCACCAGCCCACCATGTTGTGTCCTCCAACAATCAAACTATCCAGCATAGCATCATGGCTCAACAACAAAATTTATATCCATCAGAGACATCTGAGTGTAGTACATGGGTTAAAGTGGTGTATGATGGGCTTATAGCCCTAAGCCATGTGGGCAATGATTAATGACTGTACATTAATTGCTTGAAGTGTTAAAGCCTACATCATGAGCAGAAAGAGTGGTGCCTTAGTGTATTTGGTTTGACAAGATGTAGAGGATTTGTAGATCCAATGGAGCATGTCCACGCCATTGATATGTTAGGCCTATAGCCTTACTTCTCAAAAGTAATTGACCTAATATTGCCACCCTCCTCCTTGTGGAGAGCGGTTTTAGACATACAATGGCCATGAAATGAAGGTAGTACAGCCAAGCTAGGAGTGGGTAATAATGGGGCATGATTTCATTTATTCATTTATTCATTTCATTACAAGATAGAGAAGTCATTAATTTTCTCAGGACCTTTAAAAATGATAACAAAATTTACAGAATCAACTTTACTCCACCTTCTCTGATAACACATCATATATTTCTTCCCTCGGGAAAACTCCCCTCAAAGAATCACTCCCATTTAAATCATGTCTCCAAGGGTTGTTATTACAGCTCATGGTTTTCAGACTCTTCCTCCGGTTTGTTAGCTTCAATGATTCACCCTTGTGGGGCCCCATGTACGTACTTTTAACTTTTTGCACTTTTCAAATGATAACAGAAACTGAAAACCGGAACAAAATGGCCGTCCGTCACGTCCCATCCGTCACGCTCTGTCAGTCCATTTCTGATTGGACTGATTAGATATTTTTGAAATCTTGATGATTGTTGGTTAGTGGCCATTGATTCTTCATAATGCCATTGATAGAATACGTCATAATGAAAATTCGAGTTTTGAAATTTCTAATTTAAGGTAGGATGGCGAAAAAGTGTCAAAAATGTCCGTCCGTCACGCCCGTCCGTGTTACAATTTTGACACCCCCTGTTGACAAGCGAAGCATTTTTACTAGTTTAGTTTTATTTTTGTGATAGTTCATTATACCAATAAGTAATTTGCGCAATTGTTCAAAGCAGCTTTTATTTAGCAAACAGCTAACTTTTCGATTTTTTTTAAATGAGAATGAGTGTTTTTTTTTTCGTCCAGTCCGTACACGATTTCAAATTGGACGCATGAAGGCCAACGGATCACCCATCTTCATTTAATTTTGTTTTTAATTGAAAATTTTATTTAATTTGTGATGCTTCAAGAGGTTAACAATTGTTTGATAATAGGTTGTGACAGGCTTTTGAAATAAAAGAGTTAGCTCCAAATGTCCCGTCTGTCACGCTGGAATTAGCTATGAGGTCTTTGTCGTGTTGCACAGACCTATAGTTTTCCACCAAAACCAGTCATTATGAATTTGTGTTCGTAAGAGTGTCAATGTAACAAGTCTAGTTTTCATCTTCATGACCTACAATTTCTTCGGACCTGTGGAGTGCGTATCGTTTTCCGCTAATCGACACCGGGTGATACGCAATTGTTGGAGCGTCGACCTACCACCCAGGAGTTCAGGGTTCGAATCCAAGCCTGGTCATATCATACCCCTTGCCTTCCCGCTGGGAAAACGTTGGGTAGGCAATTTGCAAGGTTGCCTTCTGCGTTTGTGATTCAACTCCACTTAGGGTTAACGTCAAAAAAGACATTGGACTCCTTCCGTGTATGTACTCGGTGAAGGATTCACCAGCTGACGGAAAATTACAATTCCTAGGCCTGCACCCTGTCGGGCCTAGAATAGGTGGGTTCTTCTGTTCCAGTCCTCATAGCTTAGTTCTGGACAATGTAGTACTACTAGTACAACTTAGCCAAACATGTGGAATGATCAAGCTTGCGATGATCGTGCGATGTCCATTGTGTCCTGGAGAGGTGCATACCAGTGCATATTGGTGCATTTGATCCGTTCGAGCAGAACTTTGATATTCCAGCCAGTCAATAACAGTGTGTACTTTTGAGTTATGGTCATCATCATCATCCTCAACCAGTTTCGTCGTCTGAATCAATTGACTTCAGTGGGGTACTAATTTTCCGGACAGCGCCTGCCTCCTAAGCCTGCGTCCAGTGGAGGGGTGGTTTGAGTCTCCGGTTCTTCGGGTTCCGACACAAAGGGCACAAAGAGGTCCTTCCGCGATTTTTCACGAGGAACTAGACTAGCAAATGGCATACCCGCGCTGCTCTCTTTGCTGATGATGTCTGCACCAGGCAAGCCTCCTGTTACACGGACGGCTGGCCTCCGTGCTGCAGAAATCGAATTCCGCTCATAAACTGTCCAGTCGCTTTCATTTTATGATCGGGGCCTGAAGCCCACGTAGCCATCTCGTCATTGAGTATGAATTCCTCTCGTCTACTGACATCCCCGAATATGGGGCCGAAATTCACTGACGTGCAGCTCCGTGCTAAAAGGCAAATGTTGTATTAGGCACAGGCACAGGCATATATATATATATATATTATATATATATATATTCTTGTTGAGGAGAGGCTCTCACACAAGGTCGGTAGGATGGTAGCGTGGTATCGGTGACACAAATATTAGGGTTCGAAATCCAGCAGTCACCGGACGTTTCCGCTGTACTTGCTGCACGTGCAGTTGCTTTGGGCGAGGTCCTGGTATTCACTTCATGAATCCACGCGCTATAATGCAGTCGACTTTCTGGGGTTACTGTGGTTTGTTACGGGGGACATTCGCCTGTGAGCATGCTTTAGCAGTAAAGTTGAACTTCCGCTCCAGGTTCTGGGAAAGTCGTCGAGTCCCGGCGTTCACTGATCCTTTCGGATAGGGAGTCAAAAAATGGCGGTCCGGGAGCAGGTCGAGATTGGTTACACCCCTGCCTCGATAAGATCTGAGCACTAGTCGTGAGGAGGAGGCGAATTAATGCCGGTGTTCATCCACGATCAATACGACCAGGGTTCCTTGATGAGCCCCCCCTTTATTTTTTAGCTTCCGAACCCGTAGAGTTCAAATCAAATCACTGAGGGGGAGTAGTAATCACTGTTTGAAATTCCCAACTAGAAATGTGTATTCGTGAAGGCAACGGACAATCTAGAACTGGGAAGAAACCACTATCTGCAAATGGTTTGACCATTTACAGCCACCTTGAGAGGTTGTTTTTTTTTTTTTTTTTTTTTTTTTTGCTTGGTTGTGCCATGCTGACTGAACGAAAACATTATTGAAATTGGGGCAGATAAATATTAAATGCTAGGATCGCCAGGTCTTTCTGGCATATATCTGGAGATGTTGTGGGCTAATGGCAACAAGGGCGGATACAGGGGCAACTAGAGGAAGTTGCGTCCCCTTCACGATTTTGACGGTGGATTTGCACCTACCCATCCAGGAAAGTGCGCTCCTTAGCTTGCCCCTCTACTCCAGAAGTTGGAACTATTACGTTGCGCATGTGAACTTGAATAGGGTGAGTTTTGACATATTCATCCCAAGCAGTGAACTGAGTGCAATTGGCATTAGGTTTGTCGGGGATGATTCCAAGACTGTGGTTACGCAACTCCCATGTTTATTACAAACATCAAAGAAAGGGTTAGTCGATAGGCAGGCGAGTGGGCAAAACGAAGGAGATCAATCCGTGCAATGAGAAACTTAAAACTGAACTGTTTATAGGGAAAAAATACTGAATGCCGGGAATACGTGCTCAATACAGGGAGTCATCATAGCAGCCCATATTTTTGCGCTTACGCCGCGCAGTGCTTCTCCGTTTGCATTCAACTGCGGGCAAAGCTGGAAGGTTTGGGGTGATGGGCGGTTTCATGGCGCCTTATTTAAAGAGAGAACGTTTCTTCCCATACCTGCTGTTTGCGTATATGGGGGAGCCAAAATGGTGATATCCGGCAAGACTTGAGGAAAAAATCATGAGATAACTTCCTGGGGATGAAAATTCCGAAGCATAATAACCGATATGACAGATCAAATGCTCAGAAGTGCCATTTCCTAATATCGAGGGTCTTCGTGGCTCAAAATGTTCTGGTTCACTCCGCGCCAACCGATGGTCGGTTTTTTTTTAATGGTTCGCATATGATGCAGTATACAGTAGATGGTCGGATCATAGTAAGACAGTTGTCTATTTTTTTGCTGAGCAACATACCTTGGAATTACCCATATATAAATACACACGCACACACACAACACACACAAAACCACAATATAACTATATATATATATATATTATATTATATATATATAGCATATATATATATATATCTATATATATATTATTATACTATATATATTATATTATATATATATATAAAATAGATAATATATATATATATATATATATATAGATATATATATATTATATATATATATATATATAAAAAATATATAGATATATATATATACGCTCTGGTATATATAGCACTCGGTATTGTCCCTTAAGCAAGATTCGCGAAATAGGGCAGAGCGTCATGATATCAGATTGAAAGCTTTGAGAGGCGGAGGATAAAACATTGTATTTATGCGTAGCATTTTTTAAATTAAAGTTCATCCTGTGGTCCAAGAATTATGGTTATTATGTATTAGGTATTGTCCATGTATGAGATTTTCATGTATGTTACTAACTAGATATTTAGAAAAGTGGATACTCTCTGTTCAGTTTTTTTCCTTTGCGAGAAGGGGATCGTATTAAGCTACGTTATATGATTGGAGAATTGAAATCTACTGAAGGACTGCCAACCAGGACTGGTATCGTCCCTGACGTCGATTATCCGCGTATTCTCCTTAATTGGAAAACAGCAATGACGCTCTAATAATAACTATTGCAATATTGCCTCCTGGTTTTTTTTGTAGTTATCAAAACGACGTGTTATTATTCACGCACATAAATGTTCCGCACATGTACACTACGTTGCTACGTAAATCCCCCAGTGACTCTTGCTTCTCGTTGCCTAGAGCATGTTCGTCTTTGTTCACGTAAAAAAAAACAAAAAAACGATCGCCCCCTTTTAGCGCAGGCGATAATGAGACATTCAAAAGTCCAATTGGTGAATAATTAGCTTGTTTTTGCTGCATATGTCAGATTTGAAGGTTGTGAGAGATGAAGTTTTCGCAGCATTTTTGGAAAACCTTTGAACGTCATAAGAATTATCAAGGTTGAAGGTATACTTATGGGTTATCTTGAACCACTTTTTTTCAGGTACTAAAAATTATATGACCTTGAAATAGCCCTCTCAGTCTTAGGCCTGGTAAATGGGAGTTGGCAACAACCCCCGACAAGTTCACATTTTGCAATCGCTCGATACAACTTTTCATTCACACTCACTGATTTTTCTTTCTGCATTTTTTTTTTTTTGTTTTTGTGATTCATTCGTATCTTATTCTGGTGTGATCTGTGTTTTTGCAACTTTCCGGGCCGTGTATTTCTCAATCAGTGTTGAATTTCCTCTATCTCTTTATTATTCATTGCTTTGGTCTGATCCTATTTGTAAATCTTGGTGGAAGTTGCAGGCCTATTGTTCTCTTCTACGTGTAACATCCTGCCCTAAGCTTACTCCGTTTGGTGTTGAGTTCCCCCTTCATAACCCAGTTTGGCTGATGAGGTCAGGTCAAATTTGGTGTCCTTTGTTTTTTGGGGTGACTGTTTACTCTGTTTTGTTCGTCGCGTGGACGGCGTGTTACCTCCGGTAAAGCCTTCTTTTGTATTCCGGCCAGCCGTATTGTGTTTTGCGATTGGTAGTGTTTGTGAGTTCTTTCCCTTTAAACCTCCTTTTTTTTTTCTTTGTGCCTTAGTATTTTTCACTGATATGCCCCGACTTTTCTCATTCTCTGTACTTTTTTGTCTTCTATTAATTTGCTGTTATGGGAGGGAAGTATAGGCTGATAGCCCTGTCAGGGCTGCGATATATGGATTGAGTTTTTGAAGTCGGGGCTGAGTTTAAGGGTGTGGCTTTGAGGACACTAAGGCGGATGGTATAAATTATTAGCGTAAGAAGTGGGGGGTCATAGACTAGCTGCTGAGCTTGAAGCGAGGCTTGATGGCCACGTGAGAGTCATTGGGCATAGGTTCGGAGGGGCGCTGCTTCCATACAACGGAAGTAGTGGTTGGATCCGGCTTGACAACAGGAACTAGTTTTTAGTTGCTGGCAGTTGAGGGATGCCAGTTGCAGGGGGTACCCAGTTGGATGGAGTGGGGGCGGGTGTGGTAACGATGAGGGGCGGACGTCAGCCGGTGGTTTCATCACAGTCGCGGTGGATGGAAGTGAAAGGTGGACTGTGGGGGAGGGATAAGGTAAAGGGAAGGTTTTGCTGGTGGGGGAATTCGATGTCGCGGTATGTTTGACGGGATTTAGTCGCATAGATAAGCCGAAGCGTATGCGTGTTTGCCTTCCGGGAGCAAGGTGGAGGATATAGTGAGAGGGTTCATAGGATGTGGGAGGAGAGGAGGGTGTTGCGAATAGTCACTAATAATCCCGGGGTGACAGTCAGGACGTCCTAAGATCCCGATTCCGTGAACGCTGTGGTCAGGCTGAAGTCCACTAGTTCGAAAGTCGCGATTTTTGGCAATTTCTCCCTAGGCTTTGAACGGTCGTGTCTCAGTAGGAGGGACGGCGACGATAGCGGGTCTCACGGTGTTTAGAAGTAGAAGCGCTGAGGAGGGGTTCAGTTTTGTGGTTTTCGGTTTCTGGGGAAGGAGGATCTTTTCGCTAAGGATTGTCTTCACCTTAGTGGTACAGGGGCTTAGTGTTAGCACGTTGGTAATGTCTGCGTGGAAGGTTGTTAAACTAATTTGGGGGCGAGGGTTTCTGGTGTCCCTTAGGCTTACTGTCAGGTTTGTTAATAGGAAGCATCGCAGTGGGAGGTCTGGCGGGTCAACAGTAGCGATAATGTTACCAGCTGTCTGTTTCCTGTGCTAATGGTCAAAGTATCAGAACAGGTTTGCATGATTGCAGATTTTAGTCCATGAACCGAGCCTGACTTCATTGGTTTACAGAGTCGTGGGTTGAACAGTGTATTTCCACGACCGAGGTTCACCTTCCTGTTTATGTTGTTTTATAGGCAAATAGGAACGGCGATACTCTCCGTGGCATTGGTGGTGAGTTTTGTTGTATGTGGGTCTGACTTGACTAGTTTTGAGAAGGCCGAATTTGGTGTGGTTTTGTCAACTCTGTTTTGGGGTGTGAATTCCGTCTAACTCATCTTGTATCCAGTTCCCTCCAAATAGCTCTGAAGACAACAACTGTCTTCTTGCCGACATGCTTTCCGAAGTTTCTAGGAAGGTACAATCATTTAGGCGATTTCATTATCCAGATATTTTCTTGGTCCTTGATGGTACTAGGGCAGTCATGGATCTGCTTTTTCAATGTCACGCAGGAATTGTTTCCTTTCTCAGCATGTACATTTCTACCAGCAAACATAAATATTTTGTATTTAGTTTTGACAGTGATCCAAGTTCTGTAGATAATGTAGAGAGCTTGGTAAGCTCGGTGCAATTGATCACGATATCTAGCTTTCAATGTGTCTTGTTCCGTCAATATCGCACAGAGGGTAAAGCTTGTTCCTTTTTCGCTAGGCCAATGAACGATGGCCTTTCTAGGATTGTTAGCGAATAGATTGGCGAAATTGTTAGAAAGTACGAATGCTGTTTGCTCTTGGAATGGTTTCATTGAAAGGTTAACGACTGTTTATGAAAGTTTTCGTTCCTTGGGGAAACCGTCGCAGTAAAGAACAAGAGGCCGTCTTGGATGAATAGGGAAGTAAGCGAAATTTATGGTCGACTTTATGCGTTCGTCTGGTGTCCGTGTCTGATCTAGAGCTTTTAAATTCGCAAAAGCTTGTCCAGCGTTTTTTAGTTTCTGTGCTAAACTTGATTTTGCGGGCAGATTGTGCCTCTAATATCAACGAGAATCCTCGTGCATTTTTCTCCTTTGTGAGGGGGCAGCAGAAGTCAAGGACATCATTGGGTCCTTTGATATATTCCGACTCGGGTAGTACAATCAGCGCTAGCCAGAAGAGGGCTAGGTTCTCAATAATTCTTTCTCGTTTTTGTTTTTTACTCATGAGAACTTGGATAATTTTGGTGACCTAGATGTCCGGGTTTCCTCCGCATAGTATTGGTAATATTGTGTGTTCGCCTGGTTTAGTAAAAGGGAAACTGCAGAAGCTCAAAAGTGATAAAGCTCCTGTCCTGACGGAGTTTATCTTTTCTTACTAAAATCCTTTGCCGACGAGTTGTCTGTTCCATTAGCTTTATTTCAATAGGACTCTGCAAGAAGGTATTGTTCCCGGATGATTGGAGGAGAGCAAATTTTCTCCATTTTCAAAGAAAGGGAAACGTCCTCTTCCTTGATTACAGGCCATTCCAGTCTTACTAGTGTTGTCTGCAAGATAAGGAATCACTCATTTCGGGATCATATGGTTGATTAATTCAATGAGCAAGTCTATTTAGGGATTTCTCAGCATGGGTTTTATAGGAGAAATCGTTCGTGTTTGACCTAAAATCCTCTCGGAATTTGATGTAAAGATGTACATGTTTCTGTTGACAACTGCAATGCTGTTGATAAATTTCCCATTACTTTCTTCTGGCGTATATTGACGATCTTGAAAGTTCTGTTCATTCCCGGTTTAAGAAGTTCGCAGACAGATACCAAGTTTTATCGGGGTTCCGGTTCGAATGATGATGCTGAATTGTTCAAAAGGGATCTGGATATAATTTCCAATGGTCTTCCGACTGCATTGTTTTCAATGTCGACAATTCAAAGTTATGCATGGTGGTTTTCACAATCGCAACGCTTCCTTCAGTTATGTCCAAATATTCAGGATGTGATTTTCAGAAAAAGTCTTGGGGTTTGTTTGATTCTTGTCTTGAAACCATTCCCAGCAGTGTGCGAGCTGCTAAAGAGTAATTTGATTCTTGGCTTGATGACGTCACTTCAGGTTCCTTGATAGGATGTTGTTTTCAGTCTGTTTAAGCAACTGGTGAGACCGACCTGGAATATTCTGTACAGTGGTGGAATCCCTCCTTTGCAAAACAAGCAGGTTATTGAAAACGTTTCGGCGTAGGGCCACTAGAATGATTGACTGTCTTGAAAATTTTCCTACAGGAAAGATTAAGGCTTCTCGATCTAACTAACATGGACACTGCGGCGAATTCGCGGTGACTTGATCCAGGTTTTCAAATTGTCCATGACTCGATGGCCTGTCCTTCCCCACAACTACGTCTTTGAATTTTCCAATGTTACTACTTGCAATAGAGGCCACTGGCTCAAGCTTCGTGGAGCGCGCGATGGACTTCGTAATATTCTTCTCGCAGAGAGTGATCAATGCGTGGAATTGTCTTCCTGAAAATGTTGTTCTCTCTAAAGTGTGAAGCGTTCATAACAGTCTTGTTTTTTTTTCAGGAATCACGGGCGAATGTATTTAGGGTTTGGTTCATTTTCCTTTCCTGGGGTTTTGTGGCTCCGGGTCGTTCATGAGGATTTGGTCCTTCCGACCCCTTATTCACTAACTAAACTAACTACTTATATGCATCGGCCGAACATGATGTTCTCTACGGAAGTTACTCGCACGATCAGACCTTTCATATTTGTTTTTTTCCATTTCACAACCAAATGTTGGCCAGAAGCTATGAATTGTACGCAACCCATAACATGAATGGCAATGCCAAGAAACTATAGATATTTTAAATCTATTGAACTCGCTTTATTCACGTACATAGGATTTATGTTATCCGGGTTATGCTCCATGTTGGCAGCCACCCTACATAGTATGTTCACTATCACAACTGATTTACTTATAGCGGATGTTAACCTATCCGAGTGTGCTATCAAGGCACAATCGGTTAATTGCAATTCACCCAGTTACGTCCACAGTGTAGATTCTTGTCAAACAAGTCAATGAAAAGTATGACCTTCCGAGAAACCTCAAGATGTTTGCCAAAAGATTTGAAAATATCTCATTTACTTCTATGTGAATTGCCCAGCCATAACTGTGTAGAGTCCCTAGGGCCAGGTTAATAGAACTGAGAAGCAACATGCTAGAACCAACAAATATCCGGCAGTGGGATTTGATTATTTCTCTTTTTCACCATGTCCGAGTTAACGTGATCATTTACTCAATTGGATTGCCGCCATATTATCCATTCAGAATTATGTACTAGAATTTGTAGACCAATCACGTTAGAGGTTAGTATTTATAGTAGTATAGGAACGAACAGGTGCTGCGTCACCCTCTTTCCTAATAGTGTCTATAAAGGCACATCCTTTCATGTTATGGATAATGTTCAATGAATCCAATTTTCCTGTTCCCGATCGTTTATATTGATACCAACTGAAGCAGCGGTGGATTCGAACCCACGCCATCGAAACGACTGGTTCCTCAACCTAGCCCACTTTATTTTGACCAGGTTTGCAACAGGATTACTAATCTCGGTCCCATCTTCAACTGGTTGGTATGACTTACAATATCAATCAATCAATGATATACAAAATCGGAGTTACTTAAAGAAGAAAGAGGTTTCAGGGTTTGTTGTTTTTAGCATCAAACTGCTAACATCCCCATTGCCGATGTGACCGGAGTTAGTAACCATGTTACAAATTTGGTGGGAAAATGAAGTGTAGGGACAATATGCATCACTGTCAATCCTATGGACAAGAGTATCATCATACACGCAGCAGTCGTAAAGTAGTCCCAATGCTCGACTTGTAATTATGTGTATCCTTCCTCGTCTGAGCAAGGGAGATGTAACGTGATTTCAAATTAAAAAAAAAACGTGATTGCCGCCATTATTAGCAATCAGAATCACTGTAAAGGAAACTACACGAGGTTTTGAGAGGTTTTCCTCAGTTGTAAATAATTTCACGGATGCCATTTCTCCTTGCTCTCTTTCATATTTACCAACATATCACACCTAATTTGGAGTGAATATGTTACACGACCATTTCCAGTTAAAATCGCAATAGCGGACGGTAGAAAGTTTATTTACTCATTATAGCTGCCCATTTACGGAATAGGGGCAAGAGTTGCGGGCGGGTTGAACGACCCTTTTGTGGGTTGTACGTCATCATCGAGTGTAGCCCTCTTTCGGAAAAAGTGTACGTAGTGTTCCTTGCGTGTAAACTGCAGAAGACCGCGACGACAAGGTCAATGTAGTTTTTCAGTGTCGCCATTGTCGCAGGCTAATTGCATGGTACGCAGTGGAGCTTATCATCACTTTGGTACGGCAGAGTTTATGACCGACTTCTCCATCCTAGCTCCAGCGGGAATGCTTGCCACATCTGGCAGTGGCTCCAACCTTGGTCACTTCACGTCTTACTGACAGGCGGGTTGGACCGTGTTATCCTTCTGTCTCTTTCGTTCCTCCTAGGAGGTTGGTCGTCACTATCTTGCGGTTGGTGGTAGGACATGGTAACATCGTAGCCGCTATTTTTCAGGGCATCATTGTTGATACGCGTATTTCTGTTGGAAACTCCTGAGTTGGACTCGAAGAGTGATGATATTGAATCTATTGTTGCAGTGGGTGTACTTGATTATGGCTGCGGGTGGTTGACTTCGGGTGGATATATAAAAGACTTGTCCTTGCGTTTCCGGTAGGGCCAATGCTCTCCAGTGTCGAGGTTAATGGTTACATTAAGAAAGTTGGCATACTATCGAATTCTGGCAACTTGCCCGAGGAATGAGGCAAGAGTTCCTTTGCGCCCTGGATGACCCAGATACGTTTGTCCCTTAGTTCAATGAGGCACTTGTAGTCATCCAAAAACGTTACATCCATAATGCATAAAACTGACTGAAAATTATTAAATAATTTTCGAGAATGAGTTGGCCATGTCGTGATCGAAACAAGCACAATAACTATTCCGAATAAATACAATGGTGGTGAGGTAATTGAATAGTAGGTCTTCACCTTCAGCTCTTACAGTAACATATAACAAAAAATCAAGAATATTTTCACTAACAACCCCTTCAATGGGCCTTGATTGCAGTTCGTATACTGAACCCATACTCACCCGTCCGTCTGACCGCTGCTATTTGTATCTCGTTCATTATCGACAGATTCCAGTGCACCCCCTCTGACAATCTCTAAGAGATGTACCATCGAAAGATGGCTTCTGAAAAAACAAAACCAGTTGAAGAATCAACTCTCAGCGGCAATAAACGATGGTTGTCTTCTACAGGTTAAGGAAACGAAAGACGCGGATCGGCCTGTGGCAATTTGCATTTATGTATTCCCCCGAAACATGAAATTCCAAAATAAACGCGATAAACATATGGCAGAAATCCTTAATTATTATTAAGGCCTGTTAAGTGCACTTACTAGTCACGACGCCACGAATAAGTCGCAGTTCAAATATTCTAATTCATGAAGAATCACTATAGACAAAGAAACCGAACGGCTCACACCTAGACCCCTACACTGGTTGCAGTTATATGGATTAAAAATGTTAAAAACTTGGGGGGGTAGAGGGGGGGGGATCGGGACACTTCCGGGTCCCACTGATCTACACTAATATATTTGAATATAGCTAAATCTCATAGGCAGGAAATTTCGCTTACTTTTCCCGCATCATTCCTAACATATGGTCATTACTAATATGAAATAGCCCGTATTCAAAATTCAGTCTGGGGTAAACCTATAAAAGGCGGTCGTTCCCACAGGACCGCCCCTCCACCTCGCCAAACGAGAACGCAGCCCTACTTTAACAAATATTAAAACGAACACCCAACACCTCTGTGGAGTCCGTCCCGTCGCCATATTAAAACCAAATCACTGTACGTGAACTCATCTCCAATACTAATTGCACCATAGTACGATTTATATCACCCTCCACCACAACACGTCGAAGGGACGTACACTCCTCGAATAACTCCTCACCCCTGCACTATTAAATCAACTACATATGGCCGAACGGATCAATTTCCTCGGCCGAGTGACAGCAATAGAAATAACACATACAGGACCAAATACAGGCATCATGCATACAGGTACTCGTGGACTAGGTCACAATTACCAGCTCAGGCGTAGCATGAAAGGTGTAGTGGTTCAAGGGCCCAAGTTCTCTATTGGGGGCAACGACGTAGACGTAAATATGAGATTTGGCTCATTTTCAGTGCGTTTCCTAATTTCGTCTGAGGCACATTACGAGGCGATTTAAGTAACTTTAATGATATGTATCGAATGGTTCGGCCGATTGGAGATTGTTCGGCAGAGGCGCCAATCGAAGTTATCACGTATTGATTTGTATGGTTTATCAAACTGTGATGAAAAGTTGACCGTTTCACCAACATACAGTCCGTCGCGACGCACCAGTGCAGTGAACAATAATGACATTACAGGCACCACAAGTCAGGTTGGGGGCTTCAATGTGTTATCAATGCCGGGGACGTTAACACAATTACTAGTAGTAATGTGACTGCATATTTTGCAGGGGGTTTGTTTTTACACCGCCAGTTGCCTGAAAGCTGTTAGGGGCGGGGCATAAAACAGCCCTGACAGAGACTTTCTGACTGAGATTCCATCTTAAACATAGACAAGTCTCGCTCATGGAACTTAGAATGAGCAGTAAAATTGAACTCAGCGACCCAGGGGTATACGTCGTTGACAGCACTCTCTCTGTATGATAGCAGATCGTTGCGCTGTACAGTACTGCCTTTCTATTGACAAAGAAGTACGGCATGAGGACGGCCCGATCCAATGACATATTCATCCGTGGCAGAGCAAATTCGACGAAGCCCTAAGGCACTGACTGAGGGAGCATTATTTCTTCAAACTGGTGGGTGGGCGCCTGTAAAAACAAACTGATTGTTGTCCAGTAGGCTCTTAATAGAAAGTGGCGGTAAAGGGGTGTTGCATTTAGGCGGACGAGAACATCTTAAAAATGGTATTTCAGAAATCAGATCATCAGAGTGAATTTGATTGTATTGTGATACATGTAACTTGAGATCTTCAAGCGTTTCGCTTCGCATGGGAGTCAGATAAAGAGATGTCGTCAGGAATACCTGTAATAGTGGATGGGTTGGAGGTGAAAGGAAGAAAGAATTTTTTGTTACTCTCTCGAATATGTTGGCGTACGCGGGCCATCTGTCCCCATGGCCGTACCATTCACCTTCTGTAGTATCAATTATTGAACTCAAAGAAGTTTTTCTTCAGGATGAATTAATATCCGGCCGTGCTTCCGCTGAAAATTGGTGGGGAAGATGATTGCACAGGAATCTTTACAGGCCTGGATACCTTTTATTTTGGGATGTTAGTCTTGGACGACCTCAATGGTAACCAGAGGCAGTTGGAGGAGGTGCCACTATCATTCAGAATACGTAGAGAAGTGGGTGGTGTCTTTCAAGTAACTGGGTATCGAGGAAGCAACGAGTTAGTATGAATCACATATACCGATATTCCTGGGTCCGGCTCCCATACCTGAAACAATGGGTCGGCCGGCCGGTGCGACTTGTTTGCCTTGGACCGGATATATATATATTGATATATTATATATTATATATATTATATATATATATATATAATATTATATCTATATAATATATATATATAATATATCTATATATATAATATACTATATAATATATCTATATATATTATATATATATATAATTTATATCTATTATATATAGATATATAATCTCATTGTGTCGCCACGCTACAACTACAACCACCGAGCCGGGCACGACTGAAAAGAAGGTCGTCTATCTCTCGTCCACTGTCCCACTTCCTAAGATCGCCTACAGAACGTGCGTGAAACCCGGTGTTGTAATTGGTGGAAATTTGTATATTTGTAAGTCAAGTGCTATATCGCTCTACTTTTGTATTGACACTCTATTGCTGTTACTGATCATACTAGCCTTGATTATCCGCGTCCCTTATCCTGAGTTGAGCACTTTCATCACGACCAGCTGTGCATTTTACAATTAACACCATGATACGTTCAGATGTAACTACTCGGACAAAACATACCGTTTGCCATCGTGCAGAGAATATACAAAGAGATTGCTGGAAAAAGTAGAAAGCCTTGTAAAGCGAATGCGATAGAGGGCATGCTTTTTTAATGAGGACCATAAGCGACGCAGGGACACAACCACAGCGACACGAGCCGGTCACCAATAACAAGTACGGGCTCCCATCTAAACGGACACCCCCCCCCCCCCAGCTAATAGACGACATGATAGGCTTCGAGAAAGACGATAGATATGGTGGAAAACATAAAGTTCCGACCGGTGAGAAACAAGTTCCAGGACACCTTAAAAGACGATGTAAAAAAATACTAGTCGGACAAAAATTTGTCGAAGCAGACCCCCCCCCCCCCCCCCGAGGAAAATCTATATGAAATGGACGCAGCAAACTACAAACAAAATCCCTTACCGAAAACGTAACCCAGAATACAAATGGCGGACACATGCGGTTGTCGACGACATCGAAAAAGAAGTAACGGTTATAGCTGAAAAGTGACCATAAAGGACAGGATATAAGCAAAACGGCTGTCAGGCCTGCTTTCGTAACATGAAGGACCACAAAGAAAACTTCACAAGCAACCCGGAATGCAGGCTAATAAACCCAACGAAGCCAGAAATAGGACGGGTTGGTAAGCAAATCCTTTGACCGAAAATACTGACATCCGATCCAACTACAAGTGGAAACAGTGGAGAAACACGAATCCGTAATCAATGGTTCAAACCATCTGTTGAGAAAAGCCGGGGATACCTTGTCTTGTGTTCGACATAGTCGATTTTATCCCTTATCTCGGGAAAGGTACAACCGAATGCTTAGAAGGGCTAAGCAATCCGCGATATCAGATATCGAGTATCGCCACCGTCATGCACGCGAGGAGATCCTTATTGTTGACAGCAAAGGTGACCCCTGGGTAAAGAGGGAGGCAAAGAAAGGAATTCGAGGTTGATGGGAGCGTTCGATGGAGCAGAAATTTGTGAGCTCGTGGGGCTTTTCATATTAAGCAAGATCGAGTCGAGTTGACCACAGCTAGCGTCGGTTTGTACATGGAGGACGGCCTCGCAGTGCTACGGAACAATCTGGAAAGCGAGGCCGACCGCGCCAGAGAAAGAAAGACCCTCATCAAAAATATTTCAAGCTGCGGCATCAAGATACAGTGGAGACTAACCTAAGATCAGCTAAATAATCTCGACGTAACCCTGGCGACTAGACACTGGAAAACATTAGCCGTACAGAAAACCGACCGACGAGCCATGTGCATCAACGGGAATCCAACCACCGCCATCCAAATAAAGCAATCCCGGTGATATAGAAAGCAGAGATTTCTTCTCTTTATCGGTCCAGACCAAGACGATCCACTTGATAACTGCATTAAATGCAAAGTCCAGTACGTCGGCTCCACTTCAACGCAATTCAAAGTTCGTTTCCGTAACCATGAATCGAGCATGTTAGCAAACAAAAAAAAAAACAAAAACATGTGAAGTGGCCACACACTACAACAGAACCCCCCATGATTTAATTGATTTCACTTTCTCGCCGATCGAGCAAGTCTCGAACTCAGACAACGCAAAAAAAGAATCTTCTTGACGCGTGAATAACGTTTTTGTATATATGTTATAGCAGTCATTCTTATACCTGTATCACTGAAGAAGGTCGAATTGACAGAAACGTTTATGCATAAATATAGTGGAGCAGCAAAAAAAGTTGACCTTACTCTTGGTTGTTTTTTAATTCGGATTATCATTTTATCATGAGGAATTCTGTTGACTCCGGACTAGATACCTTTGTTGGGACGCCATAGTTTGGGATCGATTGTTGTTTTACGCTATTATATATATATAATATAAATATATAGATATATATCCATATATAATATATATAAATATATTCTTATATATATAGATATATATATATATATCCTATATATATATATATATATACTATATATATGATAAATATATATATATATTATATATATATAGTATAATATATATAGCTATTATATAATATATATATATATATATATATACTATATATATATATATATATATCTATATACCACAGAAGGGGTACCCCACGTGATCGGGTAAGAGGGCCAAATACAAATCCGAAGGACTGGTAGTCCAATCCAGGGGGACATTTCTAAAAACGCAAACAAACGGTTCAATTAATAAATCACATGGGAAGCCCCACTAGTCATAACTAGAAATCCCCTAGCCTTCTCAGGGAGATTATTAACAGGCATTTCAAGATTTCTGCAACGTCGGATAATATGAAGAATGATTTCCTTCTCCTCACAAAGTAATTTTCCGCCAACCCCTAATCTGCGGAAGCTACCCTCGGGAGGGCAAAAATCTCCACAAATGCGGTTGAGGTCATAATGCCAGGAGGGGTGGCTACCGTACCCACAACGTAAACTGCGTACGTGTAGCGCCCTCAGTAAAACGACCACTTTCAAGTGTAACTCTTCTGAGTCAAACGTATCAGGTTTGGGATTCAGTCACGTACACAACTAAACAGTCTCTATCTGATAAACGGCCTAGACTGTCAAAAACAATATGTAGGTGAAATTGGGGGTGAACTAAGACAGAGGAACCGAGGAATCGACAGGAATTCAAGCAAACGCAACACTCGCTAGGCAAGCATTTTGGGGGCTCTTCGTACTAACATTTAAATTATTGGGTTACGTCAGCCTGCCTAACTGTGACAAAACACAACGGGAACAAAGGGAGCAATAATGGATAACACACCTAGGACTTGCCAGCCCAACGGAATAAGCGTGAAAGAGGTAGCCAAGCGGATAGTTCGATATAGGTCGATATAATGTATGTCATGAAGAAGGGAGTGTAAACCTGCCGAAAGGTCGAAAGTTTATACAGGGTTCTTCGAAGAAAGAGTTCCGTATGGTATTCTTTTTGTCCCATATATATATATAAGATATCTATATATATAATATATATATAGTATATATATATATATATATATATAATATATTATATAGATATTAGATATTATATATAATATTATATATATATATATATATATATATAATTTTATTATAATATATATATATATATATTATATATATTAATATATATATAGATATATATATATCCGCAATATATATGTATTCGTTGTACTATATTGTCATTCCTCGTATTACTATAGTATCCTCGCATCATTTTTATTCTTCCGATAAACTATACGATTAAAAACTAGGGGACCAATCCGTAGACTGTATGACGTCACATATCGGTCATTGATGTGTATAGTGGTATTGGCATGTAGACAATACTCTAGGTGTAATATCAGCATTCGAGGTGCGGTGGGAATTTTAGCCAGGATTAAAAATGCAGCTAACTAATGTCAATTCGTTGCGAATATGAACCACCGGCATCACATGGAGGAAAACTCGTAGGTAGTGATGAGATATGAGGACTTGGTGGATCACAACCCCATAATACATAACATACACCTGTTAGCACAGGACCAGCTCCCTCGAACAAGAATAGCTCTTCATCAGATAATTCACTCAATGATATTCCGAAGTAAATGAGGTATTCATAAAGTGTTTTCTGAAAAACTCAAATGAATGCCAGCTTTTTCCACCAGACAATCAATACATGGGCATGTTCTTCACCGGCAAAATATATTGCTGAAAGGAATATATTTCTCCTTCTCCTTCTCCGCTAGAAGGAAAAAAAAAAAACACACTAATAGTTCGCCAATCTATATATAATATGTAATCAATTTATAGTTTTAGTTCAACTGATCCATTTATAGTTTTCAGTCAAACTATAGAGGAGAGCGGTTCATAAGCAACTGAACACGTGTTAGCAAGATTGAAATGCGTTACTTTGTAATGATATTTCGCCGTTCCACGCCTGATGAGAATCCCTGTAAACTACAGTGTATGGTATGTTATCTCCGAAACGGAGAACTATTTAGGCAGCTCTTTCTCTATGATGACAGTTGGGTCGATTACTTGGCCTCCGGTTCGTTCCACGAAAGAATCTCCCAGGACATGTCTGAGCACCACGAGGTAGGTAAGTAGGTAGAACTTGTTCCCTCACCAAAGGGAAAATATAAGCTCGCATGTACATATAAAACAGATACAGAAATGATAAAAGTAGAAAGACAGGTAAGAATGACATACATAATAGTTTAGAGTCTTAAGTATAACAGTTTGGAGATCGCAGGAGAAAGAAGATAAAAAGATAAAGCGTACTATCGAGTAACGACCATTAAATCCTATGCACAGAGAGATGGAGGCAAACATTGTGACGATTTGTAACCGCATTCGGGAAGCCTCACTCGCCCCTCCATGGATTATTGCACTGCTGAGATTAGGGAACAATGAGTGACTCTCGTCGTGAATTATTAGAAAATATATATTTAAAAAAAAAATCATCCTAAGGGGTGGGCCGACTAGTCCTGCACTGGATTTCAGTATGTTAAGTAGGACACTAGGAGAGTCAAATCCTGCTGGCTGAATGCAAGATTTGACTAAGAGGGCATATCTAAGATCGCGAAATTATCTCTAACTCTACAGACTCTTATCCGAATGATGAATTAGCACTCCATCGGTTATTGGCATACTTGTTTGCTGACCTGGAAACATGGCGCTTCGGGTGAAAAGACGGGGATAAAAGGACCCCAAGATGTCAGTGAACCAACAGTAACGACGGCTGTAGAGGTGTATGATGTCTTAGTCTCGGCAATCTTACATACACCTATCCGCATTGTCAGTTAGCACAACTATAGCATCCGTTATTTCACTATTGTTTCAATATCGGTCAGTTATCCTGACTAGCATAGATAAGATAAGATTCACGCATTACACCCGCACAGGGTAAGTAACGCTCGTCATACACATAGATGGATCCATTAATACTCAAAGAAAAACAACACACACGTGAAACGATGAAACTGTAAAGCGTAACAATGGTAAGGCTGCGAGTGGGTCACAAAGGCTGTTGCACGAAAGGGCAATAACACTATGATTATAATTATTATTACCGATCCTGGATACACTGAGGGCGAATGAGGAAAGGAATTTGGTTTTGGCTGTCGGTATCCTCATCCTCCCTCTCCGAAAATAATTTCCTTCATAAATGGTTCATTTCCCTTCTGAAATGTGGCCATATTATGCGATTAGCCTGTCGGATTAATAAATCAATAGGGTTCTGATCTTCCTTCTTCACAATCCCCCCAAACAATCGATTTGTATCTTCATACCCACCGATAGTAGACGTATAAAACATCAGTCAGAATCCGGTCATGATTTAACTTTTTCATGGTACGCAAACAGTGCATTCTAGAGTTTAGTTTCATTTAGTGTGCTCAACATGGCTATGCCAAACAACAAGTTATCCAGTACTACACAACCCAACAACCCAGTAATGTATATTGTTTCACTCGCTCAACATCACAGTCCTTATTACGGACGGAACTCGGATTAGCACCCATACGGAAATCTCATAACCATTGTTTCGGTTCAACATTTTAAACCAGGAAATAATTCTTACAATATCTCTCAAAATCTCTGTTTTTGCTCATATATGCTCGATCAAAAGGCATTTCGTCTGCCCATTTAACATGAGAGAAGCAGAGATCTGACATCGGCTGTATAGAGAGGCGAAAAGAAATGGGGCCAATACAGTTCCCCTGGGGGTCTCCCGTATTTGAAAAGATTACTTCAGATTTACAAAACCCACCCCGATACCCTCAAGGAAACATACTGGGGCCTGTTTGCAAGATAGTTAAACATCCAATGAATAAAATCGTATGGCACATTCATTTCAAGAGTTTGTTGACAGGATATGGGCTGTATTTTATTAAAGGCCATACGAAAAGTCACGGAAAGGTCGCGGGGGGCCGAGTTGCTGGAAAGTTTTTCTCCAAGTGAGAGTACATGACCCTCTACCCTGAAAACTTATCAACCAGTGGGCTTCATGACCAGACGTTCACAAGTTTTCATTGCTACGTGCAGAGAGACTAAAGCGGGCGCGGGGTTCGAAGGTCAGTCATCAGTCAATAGTGTTTTTTTTTTTGAAGGGGGGGGGGGGTCGGAATAAATCCGTGACTCTTTCCAAAGTGTTCGGTAACTGTCTGAGTATAAATGACAAGTTTGAAATAACTGCAAATATATTACACAATTGATTGGTACAGAGTTTGAGACACGAGGTAGCAATCCTCTGCTCCGGTTACCTTTGGTCCGTGAGTTTTAAGAATTCATCACGCCTTCATCGGCGTAACAGTTAAAAATGCTCAGAGTACGTCTGCGAGATAACATTTCCCGTAACTCACAATTCCTCATGTTAAACATCTAAACTAATATTCCAATGATATAGAATTTCTATGTACCATGATGAGTCAGATGGAAATTAGAAGGAAGTGGGTTATATCTTTTTAGTGCTCTCACTCAATTTCCCTACTCTTTAGCATAATGTTTGAATGAATGAAGCAGCAAGCAACAAGTGGACCAAAAGGCCGACAATTCGGCGTCCGTCAATAATACCTTCCCAGGGAGTGAAGAGAATCCCATTTCTCTCCCGCAAAGCAGCAGATGTACCCCCAAAATTTGGACGGACTAATTTTCGGATTTCGGCGGGTGAATATCGAAGCCAATGGTAGAGTGGGCCTGAAACTGCAGCCCTTGGCATCACCCTTCCCTTTCCAGACAAGCAAGAATACACGACCCTCGTTTCCGGTATTCGGGATGACACCTGTGCTGAAAATGGAAGCAGAATGACAAGAATTGCTCAAGGCTTCCACCCAGAGCAACCAGATGTCGCATGCCGCAAGATAGGGAGGTCTTGACACCAATCGGACATGGGGGTTTTACTCAACTCGTGAGGATCATACAAAGAAACACTGACTCCACACCCACTGTTTGTGTGTGTGATCCAACAGACGCGTTAATGAGTGTATAAACCTGTCATATCCAAGGGAACGAGGTAGAGTTCCTTACAACTGATGCCATTTTGAAGTGACGTTTCAAAATGAAATCCCCCCGCAAGGCAGGATGACCTGTGGCCCTCAACAATTGCGCAATATTCTGCAAATACTTTTTCATACCTGACCTTATTCCCTCTGGGCTTTTAGGGCCGCATTCGAACACTGTCCGTCCCAACCGTTTGGTGTTGACTATGTGGCGAATTTTATATATTCCACTGGAGGCGAGGGTCTAGGTAGTTTACCCAAGGTCAGCCGTTCTTCACACACAACATCCTTTTACATTGAGCGGCAGTTCGACCCGACTTTCGGCACTTTTGGTATCGAGAACATCATTTACGGCGAGAGTCCTTGAAAATATGTCCTCAAATATTGGGGAGATCAGACATTTGAATCATCCTTCTACTTACTGTTTTTTGGCCTATTTGCCCAACTATAGATCCTCTCAACGTTGCCAGATTGGAATCTAACCGAGTGGTTAGCACAGTTGGGTTAATCCGTAAGTTTCCGGCCGGGGTTCGAATCCCAGCCTGGTTTTGCCAAAGACTTCAAAAAAGTACATGTTGCCTTCCTCCCTGGTCGCTCAGGATCAGAGACTGGAACAGGGCAAAATGGGTAGGCAGTTTTGCACATGTTGGCCAGCTGCGTGAAGTGTCCCCCTTCTTCACTTCGCCACAGAGGCATGATCTTATTCTGTAAACTTGTTGAAGGTTCCGCATCTGACAATATGTGCAGTATCCGGTCTGCATCCTTGCTGACCCTTGAATAGGATCGATCATCTGCGCGGCAAGGACCTCCTAAAAAGATATAAAACTTGGTGTTTAGCCTGAGGTTTTTTGGTATAACTTCCGTCAACTTGGGGTCAACAGAATCAGAGATGTTCTGGAAATTCGACTCAGCATACACACCGATTTTCTCTGGCGAAATGGTCAGCAGGACTTTCGAATGTTTCGCTGTATCATTTTCAGCAACGGTAGTATCATAATTCTGAAGAGGAGAGAAAATAATTGTGGATGAAATGGGCCCAGTTCCAATAATTTGTTGCCAGGATGTGGGAATATAATGAATTAGTTCTATTTTAGTAGACACTTACCTACAAATTAGTTGTAACAATCATGGTAAATTTGATAACAGATTAGTGAAACTTTTCGGATACGCTCTGACTAATACCTACATCGATGGAGACTGACTCTATAGGTATCTACGAGACATAGGACGAAATGAAAGTAAAATTCGTACCGACAGAGATGGGCTGTTCATGATACAAAAAAAAAAAGTGGATGCAGGTGGTAAACTTGGTGGGCATATGAGTTTCTCGGTCTCTATGGCAAAGCCCCACGCCTCATTCTCGCAAAGTCGTGATTCTCGCGACTCCAGCTACAACCAAAACGGGCGGAGAAGAAACAACGAACTGACCCGTGTTTACTGTGTTCAAAGCCGACAAGCGACCAGCGTATTTAGGTAGATTCAATTTACTCACATCGAAAAGTATTATCGCTATATAATGGTTTCTGAGAAGCCAACTACAGATAATTAATAGATCGGAAAGTTAAGTTTCACAACAATGAAGACGGGAATGATTATATTCAACATCCTACATTGCGGGAAAACGTAGGTAGTAGTGCACTCGTTTCAAACTAGTTGTAGTCTGCATGCGTGTCCAAATGATAAGGGTCGCAGGAGAAGAGAGATAGGGTCATGAGCCCATCAAAGCGACTCATAAGGTGTCCCATGGTTGGCTTATGCGTTGTATCAAATGGATTGTCTTCTTGTTTAGGGTTAGAGATCGACTCGGGTTACAGTTGCCTATCCAATAAACCGGTAAGGGAGATCTCTTTCATAGGTGCTTCGGCCCCTCATGAGTTGGTAGGTAAATAATATTGCTGAAGATTACCGAAGAGTAAACACAGCAAAACACAAACGTTGTTGGACACGTTATGGAACGCTTCGTCTACAATGTTTCACTCATATTAATAATTAGTGGTGATCATAATTGTTTTTTTTTTACTACGAAAACAATTCTGGCCTCATGTTAGTCATCATTTATAACAATATAACATTATCGAAACTTTGAAAACATTTCCCGTTTATTAATAAAATGTCATAGGAATGTTTCAATACACCCACCACAGTTACCGATTTGAAACAATTTAGAGCACTTTCTCAATGTTATGATAACATTTCTCTCTTCGTCTACGAATTACTTGGACCTTAACTGTTCGTGTTAGGACTGCCCCCAACTCGCAACAACATTTTTGCTTTCGTCCCTGATCATATTTAAGGCAATGGTCTAGTACGATAACCAACTCTCGTGTAGCTGAAGTGTCTAGTTGTCTGTAGGGCATCATTTACCGCTTATGCCTCTCAATAAAAGCGTAACATCGATTTACTTCCAAGCACCCCATTGACAAAACTCGGAAAAGGGAAAAATTGTGAACCGATACGCCTCAATTACATTTCATTAGAGTAGCTCTCCAGCATCTCTGGCGAAGAGCTTATATTCCAGGAATATTGAACATCGATTGAAGAAGGCAGGTGACCAGTATCTCTCTTCTATTGCAAATGAGGTTAAAGAAGCACATAATAACTGATGAGCAATCAAGGCTGTATGTCATTTGGGGCGTTTGCTATTGTCACCATCCGGTCATCGTGAACCGGAATCATCAGTTAATATAGTGCTTCCGACGCTATACAGGATATTTAAACGACGACGTTAATCGTGATGTTTCATTACGGATACGCGGGTATATGCCCCCTCCACGTGGATGCGTCATTGGGCAATACAATTGTGATTTATTATCTAGTGTCAAGGCTCTTCTTCTCCCGTGTTCGGAATAAATGTCAGATGTAAGCAATTATCCGAAAAGCGAATTGAGCGGATCTTCAAATCATAATGTCACCAACACTCATTTGCTCTTTTCGTCAGAATTACCTGTTCCTAACCTTGATTAACCTTCTCTGTGGAAATATCTTAGACAGGGATGGACTGGATGATCGAATATTCTCTATGAATCATAGATGGCATAACCTATATACAACGAATGGAATATGGACAGAATTCCGACCTTTTACGATCAATGAATGGGAAGTCGTGACGGATTTAAAAACAAGTAGATGCAATCTGAGATTTCTAGAATTTCCCGCTTGCAGGAAGAGGGACTAAGAAAGAAATAAATTGTTCAGACATGGTATCGCATGTATCGCCAAATAATACCTCACATTGATTAGTAGTGTACTACAGTTGTGAGCACTGAATACTCCAGGACAGGGCCCTCTACATTACAACATAGCTTTTAAATTGATACATACATGTAAATTAATATATGCTATCGTTGTGCGTCGTGTTGCAAAAGCAATGTGGATAGGAAAAAACAGTACAGTGGATCACCACTATAGACATATGAGACAAGGTGCTGGTGCCGCCCTGTTAAAGCCAACAAACGCTGATACTACATTGTACACACGGTAATTCTAACGAGTAGGCCTAGTTTAGATGAAGTGCATTTGGACTAGTAACGATTTTCATCTCTGCCCACCCACCTACACTCATATGCATTAGATGTCGCAGTGATGACAGATGACCCAAAAGGCCCGGGGTCTCGACCTGATCGGAGTACCAGACCTAACTCATGAATAGTCCTAATGTGTTTCAAAACTGATGTGTATTGTTAAAGTTAGGGGGGGGGGGTAAGTAGAGGAATACATCTCGCAATATGGTAATTAGGAAATGTACCCTTGGTCTCTTAATATCCATGGAAATGTTTCAATATACTAAGCTTGACCCCACATGGTTGAATTGGCTTAGGAGTACAATACTGCCATGATCCTTGCACATTACAGGACCACTGGGTTAAAGTTTCTTCGAAGGACTAGCCTAGAGATACGGTGAGGGACAGGTGACCCAATAATATGGCTAATAATACTCATGATTGCACTGTACTGCACTCAATCATTAGAGTCCGTTAGGGTTATAGTTAGGGGAGGTGAGCTCAGACAAACACATCCCGAAATATATAATCAGGGGAATGCATCCTCGGTTTCTCAATAACTCGAAAATTCATTTACCCGCTACTAAGCTTGAATTATGCATGGTCGAATGGCTTACTGCACTGAGAAAAGTGAATTATGGAGGCCTGTATTGTCGTCTAATATGCAAACACCGACTAGTGGTTGTCACTGCTTAGGGGGCAACATGCACAAGCTAAAGACCTGATGATGAACCTGATGAAGGAACTGTGGATTTGTGTTCTTCGGATGGTTCGAAAGCACATTGGTTCTAATCTGGAATTGTTTTTGGCCAAAATGACCACTTAAAAGCATCGTGTGAAGACGAACATGTCTATAACTAGACCACGGCTAAGGATGATGCTTGCGTGATGATAAAGTCACTCGACGAAGTCGGTACTGGGAGACCACAGTGTTAACTGATGTTAGAAGAGTTGAGTCGCGAATCCGCCTTCCTTCCTGCAGTGTAGGCAAGCCAAGCTGTTGAAGAAGGGCTGTCACACTGATTGATCGACAGATAGCTTTTCAAATTAAAGGCGAGCTGCTTTACGCTGAAAAATTCCAGGTGGTTAATGTAAGGCTTGTATGGATCCCAAACTGAAGAGGCTATTTTCAGACAGGGACGAACAAGAGATTTAAAGGCAGTAACTTAGTTTTGATATCACAGTCGTGAAGATTTCTACAAATCAATCCGAGAACCTTGGACGCTTTACAAACAATGTTGTTGATATGATATGTCCAAGAGAGATTACTCGTGATGTACACCAAGAATGGTATGTTCAAGAGGAGTGTTATCAATGAATATTCGGTTTGTATTACTCTCTTTTGATTGGTAACCTCATAGACTGAACAAGCATTTAGATCGATCTGTCAAACATTGCCCAATGATGAAAATTTCTTTCTTCCCGGTCTTGTCGGAGTCTGCATCTGTGACTGAATGCACACCGAGTTCGGTACAAAATGAAGTCATCAGCAACATCGTAATGCTGTGTTTATGCGTGTAGGAAGATCATCAATATATAGAGAGAAAAACAATGACCAAGAACTGTTTCTTGAGGTACTCCCGACAAGACAGCACCAAGGGACGGATTTAAAACCATCGATACAACACACTGGGTACAGTGATTCGAAAAAGTCTTATCCATGTGAGAATTTGGCCAGAAATGCCATAGTGTTGGAGCTTGTAGGCCAGACGCTCATATGACACCTTGTCGAAACCTTCTCTGAAATCTGTAATCACTACATCAGTTTAGGCTTTACAATCCAACCTTCTACTCAGATAGTTGATGGTTAGAGCCAATTGAGTTTCACAGGAGGGATTTTTTTCTTTTGTTCCAATCCTGGGGCAGCTGTCCAGAGTTGATTGACTTTTAATAGATGGTTGTTAGAACGGGCCGACGGTGGTTGAACACATTTTCAGAACATATGGTGAAATACCATCTGGTCCACAGATTTATCACATTGAATTCATCCAAAAGTTTTAATAAGCACCCTGAAGTTCCAAAATATTCAAATCAGATATGGACTGACACCAGTGAGGGTGGGTAAAGACGGCATTGAATCAGTATTCTCTTTAGTGAACAAAAATATCCATTGGTCTGCATCAAATTACAATAATAGTAATGTACTTTCCTGTTTCCTTCGTAACAATCTGATTACCATCAGGATTATCTCATTTTCTTTGAATCTATTTTCCCCCCTTTTGAACTCCCGAGATGGAGACTGCAAAATATGCAGATTTTCGGAGATCTAATCTGATTTGCAAGAGGCTCACTGTAATTCAATGAAAAAGTAGAAGGTAGGTGAGCCACGACCTTACAATAATCTGGCGACCCGGCATAGGCGTCTTATCTCTTGCATATCAAAATAACTGTGGATACATTTCCAATGGGAAACATCAACTACTGTGTGAACTTTTGTTTGCCGTCACGTGATGTTTTACTGCATATTTCTCCATGTAGATGCTTGTAAATGGGTTTGGATGATGGCCGGTGGATTGCCTGTATCCTGAATAAAAGTATTTTTCCTTGCGGCGCATGTTTTCGGCAACAATTCCTTTTGTCAAAACAACATCAACATGAGGCGATTGAGATCACACTAGGATTAAAGAGCGCCGTTTCAAAGAGGCGGCCGAAGTTTTTAGGTAGGAGTGGGTGACTTGGGGTCAGTGGCATGAGACCTCTAGCACAGGAATCATCGCCAACAAATTCATCCAGGAGGGAATGCTCGATGTCGCCGAGGAGGCAAGACGAAAGACTGCCAAGACGACAATCATCATTCCAACCAGGGTTGAAGAACAATCGTAGGAATGGATATATTTTCAAGTGAAAAAGAAGGGTGGACAAAACTGTTACATATAATAAAGCAGCTATTAATAGAAACAGGGAATAAGACAGGAAAAGACAACACAAGATTTAGGCTAGGATTCCACTGTTATGTATGCGAGACGGTTGTGCAGCTGAGATCGAGCCAGTTCGTCTAAATAAGTACCGTTTTGTTTGCAAAGATAGATATGATTCCACAAAGGCCAAAATATTTCAGATGAGAGCAAGCAACATGATTAGGTAAAAGGTGTACACGATGCGTATCACTGCGATTGAGTTATGGAATTCTTCCTCAAAAAGCCAGTCAACGCGAATGCATTGGATGCTGAATTCCACTCCCCGTTACATGGATCAATGTCGAACCACCTTCTGATCTTCATGGTTGTACACCAGGAAGGTTTCATTGTAAATGTTCCCCGCTACACGATCTATCATGGGTGCTTGGATGTAGGATTAAGTGTAGTATCACACGGTATCATTTGCGCCGAAGCCAGAAGAAACAATACTAAAAAACCAAACTCTGAGTGAGATGTCTTAATGAGTGAGATAATGCTTAAGAAAAACATTTTTCTCAGTATTTTACTCGTTTACTATCGTGGCGGTTCTATTACCAGATTACCATGAATTGGGATATGTACAACGCTCAGGCAGACTCGGGGCACAAGATTGAACCTGTTTTATCAATTATTAAGATGTCAGAGATAAATTATCCCGTTAGCTAACATGATAAGATTAATCGAATATCTAGAATTAGAACTGTTACCCCACTTGTCATATACCTTTTTTTTCTGAGTAGGTTATTCTCTCTAAATTGATGTGGCGGAAGTAACTGGGACCGCGAGCTTCTGCGGTATCGCTAGGCTGTAATTTAATAATTGGAATGGAAGTACGTGGACCCGCCGCGACCACTTGATAATAAATTTCCGAGAAGTACAGTACAGACTAAGAAGGAATAAGTACGAACGATGCGCAAACGAGGTTTCCTCGGTTTGGACACGTGTCTGTCCAAGCGTATTAACGACGATAACACCCAACTTGGTAAGGCATGAAACTCCTCGAGCAATCGATACAGATGAAAATCTTTCACAATATTCAATTAGAGATTCTTAGTTCCTGCTACAGCTGATCTAGGAGTCTCTGGGCGAATTCCGCGAACTGATATTAAGATTTAAGAGGCTTCAATAATGAGGAAAAACAACGAGAAAACTGGGCTGGCTCCAGGCACAGCATAAACGTTGCGTGCCGTAACTGGCTTTTGATATTTTGTAGCGAGGGGGTACCACACGAAATCGTGCAGTGCCAACGATCCACACCTGCAAGAAGGACCTTTTTCCTATTAGCCAAACCATCTCGATGGTAATAGCCTGTTTCACATGATACTATTTTGCAAGTTGGAAATAGAACCTTTCGTCTTGATACTCTTGCCTGTTCTAAAATTCAAAACCATTCAGTCCTTCCAACCTCTAAATATCCTGGAAAAAAAACAGGATTTTCCCAAAAAATCCCCAAATTTGGCCAAAAAAAATCCTTCCGTTCCCCATAAAAAATATTTTTTTGTAAGTTTCGGCTAATTTTTTTTGGGTTTGGGGAAAGTTGTAATATGGGCCTCTTAGCCTGTTACAAAATTTGAAATCATTCAAGCATTGGGATCAGCAACTTTTGTTGAAAAATAATTTAGAAATGAAAAAATCGCACCAGAATGTGTACTTCCTCCTAAAGCCGCGTTTCCATGCACGGCGGGCGGGCGGGGGCGGGAGGCTAAAATGGCTCATCGTATTTTCAATGGAGCCGTTTCATGCACGCGGGCGGGCGGGCGGGCGGGGGGCGGCGGGGGGCGGGCGGCGGGCAGGCGGGCGCGGGCTAGGAGGGCGGCTGGGGGCGGCGGGCGCGGGGGGCCGGGGGGGCCGGGGCGTTTCGAAATCGGTCATGTAGCGATTGTTTCCGCCCCGCCCCCCTCCCCTGCGCGTGTCCGCGTGGTATTCGTATCAATTCCTGGGGATTTCCCTGCAATCTTACCGACTTGAAACCGAATAATGGAGAGTAGAGGAGTTTATGTTCAAATAATTTCCAAAAAAACATTCATAACTGTTTCAACACTAGGGATGAGATTTTATACAGATTATGTCTATATTAAACGGTCAGACAACTACTTGAACACATATTTACGTGTTTAAACTGATGATATGCGAAGTATTTGCTAATTAAATCCTCAAACCTTGTCAATGTGAAGTTAGTTTTACATGGTGGGCCGTACTCGTTGACATTAAGAACAATGTTTTTTTCAGAAAAATAAACACCGGTGTTGAGGTTTAACACTAGTATGCGTCCGGTGTTGATAAAATAATACTAATAATATTAATCATAAAAAAATAATAATAATAATAATAATAAAATAATAATAATAATAATAATAATAACTAACAAAATAATAAAAATAATAGTAGGCTACATACGAGTCCTTATATAGCCATATACACACTAAAAAGTGAGAAGAGGTGCGCCGTTTGACTCGGGGAAACGCCCGCACGTCCCCGCCCGCGTGCATGTAAACGGAGTCTTCCAAAAAACGCCCGCCCGCCCGCCCGCCCCCGCCCCGCCAGCGTGCATGGAAACGCAGCTTAAATTCCACCATTTTGATGTTTTCCGCTAACTTTTGAAAATAAAATATGTTTTTTGTGACTATTCAGGCGTTTGCCAAATTTAAAAAAACAAAACAAAAAACAAACAAAAACAATCAATGGAATTAGGAGAGTTACTGAAACCAATATTTTTTTGAGATGACTATACTGACATTTGAGGGTAGACTACCCATATCAACAATGAGGGCACTAAGGCGCAACATCAATAGGTATAATAAAACGAATCAGTATGTCTCCCCCCCCAAAAAAAAAAAAAATCGTTATATTATTCTACCAATTATCTCACATGGCAATATTATATGGGGTCCTCTCCATACCTCAATTACTAAGATCCATCTACTTGAAAAAAATGGTTGTACGCATAATTTGTGAAACTGTTGCAGAGAACGTGACCCGCCTTTATCTTCAAAATATTGGGTTCATGACAATGTAGTGTTGTTCCTAATTTACATTGAGGATTTTATGTACTGCATCATCAACAACCCTATGCCCCCAGCTATGAATTTTTATATGTGTATTAAGAATAAGAGTTCCACGAATGTAACAAAAGTGGCATCTCTCCGCCACGATAAACCTAGGCAAAATTTACGCCGGTGAACATTGTTTTACTTATACTGGGGGGGTTCATTTCTGGAATTCTTTGCAGCGAACTACGTAAGGGTTAGTGATACTTTCAGTATTTTTACAAGCGCAGGCTAACACCGCTATCTTAACAGTCGTGCTTTTCGAAGTATGAGGTGATTGTACGTCTTAAGCCGTTACTCCACCGTCTCCACTCCACCTATTTTCCCTTTCTTTTTGTTCCTTTCCCTTTCTCTTTTCTTTTTTTTTTTCATCATTACTTCGTGTTTGGTGGCCCCAGACTTGGAATAGGTTGTCGAACTTCTGGTCTCCATTCACTTCAGTGTTTTATTTATACATGTTTAGAATCTCCGTTATGGACACATTATATACTGTAGTTTTTGTTCACTGGAGAGATGAATAAATTGAATTGATTGAATTCGTGAAAAAGTCTGACAAAAACCGCAAACGAACGCACACACGCACACACTTACACATACAAAACACACACACGTAAACACAGTAACGGACAACTTTCGCCGAGTAATTCATGTTCCTTAGTTCTCAACCACCACCATTGTTATATTGCAACATGCTATGGCAACCAGCCACAGTATATATAGGTTAAGTGGCTAACTGACTACAATATCAATCTGGCCAGCGGGAACTGATGAATAATAAGGAACCCCTCTCGTTTCCTTCTATATATGTCAGAAGTGAATTTCTCACCAATAGCGTCTTTGCACGCTGTCCAGAATTTATCAGAAATCGTCAGAAGTCTTCACTGCGTAATGTTGCTATTGCACTCTCACTGGCGCAGTGAGTAAATGTAGCAGCCAATTAGTGTCAAATTACACACACGTGGGTTTACTGCACATGGTCAAGTTTGATTTATTGAATCGGTTGTGGCCCTCATACTCGTATACGAAGGGAATGTGCATATTCATGACAAGAATCCTACCAAGAGTTGATCGACAAAAGGGGATCACAAGATGTGTGACTCGCTGGGGGAAGCGGGCCACTGAGCTCGTAGAAGGGCGCCAAGAAACAACAGACAAAGCTTCTTGAATGAACGCGTGTAAGTCAAGCCAAACGATAAGAGGTCGATATATCAATAATCAATGTGCCTATACATGAGCGCCGGTTTCCTAACATCCCAGTGCGCGCTCTTCCAACGCGCAAGCGACCTAATTTTTGCGGCAAAGATGCCATATAATATCGAACGGAGTGTCTCTAGAGTCGAAGAAAACATGAAATCGCCACACTGCATATGAAAAAACAAACGCTGGCTAAGGGCCACAATAGTAGTTAGACTAATGAACTAAATTCATCCTAAAAATTTAGATAGTAGATATGTAGATATTTATATAGAAAAAAGGAAAAAAAAACTATCTCGAAATTCTGAATACGATTTTGACCGATTTCATAGAAAATCGAGTGTGGATGTTCCTCGTGGTAGATTTTTGTTTCTTGATAAAGATGAATGCGATGCAGCGAGATATTGCCATCTGGATGTACCCCGTCTAAAAACTGCTATTCCCTCAAAATTTACCTTCCCAATATCATGAATTTTTCGCCAGATGGACGGCAACATATCTCTCGGTATTTCATCAGTATCACAACTAATCTTACGTACAAAGTGGTTGTTATGCGTTAGTGTCGTTTATATAACTAGTATGCATTTGTTAGGACGATGCCCCATTGTAGTCTGTAGCAGATTGTTAAATGGAATCATTATAAAAATCGGATATATTTCATATTTGAATGAACGGTGCTAAGAATTTCAATTAGATATTCGTTATGTTATATTTATCTGGTGTCCACCCTATGCGCATCTTGAAGTCCCCATCAACTTTCCAATCGTCACACATTAAAGTTGCGTACAGAGAGGTCATGTCTTCCCCCCATTTCCATGATTCCTCTTTCCATTATCAAATCATAATACGTCCCGACTTATGTTTCCAGGGAATCTCCCTTACTACTCTTTGTTCTTGAAACTGTTTAACAGAAAGTGTCAGCGACTGTCAAGAAGGCTCAATATTGAACCGCTCAGCAGACAGGGAGTGCATCAGTGTGTTGCTGGTCATGCCGTCTGCAATTTTGGGGAGCTCAAACGATATTTACTACTTTCTCATGTGTGAATGTATTCTCTGTGAGACTCTGTCCGATCAATTTGTTCTTGAACAGTTGAAACCCTGAGAGAGGAAGAGACTGTCAAGTTGGTTCAATATGAAAAATGCGAGTGGTAATTTAATTATGTTTACCGGATGTGGTTAATGTGGACTTTTTTAAAGCTAAGTTTAAGCTCCTAAATTCATGGCACTTTTTTGTGGCATTACTGTATTTAATGAGTTGCAGCATATTGATGGGCCAGTTGAAGTACATTCTCCTCAATTCTCTCCTTCTACAATTATTGTGATTCATGTAATCGCTGTTGGTAGATTCGTTCAACGACATATGTTCTATATATTGGGTTTCAAGTTGTAATGGAGCCCGAATCTTCCTCACGTCAGGCAGCAACATCTGGTTATAATGGTACATGGTTTACGAACTCCAGACTCGCAGGACATGACTTGTGGTGTACTGTTGATCCCGTGACGATGTCAGAGAAACCCATGCAGTCACGGCAGTGTGTGTGTGCGTATGTTTGTGGGTGTGTGTGTGCGTGTGTGTGTGTGTGTGTGTGTGTGTGTGTGTGCGCGCGTGCGTGTGTGTGTGTGACGCCTAGCTGGATGGATGGACCTCATACTGGTTGTGGGTTCCTCGTAATGAGTACTGATCTCTATTGATTAGAGGTCATGTCAAAGGTCATTTGACGACAAGAGAGGTCACAGCTGAAAACCTTGTTAACACGATTATTCCAGAATGCCTAATCCGATCAGGTTTAATTCAGTATGCAGCTCTTCTTATGTGAAGTACAAGAACCTATTGTTTTTTTAGTACGGACCGGGGTCAGTTGTGAGAGGAAAATGGAGAAATTGTGCAAAATTTATATTTTCATTTTTTTAGCTTGTTAACGCGATAAATCGATCCCGCCTGGATTGATGAAGCTCATACTTGGTATGTGGGTTTCTCACAATGATACATGGTCCCTATTGTTCGGGGTCAAGAGAGATCGAAATCTGAAATGGTTGTTAGCACGATAAGTCAAGGTTGAAATTAGTATGCAGTTTTCTTGTGGAAGACTAGGTTCTGGGTCGGCATGTGAGGTTGATTGCTTAGCTTGATCAAGTCACGATCAGTCAAGGAATCCCCGTGCATTCCGGCTTTCTGGTTCTGATAGGGGAGCTCTAAAGTATTTTTGTCCTCTTTGAGATGTGAATAGTGATACCTGTGGTGATTGAGTCCATCACCCTATGTAGTTCCTGTGTTTTCTCAACATTATTTTTACAATTGAAAAATGCGACTGAAATGAAATGATTGATGTCACTTTATCGCCACTATTGAGTGTTAATACTTGGATGACTGAGACGCCACAAATGGAACAAGTGACTCGCAGTAACGTGATTCAGGTGGTGCCATGAATTGATGTATGCAGTTATGTTATTTGACATGAACTAAGTACCGTCTTCGCGTATACTCAGCACTTTCATTGTTCTATGTAGTTATCCACTGCATGTTGGTGCGAACCCCCGGAGCCATTTTGGGTAATCAGGAGTTTGTATATGGAAAGTTGATTATTCAACAGCTTGCAGCTTCTTTACTGTGCCCGCGTACCATCAGTAGATCTACGTTCAGTCAACAAACATTATATAGAAATACAGCCTACATCAGAAAAACAGCCACGAACAGTTGCAAAAACACCGCTCTTTAATTGCATGTTTCACAAAGTCAGGATATTATACATAAATGGGCCGATTATGCATAACTAGTGCATGAAGACTCCATGGACCATGTCCAAGTGTCGATTATAATGGATAGGGAATTCGTATTTCATCTATCCGTAACTGCTAAACAGTACGTAAATTCAAACTGATAATATTCTCATAGTAACAAAATTCCGAGGGTTTCGCCCACATTTCGTCCTTCCGAAGAGAAATGCTCTTCGATCTCGAACTTACTTGATTATCGAAAAGCTAATAAAAATGTGGCAAAGAAAATAACCTAATGATACACGGGAAAGTGAGGCTGGGATCACCCGGGATATGCATTCCTCTGTTTAACTGGGCGTATTTGATTTCGATCATGGTATCAGTTCTCATGGTTTGTCGTGCGAACGCCTGGAAACACGCAACTTTTCCAAACGCGCATGTGGGTCAGGACATGGTTTAATTTGCCTCTATTTCGGAGATCAGCTAGAGAGAATCCCTCATTTCAATGGTTCTAGGAACATGCGAAACAGGTTTACGGGTAAGCATACTGGCACTAGTTTGGCAAATTGATTGATAGATTGATAGAAGAAATATTCCAAGAAATACGTTCCAACTGCATAATTGTGGCTGCTATGCCATTTAACATAATATAGAGTTTGGGTAACATATGAGGTCGTGATACTACACTCTGCACTCCTTTCTCGCAGCTACTTGTGTCACAAGTATCTACACGGCAACAAAGGTTGTGGTCTGATTGACTTACATACGCATATATGGGTGAACGGTGTTGGAAATCGGGACGCCTTTATTTATAGGCTTACAATGGGTGCGAATGGACACATTCACCAATAACGACTAGGATTCAAGTACATAGGAGTGTTCCCCTGATATGCTTCACCAGGAGGGGGTAACCTGGAAGATTAGTGGATGTCGCTAATTGATATACGAAACATAAAAGGGAAGCTGACAAGAAATTAATGAAATGTCAATGGGAACATTGTGAACGCAAATTTATACGTTAAGCTGCAACTGATCTGGTATTTCATTCTAGCTGGAAGAATCAAGAGTGAACCCACCAACCGCAACTCCACAGGCCTGGCTGGTAGCTAGACAGGGGGAACAATGTCGGACTGAAGCCAAGAGGAATAGCTCAGATTGATCTAAAACTCCTAAATAGTGCAGTAAGGCTATACATATACTTGTATGAACTGCACACTATGCCTATCCCTCCCCCCAACAAAATGTGGGTAATTTAATCTCAGTATATTTGACGCTCTGTAACCTTCATTTTTGTCGCTTACCAGCTGGAGCGATACCTCGAGAACTACAGGACTGCGATTCCTGGAATCAACCACCTGACTTATAAATTGTCCCACAGCTGAGTTTACGCCATGAAACTTGATTTTCTTTTCTACCTGCGTGAGGCTGCTGTTCGAAGCGCAACATTATTTTACTTGTTTATTAAGATGACAGATTGATGAGATACGTGCATGTTGTATTAACGTCTCTGCAATCGATCATTCGTCCATGAAAATACTGGCTGAACGAATGTGAATGCGTTGATCATTTCGGGATTCTAGGTATAGGAATTTAATCCCCTTCTACCACCGCCCGCTGTCCGATTGATAGGTATCCGAACCTTGAACCTTGAACATTGGACGGATACAGGCCAACACTCCAGTGAGAAGCAAACGACGAGGACTGGGTTGGCAGCCGAACGAAGAGGAGATGTCCATAATGGGGTTGGCCATATCAACCTGAGATTTTTTTTTTTTTTTGTCATGGGGGGGGGGTGGGGGGGGGTTGGGGGGGTACTCCTAGAGTATGGGATCATTTGTGTTTCACAAGAATGATTGCGTCGGAACGCATTCTGTTTCTCCTTGAGAATCATATGTTATGAAGATGATAATAATAATATCTCTGACATCTTGCTGCAATATAGCGGTTAGTGAACGGCGGAATGAGACGGTAAGTCTTATCCCCTTTTTTTGAATATGGGAGTAATGTTGGCCTGCAGCCAAGATGTAGGAATTCACCAGTATCCATTGATTTTGGGAAAATCATGGTAGGAGAACTGTCACAAGTTCCTCGAATGGCAAGTCTGAGAGCCCTTGCCGGAATAGCATCGGGGCCAGGGGCCTCGTGAGGGTCCAATTCACGCAATAGCTTCAAGACCCCTTCTACACCAACCGTATGTCACTCATTGTAGGGAACCAATCATCTTGCAAGGTTGTAGATAGTGCATCAACGTTTGTGCATTCAATCATTCGTGCAGTGGAATAAATAGCTGAAAAAGTTAATTCGCTGTAACACAATTCCACGTAGGATTTGAATTCCCTTCTACGCCCCTCTGTCCATTATTGCAAATAATCGACTTTCTAGCTCTGGCTATCCGTTTGTTTGCAATACCATTCAGCTGGTCGGAGTAACTCAACAATTAAATAGGTGGGGCCTGCTTGTTGCCTGATTATGGGGGAAAAACTTGTGAGTTGCTCTGCCGCTCTCTGGTGGGGGTAGAGATTTTCTTGTTACTGTACTATTCATTCTTCTTTGGTGGTTCAGAGTAAGGATAAAATGCAAATTCTACCGTTCATGAACATCATAGAGTGTCTTCAGATCAAGTCAGCAGAATAACGGACAGAAAAATTGAAAAAAATTATATAGCGCACATATCCAACGGAAGGTTGTTCAAAAAGTAGAAAAATAGACCCTATTGGGAAGATTAATTATGTACAAGACGTATGCAGTTTAAAAAAAAGTGTGTTTGAAGATTTGTTTTGAACTGATCGAGGCTTCCACATTTTCGGATTGGAGCAGGAAGCTCATTCCACAGTTTGGACGCTGCTGTATTGAGATATCTATTTCCGTATGTAGCCATTCGTGTTCTCGGGATGGTTAGGAACAACTCATCTTTAAATCGAAGGGATCCCGCTGGCTCGTAGACCGTCAAAAGCTCCTTGAGGTATGGTGGCGATGCGCCATGGATACATCTGAAGGCGTGCATCAACAGCTGGACCTTTATTCTAAGTTCCACCGGTAGCCAATGCAGTGACTTCAGAACTGGGGTGATATGGTCCTGCAGCCTGCTTCTCCGACATGGTTATCATGCGTGCTGCGGATTCTGTACTTTTTAATACGATCAATCAATTCGCCGGACACCCCGTAGAGAATCGCGTTACAATAGTCCATGCGAGATGTCACGAGTGAGTGGATAAGGGTCTTGCAAGCGTCTTGGGTCATGTACTTCCGGATACAGCCCATGTTGCGAATGTGGAAATTGCATGACTCCACGATTGAGTTTACTTGTCTCTCCATGGTGAGTGCGCTATCGAAGTATACACCGAGATTCTTCACAAATTGAGTTGCCTTTGTGACATCTCCGTTGATCGATATTTGTACGTCGTCGGGTTGCCGGGAGCTCGATGCATCGGTGAGAAGACGATTAGTTCTGTCTTGTCGTGATTCAGAATCAGCCTGTTTGCATTCATCATGCACGTATCTCTGTTTCTGCGCTGTTTCGATCCATGTGTCATGAGGTTTTATGATGCTATACAACTGAGTGTCATCGGCGTACATGTATCGAGGTCCTGGCCGTCGACAAATGTAACGATGGGCTTCGAGTAGAGGCAGTACAACTGAGAACCCAGTACTGAACCCTGTGGAACGCCGTGTTCCATTGACACTTCGCTAGATGAGTTGCCCCCTATTGAAACGCTCTGTTTACGACCTCTCAAGTAAGATTTGAACCAAGTAAGAGCTCCATCAGTAATTCCATAGGATGAGTTCAGCCTGTCATGATCGATGTCGTCAAAGGCTGCGGATAGTCAAGAGGATGCTATTGACATTCGTCTCTTGTTAGTGGTCTGGAGAAAGTGTGCCCATCGGAATGAGGTAAATTGACCATATGGAAATTTATTTCCACCTTCTGATGAAGAAAATTGAGTCTCGGCAGGAAAGGCAATAAACTGGACACCGTGACTCGATTGTAAAAAAAAAAGAGATGACGAAATCAATAGAATCACAATTTGCAGGTAGGACATGCATTGAACATATCTAAATACAGAACTATAGTCCACAAAAAAATACTGATCTATTACTTTCAAAAACTATACAAGTCTCATGTTCATTTTTGTTACACTGTCTCGTCTCTCGCTTTGTTTCCTTCAGTGTTATAGGCGTGTATCATCAATAACAAGCATTTCCGAAGCATAGTAGTGTTGAGGCTCATCTGTAGGAATTCGGTTTCGCATTCTCCTTGATATTATAATATGACACTCCCACGCATCGTTACTCCATATCTAGCTATACGTTTACTTCATTTGAAAGCTGCTGGTCCTGCCTGGGCGTCTTGAGCCGTAGCCGTTAAGGTCTTCGCGCGTCGTTCATAATACCTAATGGTAGACCCTCTCCTCCATCCGCGTTATAATATATATTAGTGGTACAATACTCGGAAAGATAGGTCATTTATTTGTTCATTCTCCTCCTACGAAGCACACACTTACATCACGTTTGAACATGCATACGTATTCATGTCAACAAATTAACGTGGCTCTATCTGGGCACGATCAAGGAACACCAGAAAGTATGATACGGAGCTGAAAGGAAAAGAGGTTATGTCCTGACTGACGCACTTGAGGAAGTGCGCATTCACATCGGAATTAAGCATGCACGCAGTTCGAATCCTCGAGGGAGACGAGGCTCTCAAAAGTTGCTTTTTTGTTCAACATGTTATCAGGCTGATGTTATTGATGTTATATTTCGTCTTGATAGATGAGACCATGAGGTAACTATAATTAAAACGACAGAATGCGATCTGCAACTCTAATCAAGGTATATCGGATCATCACGCAACGAATTACCGACATTAAATATATCAGTAAGGAGCTGATATCTTCATTTTTTTTACGGACTGTAATTCGATGAATTATAACTCACACAGAATGTTAAGTTGTCTGTAATAGGTAACAGAAGCCTAATGAATTATATAAAAGCAATTATCTGTACAGTTGATGTGATGGTTTCTATCTGTATGATTGTGCATGTGTGACATCACACTTCTGCTCTATCAATCAAACTATGAAAATGTTATTTGGGAATTTGGGCTACTGATCCAAGCTAGAGAGTACATCAATGGCTTAGTGATAACGTTAAAGCGGAAAGGTTCAGAAATATCTATGCTTAAAACTGGGGTTATGAAGACGTACTGAGTGGGGGTTGTTGCCCTCAGTGAAAATCGGGAACCTAGGGCTGTCACTACTCGGAACCCCTTCAATATACAACGAATGTCGTGTAAGGATAATGAATATAATGAACTAATGTAACCTTTACTGTCGAATTAAAAACATTAATCGTATGTCATTACTACTATCCGTTAGTATAAATTATTGAGCTTTCCATGGAAACGCCACTCATCAGCAAGGTCCCGTCAACATATTCTTTCCTGAGCACAGACAACGGAGTATTCAAGACTGTATAAGTATCGGTCTATAATGTACGGATTATACGTATTCAACTGTATGAGCGTCGATCGAGCAAAGAAATTTTGCGCTTTGCGCGCGGTTGTGTTTCCTCCCCACGGTCGGATCACAAAGTATGAAAACGTGATTTCATTTCACCCGTTCGCTATGAAACATAGGCCTATGTATTCTTTCGACCGTGAAGAGCTCCCTTCCAAGTGATGGAGGCTCTTCAGTTAAATACCGGCGAAATCATCTTCCACATCCCACAATGGGTGTGTACATTCATTCACGTATTGTCACTTTACCGGTCAGATATTAATGGATGGTCAGATGGTCAGATAGAATGGAGGGGGTGAGTTTCCAGCTTCAACTGCTTAAACGTAAATTGTAAGTTTGCAGTGGGTTCTTGATATTTTTTTGTTTTTTAATTGCGGACATATCCCTCCCCACACGAATATGACGAGGCTGTCGATCGATGCTTCCGGGTTTTTTCTGCGTATTTCCTGCAGAGTGACAACCTCTCAACATTTTTCTGTCAATAAAATTGCACGTCCAGTGTTTGCAATCAAGCGGGGCAATCGCCATTTCCGACGATCTAGGAGGTATAACAAGCCAAAATTTCCCTCTCAACGCTACCCGCCAACCAATGATGGGTCGCCGCTTACAGAGTAAGGCCAAATTGCAGTTCACTTCGTGCCCCCATTTTCCGAAACGGATCGACGCCCCTGCTCAACTGTAAATTGTTTCAACTTGTTGAGTGCCGAATTGTGGGTCCTTGTTATGTTCGCGACCCTGTCTCCACATTTGAAAGACGTGATTGGGGTAGCTTCCGCCTTTTCCTCTTCGATTGTTAGTTAGATCGATCCAAGGAAGCAGTGTGGGCAGGCCCAGCCCTCCCAAGACTTTGAATTTACTACAGTTGTGTTTGAAGCTCCGTATACACAACGGAAAATCAATAATCTACAGCGAGAAAAAGGTAATGGGGCCACTCGTTAAATGCGTTGTCAAAAGTTGCAGCTTAGAATCTTCCTTGATTTTGGGCATTTCCTGTTCTCCTTCGAGCAGCGTGCAAGAATAATCGAAGTATCCCTTTCCCAATTCCCCATATGGAAGGGGCCAATGTTAACGAAAATATCAAGCAGTGCTCACACAGTGAGCATATTGACGCCTTTGATTAAGTATCATCCTTGCATACTTCCCTTATATCTTGCAGAAGTCTCCATATGTATTATCTCATATTCTTCCGAATTCACCGAATAGCCTCGATTGTTTTTTGTCACACATGGTTTTTTGTACATATCATTTGATACATATTTGGAGGAACATTTGATTGAAATATTTGAAACGTTGCGGTATGGAGAGGCGTACATTATGATATAAGGGATATGACAGAAACGTTGGGTAACGTTAGTGGACGGTATATGCCCAAACCCGTTCATAGAGTATACATACGCATATAACTATAATTGCATGCGAACCCTTTCTAACATAGAATCATCAGTAACACTCCTTCCAGGCATTCTCTGTATCATCAGTGAGGCTCGCATCCCACCTATATATTGACACTCCCTACAACACTACCCACTTACCACACTAATCCCCAACCCCATCCCAGACCACCGACACTGGACTTTCAACCAGCCCAATACTGTCCTTTACAATGTTGTAGCTGGCCCTGGTAGGCTTATAACTGGTACAGTTTTGGCTTCCCAGCTGGGGTCTATCAATGTAGCTATCATATTAAGGTAAACCGGTATCGGCTCCTAATGTTAGTTCAGCAAACATTAGACAATTATAATGCAAGTCTCATAAAGAAATGACTATGAGCGTTTAGACGTTCCCATCCACGTATAATGAGATTAATAATGCACCCATCTGACCCTTCCCACTTTCAGTATGCCAACTAGGCCTATTGAACAGGGTGCTAGGTCGAGACCGTAATCGTCGAAGACCGAGACCAGCCCTCACATCTCCTCTCTACGCTGTAGGTATAACGGTCTCGGTCTCGGTCTGGGTTCTCCCGCCATTGAAATGATGGTAATCTAGGACAGAACACAACCTCACGAGTTAAGTGGATGCATTCCATTTGTAGTTCTTTTTAACACGCCGCTAAGATTCGATTCATGCAATGATAGTCTCGGCCCGGCTAGCCGATAATCTTCATTAATTCAGAATCTACGCGGAGAGAAGTTACGCTCTTCCTGCAGGGGCTCACATCGAAATACATTGGTTTCAATTATTAAGCAGCAGAGGGTCTGTCTAATCTCACTGGAGGAACCCCCCCCCCCCCCCCCCCCTTTGCCCCCTTTCAATTAGATCAAAGTCAGAGAACCTTAATCGGCGTCAGAGAAGGCTGTTTATATTTGAAGAGGTTCCAAAATATTGGGGGGGGTTCGACTTCTCATGCAATGCATGTTCGGCCTACTTTTTCTTCGTGTAAGGACGAGGTAAATTACCATTCGGAACCAACTTCGTTGAAAAGAGGAAAAGAAAAGAAAAGAAAAAAGGGTCACTGCAGTCTCGATCTTGTGACAACGCTTATCACAATAAAACCAATATGCAGTTTATCCAAGAGCTGGGAACTTCTCCTTTCTCAGTCTCTGGTGCATGGGCTCGTCCTCCCTTATGTCACTCGAGAATGGAGTATAGCGAGGGGAACATGATGGAAGGAATGCACGTGACATTAGTTACGGTGTCACTCCTCCCACCCAGCATCGCAGCTTATTCGCACCATGTGATACTCCTAATATAGGGCAGTGGTGAGAGAGAGAGCGGAGCGCCGGCCACCATGGATGGGGGCGAACAGTTTGTGTTAGTGTCTTCGAAGAATCGATTACTCACGGTTTCTGAACGACGCAGGCTGATCTAGAAAATTGGTAAAAACGATAGGGGGGGGGGGAAGACAGCTGGTGAGTTAGGCTGTTGGCTTGGCCAATACACCTGCTCGAATTAATTTACCAACACGGCAATGAACCGTTTCTAAAACAAATTTGAGAGTAATTGTCCTCATTACTAGTGATGTTTACTACTTCTTTTGAGATATTTATTTAGTGATTACAATAACCGGCAGATTCTAAGAATTGGAATTAACAGAGCAAAAGTCGTTTTCGGCTAAATCACGGACCTTAAAGAACTCTCAACCAATTGATACTTTGAAATTGGGATTCTCGAGTGGTTTCTTCTCCTCCCGGCCGCCGCCGGCCGCCGTCCGCCCTACTCTCTCACTTCGGAAAACTGTGAACTGTTCTTAGACACAATGAACTAACGTATTGACTTACCACGTAATCGTATTTCCTTACATGCCTTGAATGACTATAGTGGAAATATATTGACGATAGAGAACGAACGTTTCACTTTATAACCTCAATACAGCAGATGCTCCTGCTTAAAAGGAAGTCTTTTATCAGATATAGTGACGGTATATTGGGCATATCTCCAATTGCACATTATGTCATGTGAACATTAGCTGCTATTGTTATGCATGTTGTCATCAGTGATTCCGAAAAGTGGATGGTCTAGAATGAAATCGTAAAACAAATACCCAGGCTAAATACGCTGTAAAAAAAAATCTGTAAACGTTTACTAGAAAAATGGCTGAAAGTTGCTGCAACGACCATTCGTGTTTCCTTTGATTACCGTGGTTACAGGTGAAACGTTACTATTCAGATAAACCGTAGTAGTATGAGTTGAAGGATCACCTATTTCTTCGTTGTTTTCACAGAAATGAGTTGCTTGAACCATGTTCATGGGTTTCCTAAATAAACACGAGGTTTTTGCGAGGAAAAGCCACTACCGCGTTTATGTAAACCGAGATCTGCGGGGAAAAAAACTACTTGTATGTTCTACCTTCCAACCACTTGGTGTATGTAATCTTGGGTGCACAGTGTTATTAAATGAGAAGCCACAAAGCAAGATATACAGTTGGTCACATTGAAACACGAATATTGTTGCAAACAACTTTCACCTTTTTTTTCTTGTATAGCGTAATTTTAACAATGTACAAAATCATCATTTATCTTGGGGGATTCCCATTTGATCTAGACTAGACATTGGCGCTATGGGGGTAATGGGTCTGTTGCCCGCCCCCTTTTGTTCCCCTCCACGTTTTGGGAGGCTGGGTGTGAAAAAAATGGGAAAATGCCCAAATTTGATTCGACTATCAGTGGTGGCACTTCGGGGGACTGGGGGCATGGGAATAGCCCCACCCATTGGAAGGGCACTATTGCCTAGAGCGCTATAATGAAGAGATATTTATATTATTATTATTATTGTGGCAATCCGCCCCTCCCCCCACCACGTATGCGCCATATGGCACTGTCTAGTCGGAACAGGGCAAATAAAATGAAGTGAAGCTGCATAGGTGGGTTGGGACGAGTTAGTGTGTAGTAACACATGAGCACTAGGCCTAGGCTATCTAACAATCATTTAGCCTAAAGTTACAACCAGCCCTGACCTAGGGTCCAGCATATCGCTATTGAGAAATGATAGGTAAACCGAGTCTGCACTGACCGTGGCCGCTAGACTCGAAAGGAAACCTCAAGCAGAAGTTACCTATAATAGTCGATATCACTACAAAAATTCATCCATGCATCAGTTGTTAACCCGATACGTTGGCAAGGTCGTCAGTAGTAGTACTGTAAAATGGAAACGGGGCGCAATATAAAAAATATATTAAAAACTAACCCTATTACCAGGGTTTTAGTTGGAAGCGACCCCCGGAAACTGCCGTCGACGTAGCAGTGCTAAGCACGTGCGTATATAACAGGGTTTGGTATTATACCCTAATTACGGATTTGGTCACTCTCCATTTCGGGGAAGTCGTGGCGGGTGGCAGAGTGGCCGGTTAAGTGGAGTTTCAGTAGTGGGCCCGTTTCTGTTGTCGTTAGATGAACGGTGATTGCTCTTCAACTGCTGCCGCGGTTTAACGTCCCCGGATTGAGCTAATAAATGAGAGGAACCCGACATATTGGTATTTTCAATTGGCTAACTTGAAGTTCAATGCTCCGGGATTGCAAGTTATTATCAAAACGGCTAATCGATAAATGTTAAGACATTGTCGCATTACGACGAAACTAACCAAAACACTGAGATTCATTCAACTACGTTTGAATGGTAGATTGGTTTAATTAACGGATTTTGTCGTCGTCGTCTACGCTTTCCGGTAGGTTGCCATTACCCGTGTAATCATGATTTCCAAGCTTTTCGATCATTGGCTATTGTCACATAGTCCCGTGGTACTTCTTTGATGACTTGCTGAAACCAGGTTAGTTTCGGCCGTCCAACTGGTCGTCTCGTTTTCCGGTTTGCCTTCCTTTAGCGCCCGACGTGCAGGAGCTTCTTCAGGGAGTCTGCAAAGATGCCAAAGCCGTTAAGGCGTCTCCGGTTTTGATGTTCTGCTCCAATGTTCACTGCTTGTTATTTCATAGAGATCATCGTTTCTCAGTCTGTCTTGTCTGTATATTTAGTGAACGTCTCAATAAAGACCTTTGGTGAACGTTAATTTTGTCTTATAATTTTGTTGTGAGTGTGCAAAGTTCGCTGTTCCTGGTTGATAGAAGAATTGAGTTAAAGGTATGTTGCCATGAAGATCCTCATCTGGTGGTGAATATTTCATTCTCTGCTTTGAAGAAATTTGTGGAGTTGATTATAGGCACAGATAGCGAGGACGTTTCTTCTTTTGAAATCTTCGCAGTTGTTCGAGTGAGAGTCCCAGGGTACTTTGCAGCTCTTCCATTCTGTGATCCATTCTTCTACTTTATATTGTTCAGTCTTGTCCTCATTTATAGTGAGATTACGCTGCCTAAGCTTTCTTGCGTACTGTTTCCTTAACTTTCGTTCTCTGTCCTTTATTTGTTGGATCCAGCTTAAACTACGCATTCCGAGAGAAAATCATATGCTTTCCCCAGAGCATCGAAAGTCACGCTATAGCAAGCTAAAACAAAGCCAATCCTAATGATTGATCAGAAATATGTGATGATCATAAGCTGCGATAATTAACGGATTCGTCTGAAAAACTAAGATTACCATTACCATAAGTAAACACGGGGTCGATGAGAGCACGTTTACATATTTTTTTACATGTAGGCAGGAACCTAGCCCTATATGGTATTCATGCGTATGCCTGCCAAAACATGAACGTTGTCAGAATGATGCTGTGACAGTCAAACCAACACATCGCACATATAGGCGCTTGGGCTAGTACAAATCCAAGGTTATGAAAATGAATGAGTATAGGCTACTACAGACGTACGGTAAACTGATTATCATTAATCCCTCTTCTTTCAGTAATGAAAAAGAGACTACTTCACACACCTACATTCAATTTATTTTCTTCGGTTACTGCACTATTCATGGTACAGTTTATAAATTGCTTTAACTAAGAAGTTACGCACTGTTTTTGGGAAGGTTAAACTGCTTGGAAGTAATAGTGAAATAAAAGAAGCTCTTCGTGACGTCAAACATTGGTAAAACATTTCTCGGATTATTCGAGGATAAGCGGTTTGGACCAACGAAGCGAGTTTTGAAAGATCAGGAGTGTTGTATTCTCCTTATAGTGGCCGGTTGGACTGTGACGACAAATTGCTCACATCTGTCCACCACACGAACGAAAATGTAGAAAACGTGGACCATGAACAATACGGAACAATTACGCGTCTGATTGGAAGCCTATGAAATATCGACATAGTATGCTAAAGGCGTGAAGTTATGATTCTTCAAACAGGTGGGCTCTCGAGGACCATCCCAGTCCGACTTAAATGCTTTGGCATATCCATTTGCTGCCTATTATGTTTGGCAGCACAAAAAAATACCCATTTTGAGAGTATCCCCCACAAAGCCAACAAAGCTCCCACGGAGTAAGTAATTACGGGGGGCAAGTTCACCTTTTCATGTCGAACATACGCAATGAACGTTCCATGGACACATATTACATTTGTAGCCTCTGGATATAGCTGTGCGGTGTGCGGTAGAGTGACAGGAATTGGCCTCTTGACGAAAAGATCATAACTTATCCTCTGTTTGGTACGTGCGTATCAGATATCAATACCTTTTCATATCTAGCCCTTGTTAAGGCCTGTCAAAGTCAGGAGTATAACTATTATCCCACTGAAATTATGGAGGGGGAAATCGGGGAGGGTTCAGGGAAGAGAATTTTAGGGTTTGAAGTAAGAATATCGAACATGTGATGTCGAGCCGAAACACTGAATTTGTATGTAGCAACATTAGTCCTTACTCGACAAAAATCTTCATACAGTTTTTCCGTCCATGGGGAAATCCGTTTGCGTTTCATATTCTTTTTCATAGATGAAACACTGTTCGAATGTAAAAAATACATTTACCCTTCCATCCTCCCTCGAGTATATGTCAATGAGTGACAGGATTAACTTCTGAAGTACATAGGGGGTCTCAAAGGGCGCCATGATGGAAGCATAGGGCTCCCCGTGACATGCTCACCGCGGAGAGAGAGACGTAGAAGAAAGGATGGCAGATTCGGGAGTGTTAGTGAAAATCGCCAAATTGATCTACGAAGGATAAAAGGGGGAAGCTGCATGACAAGAGATTGGTAAAATGGGAAAATGGGAACGCATATTTATATGGTAACTGAAACTGAAGTCGTTGTGCTTGAGCTGGAGAATCACACTAAACAACACCACTGCAGTTTCCCACAGACATGGCTCTTAACCGAGTGGTTGTCACAGTTGGTTAGAGGCGCTCGGCCATTCCACCCGGGAGACTAGGTTTTGATTCCCGGTCGGAAAAATGGTACCTGTTGCCTTCTCGCTGGACGCTCGGCACAAAGGATTGGAACAGGGACAAAGAGTGGTGAGCAATTTGCAAGTTGCCGTCTGCGTCAAGGTACCGCCAAAGAAGAGGCATTGCATTATTCCGTGTATCTGGTGAGAGATTTCTCAGCGGAACAATAGGTTGTAATCTGCACCCTGCTGGGCCTTGAATAGATTCGATATTCTGCTCGAACAATAAAATAGCTGGTTAGCCTAGACGGGGCCTCCCATAATCACAAACATTGGAATTTCGGACCGAAACCAAGAGGAATATAAACTCATAAATAGCGCAGTATGGCTATACATGTATCAGTATATTTGACGCTCTGTACTTTAATGTTTGTCGTTCAAGTTGGATCGATAGCCCTAGAAACCATCGGCTGCGATTATCGGAATCTACTGCTACAAATTATGTCCCCAGCTGAGCAACCAAGTAATTTCAAAATTTTTTTTATTTGATTTTCCACCTGCGTGGGGCTGTCATTCATAGCGCAACATTATATTACTCGTCTATTAAGATGACATATTGATAGGTCTCTCAAGATACGTACATACGTGCATTAACGTCGGTGCATCCAATCATTCGTCCAAGAATATAACGGCTGAACAAATGTTAATGACGTAGGATTCAAAAATCCATTCTACGACGCCGCTGTCCGATTGATGGGTCTCTTGAGTGCATTTACGTCCGTGCATTTAATCATTCGTGCAGTGGAATAATAGCTGGACAAATGTGAATGAGCTGTCGCAAAATTCCACGCAGGGATTTAAGTTCCTTCTGTTCTTCAACCCCAGCCCCCCCCCCCCACTGGTCCTCTTGCAAATCCCCGACTTTCTATAGGCTCTGGAATCGTTATTGCAATATACATGCAGCTAGTCAGAAGTAACCAACTTCGAATAGTTGGAACCTACCCTTCGTTGTTATCCTCGAAGTACTCCGAAACGCACGCCCCAAAAGGCCCAAAAGGTCCATTTGGTGGAGGATAGTTGGCGTGAATGGAAGACATACTATACTTATAGGTGTCCATTGCCCTCTCGAATAAATTTTTACTACCAGACCAGCAATGATTTGGGTGGGGGGGGTGTGTATCCATCCAGCATGGCCCTCAAGAATAGGAGCCCCAACGCCTCGACACGACAGAGAAACATGTTTTTTGACTGACTAGGTGGGACCTATTGTCGCTAGAGTGTGAGGAATGGAGAGACCTTGTGTTGGGACAATCAATTTATGGCTGAGGATTTCATGACAATCACAAGATCTATGGAATCCTTCCATGCTCGAGAGTTTCCCATTTTAGAAGTCACTAACACTTGGCGGTGCGGTGGTTACAAATCTAACCAAGCTCAGCTTTCGTTTTGGGCCATTCCACGCAAGATGATGATGATGCCCAAAGGTATTTACTGTGACTGCGTAAGGAGAAACCACAATTGGGATGCGTAATTCAGTTGCGACGAACATAAACGTTATAGACAGTTCCTTCAATATGTGGGGAGCATTGGTGAAGTTCCTACAAAGAACGTTCAATGACTATGGTGACCTTAGCACTATGGAGTTATGTGGGGTCGATGACAAGTTGGAGTCCAGAATGACTCCAAGATAGGGGTGACATGTTGACAGGGTAATAGGTTGGCCTGGAAAACTATATCAAATTTATTTGGGTCTGATTTTGAGCGTGACAGTAGGACCTTTTGTTGGGGTTAAAGAACGTACCCAGTCCTTGGGCAAGTTGTCAACTGCTTGGGAGTCTTCCTAAAGTAGTAATTGATCTCGAGGGGAGTCCACCTGTCTGTACAAGAGAGCGTCATCAGCAGCGAACAGCCGAACATTTGAAGAAATCCTACTAGTCTACTTGCTTTATTGTCATAATTGGGAAACACCTAACCGCAAGCGTTGCCCTGTCTCTACTCGGGTGTTGAGGTATATGTCCTTAATACGGGATTTCTCAAGGAGATTTCTCGCTCCCCAATTTTAAACCGGCATCATGAAAGCAGTCCTTCAAGAATCAATCAATAAAATAATGGCGACAATGTCTCGAACTCAAAGTTGAGCGCCGGCCTTCATTCATCCTTCAGCTGACATCTGCGTCGCGACTGCTCATTCCCCTGCAATCGGACTATTAGGTTTATACCCTGAATTATAACTTTTATGTTGGTATTAAAATTCGGTATTTTTGTTGGGCGTTGTCAGTGCCGGGGCATGGGGAATTATCACATAAAGGTAATATCCGCGAAGGGAAGAAATGTAATGCCCTTTTGCATTAGTCTGTTGGTGGTCTGCCAAAAGTGTGCTCCCTTCGGACAAGTAAATTGAACATGAGTGAAAAATTGATTCCCATATTCCGGTAAAACAATCAATAATATTTCCCCTCCCCGCCAGAGGCAATAAACCGAACACTGGGTCTCGATTGTAAAAAATGTTGACGGAATCACAAATGACAGGTAGGCCATAGGCCATTGAGGCAAATGCTCATACCCCACTGCAGTCCACGAAACATACTGATCTATTACCTTCAACTCTAAGTCTCGTGTTCTTTCTTCAACACTCTCAATCTCTCTGCGTTGTATTCCTCTTTCTGGGATGGTATCACATTACAGCATCTCATGTCATAGTGTTGCTCCATTCTATTAATTTTATTGCACTCATTCCCGTGATATTCATAACATGACTATCCTACGTGTCGTTACTACTACTCTCCTACCTCACTAAATCGTGTCTCATCGAATGCTGCTGATCCTGCCAGTGCGTCTTGGTGTTACGTTATGGCCCGCGCGCGTCGTACGAAACCAATGGTGAACCCACCTGTTTCTTGGCGTTATATTTTAGTGGACTATACTCCATGATATCGTCTCGGAAGACGCTATTGATTTTTTTCTTCGTCTAAGAAGCGCACCTTTACATCACGTTTACACATGCACACCATTCATGACGTATTCGGACACTTCCACAGATGTACGCATGTCCACAAATTAACGAGGCTCTGTCTTGGCAGATCAAGGACCTCTGTGTTTGTTAGTGCAGCAGTTCGTAACAACACAGAAAAGTACGATCAGAGCTTAGAAAAAGGGGGTCCCGAGTCTCGACTGATGCACTTCAGGACGCGTGCCATCGTATTACGATAACAACACGCAGTTTTGAATCAAGCGAGAGAGACAAGCTCTTAATATCAGTCGCTCTTCTTTTATTCAACATTTTTTATCAGCTGATGTAATGGGGTTTATTGCCTTTCGTCTTTGATAGATTAACATAAAGGAAATACACTGTGAAGGATTAGGTTATGCAACTCTAATCAAGGTATATCGGATCACCACAACGTATTACTGTTCGGAAATACCAAGAAAGGATCTGATAGTCTTCATTTTTTCTCGAACGCCAATATAAAGAATTGATCACACCCAGATTTCTATAACTCCATTAATCCAACAGAAGCCGAAATAACTAGTAGAAGGACAAAAGCATTATCTGTGGCAGTTGATGGTTTAGTATTCACTCTATCATGAATGCATGTGGAAACACCGGCCTCCTTTTAGTCAATCAATCAACTAGACAATGTGTATTTTAGGAAATCTGGTAGGCTAACTGATCCAAGCCCCCCCCTGAGACATCACTACTAGTTAGTGAAATGTGTTGGTAAGTGAGTGGGGGTTTTTTCACTCCCCCGAATGCCCAATACAAAACGAACGTGCGGATGTGATAGATGACGATAGTAGCTATGTACAACCTTTCCTGTCGAACTAAAAACCATTTATCTCATATATATGGATTCGTTACCTCGCACCCCCCAGAAAAAAAACTTTCACCCAACCAACCGCCGGGACCCCTCACGGTTCTGCTCTCAGTCCCTGCTTACATCCGCATTAGATATCCTGCCTACTCCAACTCTGCCACATCTCCATCTCCCAAATTTGCTGATGAAACCTTACCCTCATCAATATCACCATTAGCTCAGCCTTCTGTTAACTTTTTGGGGTTTGACCTGATAGCCATTCGCCCCTTCAAAGACCACCTTAACAGACCCCGCGTGATCTTGGGGCCGTATCATCTCCCTCAGAGGCTTATGACAATTCTACGATTCCCGTCTCTTCGTCTGTTGTTTAGTGCCCCCCCCCCTTCCTTGTGTGCCTCCACCTGCGTCTCTTCTAGCCAGCCAGCAGGAGGGCCAATCGGGCCCTCGATCGGCTTTCTACCTCTCTCATTAGGTTTTCGACCGCGCTTTTTCATCACAAATTTGGGATTCATATAAAACTCTGACGAATATTATATTTTCCTCAAACTGGAACCACTGTTTGGAAGAAGGAGAAAAGCCAGCTTGCACCTTCTATCAAGTTTTCACAGGGCATTTGGGCTGTTCAAAATGAACTGCTGAGACGTAGTTAGGCTGGTCGCTAACATCCACACCCCCCATAAATATCAAGCCTTCCAGTACTGTTTTATCCACGAACTTTTATAGCCTTGAATGGATTGTCATCAGTCGGTCAGTGTCGAAGTGTTAGAGGCCAGCCTGCCCACACACGTTGTCTAGTGCTGCGATGTTCACTGTACCCAACCCCTCGTTGTGATACCCGAAAGGGTTTTGACGAATATCAATCACAGGCAGAGGAAGCAGAAGCAAGAACTAAAACTGTTAGGCAGTGCTTTCACAGCTAACACACTGAAGCCTCATGTTAAGGTATCTAACTGAATGGCTTAGTAGTAAAGCTTGCAGGAGTCTCAAGTTTGGGTCCACAGTTGACCGAACGTTGCGCGTTTGCTTCGGTACATATGGTGTCTTGATACATAATCGGTGGAATTATTCGATCGCATTGTTTTGAGACGTTGTGGTATAATCGACGAGGGTATAATGGCCTAGGACGGAAACGTTAGGTAATGGACGTTATGGGCGGTGTATGCACCCGTTCATAGAGTCTACAATAGGCGCATAGAACTGCAGAATTGCATGCGAACCCATGCGAACAATGGAACACCTTTCAGGTACTTCTCTGGATCATTCGTAACGCTCGCATCGCGCATATTCAACACTACTGGCAAACACTCCGACTCGTCCCCCCATCCCCATATACCCACCCCAGACACTGAACACTGAACTTCCAACCAGCCCTAATGGTGTGGATGTACAATGTGAAGCCTGGCCTGGTAGGCTTGTAACTACTCTGTTTTGGGGGGCCACCCAGCCTGGGGGGGTTCCTATCAATGTAGCTATCATATTGAGGTCTATCGGCTCCAAATTTGAGTCTAGCAGACATTAGACAATCCGGAATTATAGTTGCAGTGCAATAGTGCAATGGTTTCGATGAAGAAATCACTGTAAGTGATTAGGCGTTCCTCTCAACGTCTAAGAGAAAGAATGATGCACTAGTAAGATTAACAGGTAGGCTAAAATAAAATTGTTGAGCACAAACTTGGACCGTCTCACTTCCAATATGTTTAGGCCTGTTGAAACATGATGATGATCTAGGGCAGAACAAAACCTCCACGGGGAAAGTCGATGCACCCTTTCTTGGTAGGTCCTTTTTCTTTAACACAGGCTAAAATTCGATTATGCAAATCCTCCGAATCCTCACTAATTCTCCATCGTTCCATATCGAAGGAAAAAAACGACGCGAAAAAAAGTACGCTCTTCCTGCAAAGAGTTCAAATGGAAGTACATTGGCTTTAATAGTAACAGAGTGTCTGTCTCGTCTAACTGGATGAATTCTCAAAATAGATCAAGGACGAGAACCCTCATTCGTAGCTACAGCAGTATGCCCATTTTCAAAAGGAGATTTGGAAATATTAGGCGGGGGAGGGGGGGTGGGAGGGTGAACAGTCTTCAGAAGAATGCAGCGATCCCTACTTGCCTTTGTGTATCCCATTCGGAACACCAAACTCTGCCTAAGAAGGAACTGCCGTTCTCGAATGCGTGACAACGCTCATTACATAAAAACAATATCAATTTGCCCTATTTGGCGAGAACCATAAGGCGTAGGTTGTAATGTCACAATCAAGGCCATCTTGTTATATGCCTAACATTGTCGGTTATATAGTGATACTTATCTCGAAAATACTTGCTGGTCCAGTGTAATCCGCAATGAAGTCTTTCCCTCAATTACTGTTTTACAAATGGCCATACTAACACAATAGCGTGTGTTAGAATAACGGGGTGTGAAGCGGGTTTCGACCAATGCGGGGACTGTAAACCTGAGAGTGTCATCTGCATTGTTTCAATTGCTTTCTTAAATACTATACTACACGAATTGTCACGTTTTGGGAGTTTTGTTCTAATATGTCACCAGTCGGGATGATGAAATACATAAAACCTAATCCCATGAGTCGTAAGGCTGGCACCGTAAATTATGTTTTCCATCGGGACCTATATGCATTTCCAAGAATTGGAACGCATATGTAACAGGGAGACCACGTGTGGATTAATCAGGTTGAAAACGTGTCTCTACAACATTTTTCTATGATCTGTAACCCACAAAGTGTCGTCGACGCAAGTTGAATCCGTTGACTATCTGTGCATTCCTTCTTCTGATGAGTGCTTTAGGACGAGAAATGAAACAAAGTGCTCCTAGCCCTGGTTTGGGAACCTCTCATAGGGCAGTCCACCTGCAATATCACCAACCCTACCTAGCATGACGTGTGGATTATACCCTGTGTACGTACGTTATGGGACTACCCTCTGCCAATGAAGAGCAGTACTAACCTAAATTGTTATAGTTATAAAGGGTCAGCCAATCCAAAAATAGCCCGGTCAAGATACATTAAGATTACAACAGGTTTAAATCAGCTGTCAAACTGACAATAACCCAACTGTTTGAAGAAGAATCAATTACCTAACGGTTTGGATTCCTTGAGAATGGAGAGGAATTATAGCCAGTCATGCCAGTGGTGTGTGTGTGTGATGTCTGGTGTATGTATGATGACGCCAGGTCTTGTTAACACGCTAACTCGGACATGTTAACACGATTATGTTGGTTCCTCATAGTAAGCACATGATCTTCACTGTCTTGAGTCATATAAAGGTCATCAGGGGTCACGAGGCATTAAAGTTGAAAATCTCGTTAACACGACAAGTCCAGAATGGTCGATCGGTAAAACTTCTAGCAGCTTTTTTAGGGCAAGACAAAACCCAATAACCTATGTTTGCAGTCAGAGATCTTACACAATATGAAGTAATAAGTCAGAAAAGACAATCTGTTGTTAACACATTAAGTTCAGAATGCCTGGTTTGATCAAAAGTATATTTTTGGCTCATTCCATTCACTCACTCATGGACGCACATGCGAGAAGGTACACGCATACAGCCATGTTTCAAATTGCACGGCCTCCTCCGTGCAAAACGAAAACAGGCCTGAGGCCTGAGCCTGGCCCTCCCCCGACCCTTGAGGTACCCTCGAAGCTGCGCCAACCCTTGGGCTACAGGGTATCGCGCGGTCGGCACAACCCATAGGACCGTACACACGGATCGGTGGGCGGACGTCCCCAGGGAAAATCGCGCCAATATGCCCAAAAGAAGCGCAGTTCGAAGTGCGAATCAGGTGGCTAACATTTCCACTATCCCCGCTCCCGGAGACCCATGTCATTGGACACCGTGAACCCAGCGGTAACCGGGATGCTGCGCGAAATGAGAAAAAAAATCCAATCGCCAGTCTCAGCCCAAACACTAGCGTCCAAGGCTCGCTAGAATATAGCAGACAAGCACAAAAAGGGTAAAAAAGAACACGGAGCTTGGTTCTTTTGTCTGATTATCGCGATCGCCACACGCCACCATCCAGTGACTTCATGACTCCAGATGCAGGTCCGATTGCGTTACTGCCCTCTGAATAACTAATCTACACGGCCCGAACGACTTGATGGACTTCCAGTTCTTGCCCCAACACATGGACAGGACCCAAGCAGCACGTTCAAGCCAAAAAAGGATTTCAGTCTTGGTCCATGAAACCTGAGGGGGCCCAAACGGATGTGCCCGTCTTCCAAGGGCATCCACTAGAGAATCTCCCAACTCGGCGAAATAAGGCCGGCAGTATCAGTGAGGTCCCGGCCAGAAACCCCGACTCCACCGAATGAGACCCAGCAGTCGGTACTAGCTCTCTCAGTAAACCATTCCATACACGTGTTGAAAATGTTGGAGACCAGCGTACACCCCTACTCTCACATCCGTCACAACGGGGGGAAGAAGTCAGAGACTCCACCAACACAATTCACAGTACTCTCACTTCCAGGATACGGATGATATCAAGGTGTACAAGATGTCCGAGGCCTGGGAACGGGAATCGATATAGGCCACAATAAAGGACTTATTTCCCCGGTACCGAGAGGAGTGTAACCCATCTAGTCTTGCAGAGAGTACCGAGTGTTCAACCCTTCCCTTTCCTGATTGGACACTATAAGTCCTTTGAATGGATTCCCGTCAAGCCCCGCCTCATTTCCAGCTTCGATGTTAACAAGACCTTGCCTAATCCATACGTCGTATATGAGTTTGAGTGTAAAGTTTGTGCGATCGTGAAAGTGACATGGCTTAGCTGATGAAGTCAGGATTAGTCAAGTGAATCACTAAGCCTTTAAAAGTTTTCAGTTAGATGTTTAGTAGTTACAACAACCGAAATTCTATTGAATGTAACTGACCAAAGTGAAAATCGTTTCAGCAGAATTCCTGGACCCTAAAACATTCACTAACCGATAGTGGAATTTATTTCCAAAATGGTTCCAAACTTCCGCAAACAATGTGGAAAGTCACACGATATTTCGAGGTTTACACTATGAGTAGCCACTCCTCATAGTTTAAATGCGGGGCTCTAGGTCACTTATTGGCGCAATTTCTTTCCGCTACCACCATCAAAGACGACCACACTGCCGAGAAATTGTTCCCCTCATTTTCAGATGACAATGCCTGATGGACTGCCTGTAAGTTTAGTTAGTGAAAAGGGGTCAGGAAGGACAAAACCTCATGAGAGACCCAGACGTCACAACATCCCAAAGAGAGAAACAACCCAAGAGCTCAAAGAATTCGCCCACAATTCTTGAAAAATAAATCAAGCGTTCTTGGAAACGGCATTCACGATCTTAGACAGACACACACTCTTCAGGAAGGCTATTCCACTCATTAGTAACTCTCTGGAGAAGAAAAAGAAGAAAGGAAAGAAGAAATAGTTCCGAATGTCGGATCTACATGTTACACTAAGCTTGGAGACAATGACCCCTATTGGTGGTAACTTCGGTAAACCAAGAAAAAGAAATAGTGGAAGGAAAGGCCCACGAATCCATGAAGAATTTTTAAAACCTGAATCACCTCACCACGAACGAATTTACGTTCTCAGTTCCACGAAGTAAGCCGCGACGCCTTAACTTTCTTCGTGAGGTAAATCTCTAAGGAGATTGGATTATCCAGTGGCCCTTGCTGAACGTTTTTCCAATCACCGGCTTGTCTTTCGAGAAATAGGATTCCATACTTGAGACCAAGAGACTCCAGGGGAGGTCTAACAGCTGCTTAAACAACCTGACAACAATATATTTATCGAGGAAACTGAAGAGTGACGTTAATCAAGCCAAGAATCAAGTTACCTTTCCTCGCAGCTTCACAAATGCTTAGGTTTCAAAGAAGAATCAAAATGAAACAACGAGATCCGTTTCTGATTCAATGTTGAACTTTGCACTTATCAGCATGAAAAACATTTGCAATCGAAAGACCTTTTGGAGATATGATGTAAAGTACTTTCCCTGGGACAATTGCAACAGCATCGTTCGAAGGAACCTCCCGACACAACTTGTTATCGTCTGCAAACTTTTAAACTTGGAATGCACCGAATCTCCAGGAATTGTCAATATACGCAGGAAAAAGAAAAGCCCAAGGTCGATCCTTGGGGATACACTGGTGACTTTTTGCCAAGGAGACGAACGCCCAATAATGACAACCGTGTTCCCTAGTGAGAAGGCCATAGACGAATCACTCAAAAGGACATTACCCTTAATGCCAAAATAATAATTTGAGCAAGAGACGCTCGTGAGGAACCTGATCCCCCCCCAAACTTTTTGGAAGGTCTAGAAAAATCATATCAACAACAATGCCGTTGTCAACTGCACTAGTAACATCTTCTTCTCTTCCATAGAATCTGAGAGATTAGTCAACACGACGATTTTTCTGAAACCTCGCGGAAAACCCCGGATTAGACTATACTCATTGAAAACCGACAATATGGAATCACGAATATTGATTCTCACACCTTGCAGAACACACTAGTAGACTCCTGGCCTGTAATTACAAGGATGAGACCGTTTTGCCTTCTTTGAAATGGGAGAAACTTTTCTCTCCTCCAATTATCCGGCACAAACAATCTTTCTTGCACGTTTAATTGAAATAATTGCTAATGGAACAGACAACTGGTCGATAAAAGATCTCAACAAGAAGGGGTGAACTCCATCGGGACCGGGAGCCTTACCACTTTTGAGCTCTGCATTTTTTCCTGTTATCACATCAGGTGAACATACTAATATTTACCAATAGTATTATTACGGCACACCTACCCACCACCTAGGTCCGAAATTTTTCCAAGTTTTCCACAGTGAATACCGACGAAAAATATTATTGGAACGCTAGCCATCTCCTGACTATTGCTGGTTGTATTACCTGAATCGGACAATGCTGTCCTTCACTTTCTGCTTACCCCTAACATAAGAGAAACAACGCACGAAGATGATATTTTATATTTTAGGCAATCTGCCTCTCGAAATCGAGCTTAGCACCTGGAAATAAACGTTTGACTAGCCTATGCTGAACTTTGAAACGATCTAAATCAGACAAAGAACCAGTAAGAACGATCAAAAGTCGTCAAAGAAGTCTCTTACGTTTAACGGCCAGAAACACCTCCCTTTTTCATTAAAAAAGGCCTTTTTTCTTAGTGCGAACGCTTTTTTTCCAAGAACGTAAACTTCCATTACCTTCGTTAACTTTGCCCATGAAACCCCTCCAGAGTCATCAGCAGTAAAAGTGTCCTAAGAATAGACCAATCTAAATTACTCAAAAACCCAGAAATGCCATCCAGATCGGCTTCTCGAGAAACGAGGAACAAGCTCAACGCTCTGTGGAATATTGACAGAACAAAACACATCGAAAGCGATAATATCGTGATCACTTGCATCAAGCTTACCAAAACTCTCTACATTATCCACAGAACATGGATCACTACTCAGAACTGAATCTAAGATATTATGCTTCCTGGTAGGAAAATGAACATGCTGCGAAAGGAAACAATCTTAGGTGACATTGAAGGAGGCAGAACCGTGCCTACCACACTACCAAATGCACCACGAATATCTGAATAATTGAAATCACCCATAATATCGTTGTTTTACTACCGAAACTGGTGGGAAAAGCATTTCCAAACGAAGCGAGTCATTGCTCTCAGAGCTGTTGGAGAACGATATACAACACCGACGATAGAGGATCTGGGAATAACTGTAGCGTTGGACGGAATTTCATTCACACCAAACAGAATTGACGTAACTAACACCAATATCTGATCTCTCAATGCTATTCAAGTCAGACCCACATACAACAAAACTCCAATGCCACGGAGAGTAGTCTGTCCATTTGCGGCCTATCACAACATGACCCTGGAACGTTACCTTCGGCCTGGGGAAACTTTCACTGTTCATCCAGACGCTGTTATTTTACAACTACGTCAGGCTGGCGTTCCTGGACCAGAATTCGGAACTCATCAAATTTAATTCCTGATACTTTGAACATAAGCGGAGAGAAAATGCAGCTTGCTAATAGGCCTATAGCTAATAATATCTAGCTTGCCGGGCCAGCTAGTTAACACAAACCCCCCAAAAAAATAAAAAAAAAACAACCCTAAAACCCCAAACAAACCCAAAAAACCCCCAACCACAAAAACCAAAACCCCCCCCCAGCCCCAAAAATGTTGTACCACAGACAACCCAAAAAAAGCCAAACACCCCCCCCAGAACAAAAAACCCAAAACCAAATAACACCAAACCCCCCCCCCCCCAAAAATGCGAGACTACTATTTACAACCCTGTCCGTAGTGGAACCTGATAACCTCGCCCCGAATCTCCGTTTAACAAGAACACCCTTCCACACAGAAATTAACCAACATCCCTAAACACCGAGGCCCCAGTACCATTAAGGTGAAGACCATCCTTAGCGAAAAAATCCCTCTTTCCAAGTAACACAACACGTCCACAAACTGTATCCATTCCATTGCCCGAGCATGAATTCAACCACCTGTTTAGGCCCGCTATGTTTTTATCAGTAACCCGACCGTCAAACCTAGAGAGAATATCACAAATCGCGACTTTAGACCTGGTAGACTTCAGTTGCACAACAACTCTTTAAATCGCGACTAAGGACATCCTGGCAGTCCCCCCGGAGGTTATTAGTCCCTATTTCAACAACCGCCACTTCTTCGTCCCCCACAATCCAGTTAACCCTCGCACTTATGTCCTCCAACTTGCACCGGAGGCAGACACGCGTACGCTTCGGCTTATCTACAAGACTGAACTCTGATCAACATACCGGACAATCGAGTCCCCCACCAGCAAACACTTCCCTTTAACCTTATTCTTGCTCCCACCGTCCACTTCACCGCCACTGCCACTTACTTGAACCTCCTGCCTCGTATTCCCTACACTCTCACCCGCCGGTACAACCATCCGACTGACCACCCTGTACGGCATCCTCAACCGCCAGCACACTAAAACTGTTCCTAGTAGCAAGACCGGAGGATCAACAGCACCTCCGTTGCCTTACATACCCCGACTCTCCACTCCGCCACCTTCCCACACTTACCAGTACCCGCCTCCAATTCAGCTAACCTGATACACTTCCTGCACGCATACACAAAATCATCCCTTTAGTCTCCTGAAATCTGACCCCTTGAGCTTAACCCTGAACGGAAGTAACCGCCCCACATTTCGCAGCTCACGCAAGAACCCCCACTTCCCTCACATGAGGCGAACAGAAAACCGAACAAGCTAACAGCAGAGAGAGAGGAAAAAAAACAATGCTCACAAAGTAATCAGGTAACTGTTGTTTTTTATTCCGAACTCAGTCGCAACTTTCAAACAAGAATACAACGGAATAGGTCAAAAATGAAACGAGAAAACTAAAATAGGCCTACACTGTAAACACGAAAGCACATAGAAAATACACTACATCAGCGAACATACTCACTCACTACGGAAAAGAGAAAAAAAATCAATAGTGGTGACAATTTCCAGAGGCTACCTGCACGCGAACAAGCTAACAGAACATGAACTAACTAACAGTAGAGAGAGGGGGGGGGGGGGGAGAGAGAGATGGGGGGAGAGAGGAAAAAAAACAATGCTTACAATGTATCAGTTAACTAACTTCTCAGTCGCCAGACTATGTCGCACTTTCGAACAAGAATACAATTAATACGTCAAAATGTTAAAAGCCTTGGGGAGAAAACTAAGATAGGCCTACACTATAAACACGAAAGCAGATAGAAAATACACCACAGCAGCAAGCGCACTACCTCACTAACGAAGAAAATCAATACTATCGACAATTATACCAGAAGAATGCCAGAGGCTACCTGCACCCGGCCCACGGAGCAGACAAGAAAAGGAAGAGACAAAACTGGACAATGGGCTTACGCCAATACAATAGCACACTCAACGCTCACACCACAGCAGGCATACACACCAAGAAGAGCATACGATAGGACAGCTAATTACACACACGGTACGGAAGACAGAAAAGCTAAGCCTTTACTAGGGAGGGGGAATGTGTGGCCTAGAGCAAAAATAGCCCGAAAAAAGCAACTCACTTAACAGTCGCGTTAAGATTATAGTACCACCTGTAGCAGAGTACCCAATGATTGTTCGAGATCACATTACGGAGTTTATAGAAGAGTGACTGGTGACGGACATTATCAAAAAATTTTTCAGCGTCCAAACTACAGATGTACACAGGTGAATAGTTATAATCAAAATAAGTGAGGACATTCAGACAACATATTACACCCAAAGGAAGTATCATGGACTTCCTAAAAACCCAAACTTGTCTATTCGAGATTCCTGCGTCAGTAATCAGGAAAAGTTCCAACATTTTGACAATACGGGGATAATAGTAATCTGCCGTAATTAACAGGGGCATTAGCATTGAGTGTTGGCTTTTTTAATACGGGGACAATAACTCCACGATTGTGCGGATTTAGGAACATGACAATAAGATAAAATCGTTCGATACAAAGAGCCAAGAGTTGCACACAAGCGTCACTCTCACCATGACAATATACTCTGCTGTAAGCCCATCATGCTCCGGAGCGGCATCACGACGGAGTAAAGAGATAAATGAAGAAATCTTCTGATTAGAGGAAATAGGAACATCATAAACATGAAAATGACAATTTTTAATAGAGCTAGCTATGTTACCGCCAGTGGACTCACACATTATGCCATTCTAAAATTGTTTTTAAACTCATCGGGGTCAAGTGTGGAATTAGCTTTAGGCGATCTGCCACATTTTATCTCATTTCAAAATGACCTCATACATCGGCTTAGATTATAAGAGATTGAAGTTTCTTGTAATTGATTAGAAGTAACACTATTGATTGATTGCCTATAAATTCTACGGAACAACCTTTTAGTACCTTTGTAGCAGTCATAAACATGAACCGAACGGGTCTCGCCGTTATTACACCTAAATTCCACCAAAAAGGCGTTGTTTTCATCCTAAGGGCACAAGCCGAAGACACCAATATGATTTTGGAAAATAATTAGGACTATATGAACAACCAGAGATTTTAGCAGAAGTCAGCATAATATGGGTTAACTTTAGTAACGTAATATCTAACTACTTCTGAACAGTAATAGAATCTCAGAAATAATGTTCAACGTTCCCAATTCAACAAGACGTTTATAAGAATATGGATTGTAAGAGGGGGGGGGTTCACACCTAACTGGATCATCCCAATTAGTAATAAATGTCGACCTATTGAAAAATTAGAAATATGTGGAGATCCACATTTTCAATCAAAGCAGTGGTAATTAAGGGCAAGTGATCGCTAAGGTTCTCGGCAAGCTCAGAAATTATCAATTTGAATCATTAAAATCACCATTAGGGCAAATACAATGGTCAATCCATGAGCGAGTGTTATTCCCATCACCAAAAGTAGGTATAACTGACAGATTGTTTAAAATTAAGGTCAAGTGATATAAGTTCATTGGCCACCATACATTATACGAGAATGAGGAATGTAGCCACGACGATTATGCCACCTGGCGCTAGATGAGTATCCTAGGAAGTGGAACGTTGAAATCACCGATGATTTTAAGCGGGGCGATGCTTGCGTAGTCGTCAACTAGTGCTTGCAGCGAGTCAATAGTGTCAATGAACTTTTCGGTTCGGTTACCGTTTCCACGTTGATAGAATGGCATATAAACACAAATGACAATCTGAACAGGAGTTCCGTTGACATCACAAATCTTCACTCACACGGAATGTTATTATGCGTGGGTAATTTGAGTATGAACAAATTGTCAGGCGGCTTACAAACTATAGCCACCACTCAGAAGCCCCCGCCCACTATACCTTTCAATCACTATCTCCATCGCTCGAGGGATAGCGATTTTGTAGGATTCCATTGTTCGTCGGCGCTTTGGGTGAGACATTTGACATCACTATTTTCACACTTGAATACCAATCGAAGAGAGGTAACTTACGATAGTGTTACCTGAACTGGATGAATGTACCTTTCCAAAGAAGATTTGAATCTTGCCGAGTTCGCGTTGTGGTTTGCAGCTCTGAAGGGTAGGCATTGGGCATTCTGCGTCGACCGAAGAGAGGCGTCCTCTGCATTTTGTGGCTAGATACGGAGGTAACGGATCACAGTGGCGGGACCTGCTTTTGTTGACGTCTTGTTTCTTCTCACGTTTTAATTGGTTCCTAAGGATCTCGAAAACTGCGGACCAGGAGTTATCGTCTCGATCACTACTGTGGAAAGAACATGTGTCTCTGTTTTAGCCTATTTGTGTGCGCCACAGGTGGTAGGTATTCTGAGTACAATTACCAAATTTCAGTTGATAGCCGGCCGCTAACTTTTCATGATCAGTACGTAAAGCTGATAAATCAACTCCAAAAGGCAGCCACTTTAGCAGACAGATCACTAACCGGTTGGAAGTATAAGTAATTGGGCCAGTTCTGTTACTGGAGTGGCAAAACTGGAAAACCACGGAGCTAGATTTGTGAAAATTTTCAAGTTGAAAGATTTTCCCTGTTTACAATGCTAAATCCCAAATGATATATTGACGGTCAGGCAGGTATTTTGACTTGCGGGTTCTAGGGCTTTCTGTCCTATATTCTGGGAAACGACGCTTACAAAATTAGTAGCAGCTCTTGTGGATTCAACGAGATCGTCCTTAGCAAGCCTCTGCCGTGTCCTTCAATGTCATCACAGGGATACTGAAAAATATCCTCTAAAGAATCACAGAAATTTGTGGGATATCGTCTTCTCCTGCAAGATACTCGTTAAGGTTACTCGGTATTGGCACTGTTGGGGTTGCCATATTAGCAGCAAGGTGGCTGTAATATGCAAGCAAAAAAAAACTTATGATTTCAAATGAGGCAGCACAGCTAGCAAAAGTGTCTTAGATGGCAACCTTACTCGAGGAAATCAGGGGAACTGTCACCCGCCCGTATAGGTAATAATAAATAAAACAGACCCTTGAAACAGCTATTGAAAAATCACAAAGTAGGAAGTTGGCTATAGTAAATAAACGAATTCATAAACGCACGAAGTCAATAAAAGACGTCAATGGCAAGGTCGTACGGATATTTATGGTCCAAGGTCGCAAAAATCGCCGATAAATCGAGCAGAGCAGAAGCATGTACATGTGGTTCAGGGGTTGCCAAATTTGTGGAATGTATTAGGAAGAGGCCGCATGAATACCCCCAAGGTTTCACAGTGGGCAATTGATAGCCAGTCATTGGCCATAGTTACCACGTTGAGCTACATCTCACTAAATATGCGATGTAAACAATGTCGCATGTTGATGTATGGTTTCAGAAGTGATCAGAAAAACTGCATTCCGTTTGAAACGTAGGGGTGATACCACTATGAAGACACAAAAACACGCAACCTAAGCTTACGTATGCGTTATACTATACATCTTTGTTTCGCGGTAATGGTCTCGCCGGGCACAGTATATCGTTGCTTCGAGAATACTGGAAAATGCTGGTGTTTGTCCCAACACTTTGAGAACAACATCTCCTGCTGATGTCATTTTTTATTTAAAATTCTTCGAATTATCAGGATAGGGAGGTATGGACCTGAGAAAGACAGATCGATTTGATCCACATTCACATAGGATAATGGCTAAGATCTTGTAGCCTGCTACGCATGATCTCGACGACGATCGAAACATGTTTAAATTGTGCATCGAAGACTATTGGAAGAAACCAGAAGAGTCGTTCACTCTACCAACGAGCAGCGAGCTGTTCACAACACGAACGAAAATGTAGGCGACCATGAAACATCGAGCAATTACGATCGATTGTCTATTTACCGAAATTATTCTAAATATGGTAAATGGCCTGAATATGTTTCTTCAAGAACGTTAGACTCTAGTGGAACCTTTTCTAATTCCGATTAATAGCTTAACAACTCCATAGGGTGCCGTGTTTAATCTCGTCGATTAATCGTTTGGGCAGCACAAGAATATAACTTTTTCATGAGACCTCACTGCAACAGATGCCCACATAACCATTTCCGCGGCTAATTTCACTTTCCAATTAGTTTCAAATCGTACGCTATTGAGACGTTCATGGCACATTAGATTATTGTCCTCATTCGGAAATATCTGTGCATCGAGTGACAAATTGATCATCTCTTGAATGAAACGATCATAATCCATTCCTCTGTTCGGTTACGTTCATATCAGATATCAATACCGTTTTCAAGATTTAGGCCCTTTGTAAAGAATCTGTCAGTCAGTAATTTTAACTATTATTCTGACCAAAAATGTCGAGAGGATCGGAATTGAAGTAAGACATCGCCCAATGTGATGTTCGAACCGAGACTAAACTGTGAGGGCTGTCTGAGGAAGACTATTGTATGTCGAGAGAAAAATTGTTGAATCCCATTGAAGATATCGATAGGACAACCGTCTGGTCCAAGACGATAATGTCGGAAGGGACTGTGTTTATTGTCCAGACTTGATCATTTCTATCATAGTCACATTCAAGGAAAGTTCTCAACCATGTGCGTGCACCTTGCTCTCATGTTAGGAGCAATAGTGATCACAAAAAAAAAAAAAAACTGATAAGTTCCGAGTGAACATACTGTACAGCACTAGCCTTTAGTTGACTAGCTCCGAATGCACGATTCCTGCAAAGTCTGATCCGTCACTCAACTATCGGACAATGCCGCCCCACGTGCACCGTGGATTATTCTGCGAACTGCAAGGAGAGACTGTGTTTTTTTGTTGGTTAAATAAATATATACTACATACTGTTGGGGAGAGACACGTGTTATTCAAATGAACTGGAAGCAAACCCTTTCGTTGTCCCGATTGAATCAGAACTACACGATCTATACAGACGTCACACGGTTTTCAGTACTGTTGCGACTATTTTGCTAATAGCATGGATATCTCTAGAATGTACCCTATTTGTTCCTATCGATATACCTGTTTCAGTGCCTACAATGAGATGAAATCCATTATTCGATATATATCTCGATATTAATCATATTGGCTGTCACAAATGTTGTTTGTCGTATTAATTGCTAATGACGCTCAAATGCCTCTATATGCTCGCGCACGAGCTAAGTAGGGGTTCCACTTGAATCGACCACAATTCGTTTTATAATTTACAATTCAATGCATGAACCCCATACATACCTCCAAAGCTAACGATAACGGTTCCCACTTGAGTGGGGGCCGTTTCACTACTCGCAAATTATCTCACAGGTTAGCTTTTAATACAACGACTGAACATGTTTGGTATCTGAAGACAGTGCATCCTATTTCGTTTCGCCAGGTTACTTTCCGACTTCGTGCATTGAAACAATCCGTGTAATAAATAATAGCTATGATCCAAACACCTGTAAACGGGTATTTTCGTGAAATTCCGCGTAGGGATTTTCAATAATCCCCTCATTAAGTGTTCGGCATTGACACCCCGGAGGTAAATATTTGTGATTTTGCCTTTTTTTTTGCATTCCAGGGTTGATGCCTAACATAGCTAACTGATCTTAGCATGTATGAGCATGGCGGGATTATCGGACCAGGTCGATCTCAACAAGACAGTCACGGTTCGTCAATATTATGGAAATAGCAAAAACATGAATCCGTGCAGAAAAATATGTAATGCTTTTTGCTTCAGGGGACTGGCATGAATGTGTCCTTAATACTTGCAACATTGTATCACACTATTTGACAGAACCCTGGAAATTAAAATTGCATGGCGAAGGCCTTTGAACACATGAGGGTGCATTTTTATTGTAAAGTGATGCCACATAGGATTCACAATAACATTTTTTAGGGGTCAATACTGGTAGGATGGAGCGTAGTGTGCAAAAAAACAAGTCGAGACTCGATGTCCAGGTGAATAACGGACAGGACGAAGTGTAGATAATAAAGCCTGGTTTTCAGAATTACGCAATCTGACTAAATCTTATAATACAAAATGATGGCCGTCAGGTTTGTTTGCCGGGGCCCAAATTCGCTAATCGTATCGATCGCAGAGACCAAAAGCAGTCTGTGGAGATTCGGTTGTAGCCGGGAAGCTTTATTATATGCCAGAAAACTTGTGATGTACGTTCTGTTATCTACCTTTGCACCACGACCCCCCTATCTCGGTGGGCCTCCCCCAAATAAGGGGGGGGGGATCATAAGACCTTCCAAACTGCGCTATAGAGGGCCTGTAACAGCCTAATGCCAGTATAGAAGAGGAGATGAAAGTCACATAGTCTGAGAAGAGGGTATTGTGAGAAATCCTTGGAGTACGATATGGAGAAATGGGAACTCGTTGAGTACGGCCGACAGTATACAACTCACTAAGAAATGCGCGGAAGGAACCCCTTCGTACCAGCAACGCAAAGTCGGGATGTTATCATTATGACAGACCACTGAGAAATCAGCTTCGAAATTCGTTCGACACTCAACGATCTTTGCGCATTGGGCGACGCAAAGCACCAAAGAAAATTCCCCTGCCCGGCCCACTGATAGCTCTACAGACCACCGTCGTGATCAAAAACATTCGGGGGACACGTGCTAGAACGACGTCCATTTTTCTCACGGCCAGATGGCCGACGTCAAGGCAGCAAGAGCTCCTGCTCGACAGGGTTTCTGGAATCTTCCGCTTCCCGGCCCGGCAGACCAAAAATCCTCCATCGGATGAGGCTCACCTGCTGTGGTCACTGTGTCGAGTCTTAATAAACCCGCGCTCTATAGCAGAATTTTCGCTGTAAAAACTTTGCGGCGAAATGGCTAGATTTCCGAATCCCCCTAGCCCGAGGTAACCTCAGTCACCGGGTTCAGGTATAAAAATATATTTGCAGGAGCAGGAGGGACCTAATGAAGCAGAGATGGAGAGGGCCATTGTCGAGTGTATTGATTGCATCATCACGTTCTATAAACAGGGATAACTTTGACTTTCCACACAATCGTTTGTTAGTCAAGCGAGCAATGCCTTATCGCTACCTCTTCCTACCACGGATAGCTAGGATTCACTACGGGTAACCGTCTGACGTCTTGTAGTGACAACAAAGATAATGACTGACGTACTCCCCAAATCCACACGTTTTGCTCCGATCCATCCGGAATGATCAACCCCAAATAAAGTGCCACATCTCCAGATTTTGCACGTTTCCCTTACCACATGGTGGCTGTCGTCTGTAACTCACCAAGGGCAGTTCAGTCACGCTGGAACAGATGCAAGAAAAACATGTTTAATGACAAGGCTCGCAAGAAACCGTCACCTACATGGCCTGCCTTATCGGGTTAGAGAAAAAGGTACAGACCTGCATCAGAGAAAAATAATTGGCACATTCGCCGTCATTCGAAACCATTAGCTCTACAACGGCAATGGCTATATTGTGTCGATTGGCAATGGTGTTACTGACCGTTCTAGGGGACCAGCCGAGCCAATCCCCGTGGAGTGCGATGAATACGTCAATGCTTGTGTACGCCATTGCGCAGTGAAATATTCCGCAGACCGTACCGATCGCTCATGCATTGTTCGGTTTCGACGTAATCCCATGGCTATCTCAAACTGCCATATTCGCGGCTGTAAGAAGACTACATCATGTATATTCATCACGAATAGACCATCGGTCGATTGCGATTTCGTTTCTTCTGACGTTTATAGATTCCCACCTTCTACGAATCATCCGCACTGATGAGATAACATATCATCAATATATCTCGACACAGTTAGCGGCAGGGCAAAAAAAAAAACAACAACTGCGTTAGAAGTTTCATCATATACACAACGACGCAAGTATTTTTTAATTGTTGAGTTATTCTGAACAGCTTATTCTTATTGTAAAAAATAACGGATACTTGAGTAGACAGCGACTATAAGAAAGAGTAGTTGCAATCAATGGAGGGCTGGTAGCCGGTGGACAATCAGAATAGAGTATTCACAATAATGAATAACGGGGGGTGTAGAGTAATGCAATCCTACGTCATATGCAATTTGACAATTTGTCATTCTCCTCAATCGTATGCATGGTTTGTTCATTTCGCCTAAATACAGGGAAGTGTCTCTCGTTTTCAATCCTTAATTATTTAAAAGCAACAAGTGTTGTCTTCCTTTGTGGGATTATGTATTTGCACTTCAAATTACTCTGCAATCTGATGGCCGAAGAGTGACCAATGATATATCAATTCGAATCGAGGGTGGGTTGCTCTCATATTTTGTGTCTGAGAGAAATTTAGATCATTTTTGGAATCTGATGGTTCCCTGTGAGCAGCAATAATAACTGCAGTACCTGTACCAGCCAGCACCAAAGTTGAACTATCAAAAACATATTATTTATGTTTTGAATAGTGCTAGGTGACACTATGTGGTGGTCACAACATCATCAGTTCATACATCATACGTGTACAAAACGCAGCCGCGCGCGACACACTGACACTAGTACTCATTGTAGTGTATCTGTATCACAGTACTCGCATTGCACACACACAAACTCAACTGATACTACGGGCCGGATCACAAAATACCAGGATAGGCGACTCATGCTGTCTAAAATATTAGGTCTATACACGAAAATACTACGCAGCTAACTTAGTGTCATGGATAAAAGTATTATTCCGGATAATGAAACAATAAGTCGTGGCATGGAGGCGGATTTCTCTACACGGTATGAAGTAGCGTATAAATATTAGGTCTAAAAACACGAATACTACGCAGCTAACTAGTGTCATGTCACTCTGACTATGAGTTTTTCTGGACGACGGTTCATCATAGAGGCAAAATCTCTCGCCTTCGTATCTGGGTTTTAAACTCCTCAAGGACGTATCATCGATTATTAAATGGACAAAAAGTCTCGGCACCCTCGTATTTTCCCCTAAATTGAACACTCCTGCACATCGTACTCCATTTCATCCATACGCTAACTTAGCTGAAATGCTGCTGGTGTTACGTTATGTAATACTTTCATTTGTTGGGAATAAACAGTCCAGTTAGTCAGCTGGAGTCCATGTCGAGACTGTTTTTATGCTAAC